>JAYRBT010000010.1:22608840-22653872 GCA_036023395.1 Myiotriccus ornatus | reverse complement strand
GAGGGGAGACCCCACTGCAGTTCCAACTTCCTTGTGAGGGGCAGAGGAGGTGCTGGCACTGAGCTCTTCTCAGGACAGGACCCAGAGGAATGGTCTCAAGTTGTGTCAGGGCAGGATTAGTTTGGATACTGGGAAAAGGTTCTTCCCCCAGGGGGTGGTTGGGCACTGAATGGGCTCCCCAGGGCAGCGGTCACAGCACCAAGGCTGACAGAGCTCAGGGAGCATTTGGGTGATCCTCTCAGGCACATCTTGGGGATGGTCCTGCACAGGGCTGAGTGTTGGACTTGATGTTCCTTAGGGTTCCCTTGGCATATTCTGTGATTCTGTAAACCTACAGACAGGGTTTTGTACAGAACTCTGGAAGCAAAGGACAGAACTGAGGGAGAGGCTTTAGTTATGTTAGCAGAAAACTGATTTTTCCTGTAACTGGGATAAAGGAAACAAGGAAGAGCACACATAGGAAAGGTGTCTCTGCTACTGGGAGCCTCTGAAACCTAAATCAAATGAGATGGAAGCTGTGCTTCACTGTGTGAGTAGTCTATAAACTTTTGCCTAGATTTCTAACAGTAGCTTTACATGAAGTATGGCCAGTAATTTTAGCAGCCACTACTCCCCATTATCCCATGACAAAACCACAAATCACATCTTTGCAGGCGTGAGGGGAGGCAAGGGCACAACAAACTGATGAATATATATTTTGAACAGCTTTTTAAGACAGATCAGAAAGGCAGTGTGCCAAGGCATGTGCACACCATGCAGTCCTAGTACCTAATGAGTACATTTAAAATACCATCTGCCTTCAAATAAACTGGATTTAAATAAAGCTGTGCAGTATAGAATGTCTGTTCCAGGAAGAACTTAATTTAAAGCCAGCAGTTCTCACACCAGACGAGATCAAAGGTCAGCTGTTCTTCTGCACGATCTAGAACCAAAGGCAGGGACTGGGAAGGGGTCAATCAAGCAATGCAGTAGGATATCAAGACAAATTTCTGGGATTTTATTTTCTTTCTCCCTAGTAACTAAAGTAAAAGTCTGTGGCTTTAATTCAAGGATACTTGGGATTCTCAAGTTTAAATGATCAGCTTATCTGAGAGGGCAGATATAACCAGAGCTTTGTCAACTGACATCAGGCAAGAGATGCATCTTCTCTAACGAGCCCAGGAAAGTGCAGCTACAACCATTTTAATTGCCAGAACAAACTCCTTGGGACTCCTCATTACTAGAAATGATTGGTTTTGGTACATAACTAACCACTTCCACTTCAACCCAGCCTTCTGCATCACTGCCCTCCAGCATCCTGTACTCAGGAAGAGGCCTGGGCTTGTCTAACCAGGCCATCACTGCTGGAAAATTAAACTGCAAAGTCACAAGGATATAAACAGCTGAAATGGGAGACTCCAAACTGTTCTGCTCTGCTTCCTCCTACAAGAAGCCCTCTGCAAGCACACAATTTGCTCTCCTTAAATCATTCCCCTCATGATTGTTCAATCAGTCCTTCTTCACATCTGTAAATGCTCCCCACCATTCCTTGCAAATGAAGAATGCACACTCGCATATAATTAAGATCTAATCACTTAAAGACATAAACCTGGAATTAATTTCACTGGCACACACATTTCAACAGCAACAGGAGGCTCTGAGGAACCTTCAGGATCCCTTGTATTCATCTGTATGCAAACATGGTCACAGAAGCTTGCCACCTAGAAAAGCAGAACAGATGGGAAACACATCCAGATTAAGTGATTTCAAGGAATACTGGCACTGAGCTAAGAAGTGAGCATGGATCTTGAAGTCCCAAGTGCACATCTTTTCCACAAGACCATTTATTTTCTGTCAACAGAAACCTTTGTGTGAGCCAAACCCAAAAAACACAAGACAAATTAGGTATCAGCCTGTAACTCAGGTCCTGCACAACAAATACAAGGTGTGATCTTATTTCTTAAAATAAAACACTGATTATACTTAAGGATTCCCATCCTCCCTCTATTCAGTTTATTTAAAGCTAAATCAAACTCTTAAAAGAACTAGTAAAGCAACTACTGGACTACAGAAATAGCTAAGTAACTGTACTGCAATAGCTGTGGTTGAATCACGCCAGTACAGTTTCTCTGGAACATTTTCTACCCTGAGCTGGTGTTTCACCAACTATTACTGGGTTTGGAGAGTTTAGTACCTCATCTGAAAATTAAGATTCCACAGTATCCATCTTATAAAGCCCACATCTCCCTTTATTTGCATCCAGATTAGCTTTATAGGTGTCCTAATTCAGTAGTCTCAGGCTATCTAGATATGCCACCTGATTCTGTGGTAAAGAACATCAAGGTGCTGTGAGTCAACCCATTGCTGGTCTTCTCTCCCAGCCATCCCTCACATACAGTGAGATGAATAGACACATGCTGATTAACAAATCTGATCTCCATACTGCTTAACAGGGATTTTTAATTTCTAGCACCTTGTCCATCTACCTCCAAGTGTGCCAGCCTGGTTCTGCCACTCTCACCCCTACTGATTTTTTTTCTGCAAAACAGTTCTATTAATTTCAATGAGACTATTTGCAGAACAAAGTGAGAAGAAACCCAAGAAATACCTGAACACATAATGTTTCTTGTGTCTTTCAGTAAGTACCTTTTCCAGCAACTCCTGCCCACAGAACTAAGCTCTGTGAGTTTTGTTCACCACAGGCACATTGACCACCTCCTCCTGTCCATTACTAGAGCAGTCTACTTGCAGCAACAGAAGCACAGTGCCACAGAACACTGGGCCATTAGAGAATAAGGCCAGCTCTTTAAACGTTTCAAATTCCACTAATTCTTCCACTGAAATCTTTCCTAAAGGGGCCTTTTCTATTAATATATTTCAACTATAAAAAAAGAAACTAATCTAGGGGAAAATCCATAGATAACTGTTAAGCCCTTTTTTCCCCTGCTATTATTATTAAATGTGCCTTTCTCTTCCATAGTTTTGCAGGCAGCCTAGCAATTTTTTTGCCCATGTAGTCCTATTACAGAGCCTCCTTAGCTCTCGTGGATCTTAGCAACACACACATTCACACACCCAGGGCAGTAACAGCACACGGGGGGGAAACAAACTGTCTCCTTTATCCATGTACTGATGGATGTTTGTGCCCATTTTACCAATGTCCCCAGTGTTCTGTGCACTTAATCACTGTCTTGATTCCGTATGCAAAGGTGGAACAGAGAAAACAGGCAGTTTCAGAGATGGATTAGACATATGCATCAGCTTAAGCACTCCCCTCCCTTCAGATACTCACTTTCAGCTTGGAGTGATAAGAATATGTTGAACAATCGCTGCAGTTTCATAGCAGAACTCAAATGATTTTACACTGTGCACCTGTGGCCCCATAAAGTCTTCCTGAAGTTTTTACAATGTTTATTTGAATATTTAACATTCAGCAATGGAACACTGCTTTACAACTTTCCTGCTTGACTTAGTGCTTGCTGTTTTATTTTGGCTACTATATTGCCAGTAGTTTTTATTTGCGCAGAGTTGCTTCCCTAAAGAAATAAAAATGTATTTCAACTGCAACAGACTGGAGCAGGAATAATTTTTTTCTCTTTCTTCTACCTTGTTCCCTTTACAAAATAATCTTGACTTGCTCGAAAACAGAAGCAAATAAAAAGACAGATTCCTGTCTTGTAAGTGGCATTCAGGTAAATGTAATTCAGGCTTACCTTTCATACTGAAGCTTCAACTAATTATCAAGTAATGAATACATGTAATGCATTATTAGGTGCCTACAATTTTTCTTAAAATTTATAGTGACAATCTTCTACAACTAGGTTGCTCATATAATTATCTGTGCAACATTATCTGTTGTATCCTTATACCTCTTTACTGGCCTCAAAAATAAGGCAGCTACCAGACTTACATCTTCCTTAAGGGGCAGAATGTGTACAGAACTGATTTACTAAGTTCCAGTACTTATGACTTGGACCAAAACGAGCCCTCTTTTAATAATACAAACTAAACCCTTCATAAGTTTAAGTACTCTAAGGGTTCGTAGGTTGGGGGTTTTTAACACTTTTCCACATTTACCTATTTTACTGCACACAGCTCGATCCAATATTTCAAATAGCAGGGAAACCAAGCTTACACTCACACTGGCCCTCACTGCATAACCCCGACATGGAATCATTTAAACCTTAGGATAAAGAAGAAATCCCCGAATCCACCAGGCGCCATCCACAAACAGCTCTGGTACCACCTACATGTACTGGCAAAAGTGCTCTGGCAAGAGGGGATGAACTATTGTCCTTCTAGGACCACTGCAAGCAAAGCAACATCAAATGATCCTAAATCATCTCTGTATGGCACCCATGGCTGGGTCACAGCAGCAGGAACGGGTTAAGGAAACAGGCAGCCACCTCTCCTGCTCCCCTGCTCTCAGTACTGCAGTTATCTCTGAGGAGTGACAGTCTCTCCATATTCAGGTTAACAACTGACTTAGAGATGTAAAAAATTTCCTTTAATACTCTTCTTGCAGAGGATTTTCCTCAGTCTAAGAATGTTCACTCAAACACCGATTGGCAAGAGCCACCCTTCTTGATTCATTCATCTCTTTCATTGCAACCTTTGGACCCAAATCCAGTCTCCCTTTCCCTGCTTTCCCCTTTGTCACAGTCTCCCTTTCAAAGGCTGGTCTCCTCTTCTGAGGGAATTTCTTTTCCAGGATCACTGCTGATTTTGTAGAGGGGTTGGCAGATGAGAAACACCATTCTCTCCATGCTACCTTTGTTTACCAATAGTTTGAACCATCTGATGCTTCCCAAGATCAAATATGCACCACAGAGAGAAGTATGAGGCAGAAATACAGGAAATGCAAACCTGCTGTGCAGCAATACTATCAAGAATGGATTTAAACACAAAACTACGTCTCGTTGGTATAACACAAGCTCACCTTTTCCTCTTGTTATTTCCTCATTTACCTCAGGTAGGACAGGTGATTTCTGAGAGGAGGAATGAGGTTTCCACAGAGCGCAGCTCTCCAGTCACCTTCACCTCCTTTCAATGTCAAGAGGCACGAAAACCCCGAGGAAGCTGAATCTGTAGAGAAGAGGGAAAGGGAGAGTCCAGCGTAGCTGCATTACTCTTTTGTACTTTGGAAATGATTAATGTATTTGCTGGAACTGTTTACAGAAGTGCTTAACTGTATTAAAGTCTCTTAAGAAAGTGCAAAATTCAAACTGATCAGAAATCCAAATATTAATCCCATGGTAAGGACAGAAACAATGTTATGGAATTGAGTGGGATTAATTTTAAGGCAGTGATTTTGAAACCATGAAAGACACTGCCAGCCAAGAGGATCTAGAACTTCACTGTCCTGAAATGGGGACATTTTTAATTAGCCACAGCCAGGAACGGAGGGGAAGAGATCAACTCGACCAAAGCACCAGGTGATGGAGAACTCTCTCTCCAGGAGTGTTCTGAGCATCACCTGCTGAACAGTCCCAAGGTGCAGTTAAAGACAGTTCAGAGCTTTTTGGAGACAAACCACATGCAAAACACAGGTTATTATTGTAGTCTCTGCCCCTTGCATTAGGCCATCGGGTAGATGAGACTACTGACAAAGAAACCTTCCTCCTCCTGCTCATGAACAACAACAGAACCTTAGACTAAAGACAGCTGACGGTCTTGTTACCATCAATTACACATTAAAATATATCTTTGCAATTGCTCCTGCTTATGAAATGCATTATCATCACTGCTGGCATGTTCACTGTAACACGAGAGAGAAATAATGTAATTAGACTGATTGAGGCATGGAAAAGAAAGAATCTATGTTACAAGAAGAAGTTAAAGGTTGCTGCTGTTGCTGTAAGTGTCTGAGAAGATGCCAAGTGAGTTCTTGGTTTTGCATGAGTGTTAGTGCTCTGCAGAACACAGGGTTGACGTAAATTAGCTTCAGTCGTGTACTTAAGGATACAGTATTTGAGATTGTGATCATCCTATAATGCAAAATAAAGCTAAATAAAAAGCTGGCCTAATGCATTTTTAATATTGACATGCAATGATAAAGCACCCATGGAATCTCCACAGTATTTATGAACTAGGACACTCAACAACTGATCATCAATGATCACTACAGGAGCACTTAAAGCCAACAAGGACCTGTTGTCCTTTTCACTACAGGAACTCATTCATGCTTTAGAGCTCACGGTGACAGTCATAAAAAGCAGTAATTTTACCAGCTGATAAATAGAAGGTGGCACAGCCAGCTCAGAAGGGTAACAGTGAAATGTGGTGCACTGTAACAGGCTCCTGTGGGTGCACTCCCAGCTGCTGGGGCTCTTCCCACAGACCTCCAAGCGTGTTCTTTGGAAGAGGAGGAGGATGGTATGCACAAGGTAGGCAGGAGGCACCAAGCCAGCCCTGACCCATCTGGGATGACACAACATTCCCACACGGAGCCCCACTTCGGTATTTCACTCTCTTTCAGCATTCAGAAGACTGAAACATCAATGGATACTCTTTATTCCCATACAACATTTATGTCCCCATTAATCTCTCTGAACAGTCCAGAATTTCATAGCCACCTGCCACGCTCTCCTCGTTTGGCCCTTCCACGAAGCAAACGGACCTTGGCACTTCCCTCTGCTCCGTGGAGGGTGTTCAGCACTGCTGAGCTTCCCTGTCTGCACCTTCCCAGCTCTAACACAGCCCTGGATCCACCCTGTGCACTCTGCCCTTCCCTTCAGGCTGTGCACTCCATGAGTGGCATGTTGCATTCTGTGGTCTTTTCACAAGTAATTCCTAACCTCTATCATTCTTTTGCATGCTACCTAACCACTAAGCTGATACTTTAAGAACTATCCCAAATTATTCCAAAATCTCTTTCATAAGCAATAATAGCTTATTTAGAACCCAACACATACAGCTAGTCAGGACTGCATTCCCCTGGTTTTGAGTTTCATCTGGCATTGTATTGTTCATTCACGTTACTTTCTAGAACTCTTGACATTCACAGCAGCAGTGTAATTTCAACACTCTGGAATGACTCCAGCTGTTTCCTCCCTAATTCGGTAACTTTTCCAGGTCAGTTGTGAACACAGGGAGTGCTACAAGTCCTAGTTACACTAATGGTGAAATCTGGTCAGTAATACCTGTCACTGCCTGGGGGTTTTACCCTTTTATTTACAATGGATACCTAGGTGACATTCATCTACAAATGCTTATTCTGTAACAGATTGGATATTTTAGGAGTCTTCAGTGAAAGGCTTTTTTCAACCTCTTGAAAATACAAACACCACAACAAGCAGATCATTGTTCTCAATCTGCTCCTTCAAAGAGCTCTAACAGCTCTATACTTCCTCTGAAAAGAGGTACTGAGTGTTTTCTACCGAAATTATACTCATTCATAGCTGAGAAATGTTATCATTTTCCCATTTCACAAAAATATGTCTGAGATTAATGTAAACTGCGAAAAGTGGCACCTCTGAGGATACAATCTCCTCTGTCTCTGGAATACTCTGATGGAAGCTCCATAGTAAGGACAGAACGACTCTCCTATTTGCACAATCTAATAAACAGAGACTGCTCCTTGAAATAGAGTGAAACGTCTTAGAAAACGGCAGGTGTCATGAAGAAGGTTCTTGATACAGCACATCCAAATTCTGCAATACACTTAGTTCTGCAACTAAGGGATGAAGCACTGCCCGAGGGGCAGGTCACAGTGCCTGCTTTTACAATATCCTCTCGGGCCTGCCTCGGGATGTTTCACCAGTACTTCCACTACAAGCCTTGCATCCGCTGGATTCACACAGCTCCATCTCTGTCAAATCAAATGCACCTAAATCACACTCTCATTACACAGGAAAATTTTACTCAACTCCTGGTCACTCATCATAACATGTTACACTCCAGCTCCAGCTGCCAGATAAAACCTGGACGACAATTGCTACATGAGTTTCCCCAAGTCAGTCATCAATTTTCCCCAGCGTTTTGCCACAAGTAAAATTTGTCACTGTTGGTGCTACCATTTATCACAGAAACAATGTAATGTGCCCTTCCCTACAAAGAGCTACTGCGCAGCTTCTCTGGTTTCCCTTACACAGAACGCCAGGCTGTGCCACACCAGCACCTCCAGGAATGGTGCAGCTCAGAGCCTGCTCTAAGGCATCACACCAGTCCCCTTTAATCAACACTGTTCCTTCTGATTATGACAGACGTGCTTTTAAAGGTCTCACAACACTTTTCTTTAAAAAAAAAAACCAACGTTCCAGCCATTTGCTCCGACTCGTATAGCTCCTGAAATAGGATCCGAGGACACTTAATGGTGTTCAGGACATGGGCAGGAGGAAGAAGAGCATGAAGAAATTAACACACAGCTCAGATCAATCATTACTCAATTTTAGGAGCTGTGCCATGTGCTGAGTAACAAGTGACTTCATTAAGTTAAAATGGATCTTCAGCAACTATTTACAGGGCAGCTGCAGCCTGGTGCTCCTGACATGTGCAGAGGGGGTGATGCTCACACAGCCCTTCCATTCTTCAGCTTCCGTACCTTCTCAAATTTACCACATCCAAAAAGGACAAAGCGCTAAGAGGATTCTGTAGGGTATCCCTTCCTATTTCTACTATGAAAAATACATCTAAGTCCTTCTTTCATCAACTCTTCACTTCACAATAGTTAGTTCTGACCTTAAAAAAAAGATATGCAACACCCTCACTCCTCCAGTAATTAGAGACCCTATTTCCAGTATTAATATTTCTTATCCTATTTGTAGCCAGTTGTTTTTAACCAAGGGCTGAAACACAGAGCATCAGACAAGAGGGATTTGTAATTGATGTTTTTCCTTCTGTTTAATCAAAGTTCAATCCGATGCATCTTGAAAAGCCTCAGAGCCGCAACAGCTCTTTGCTTCTGCTTTTGATCTCCCTGCCAAAGCATGGCCACTACCGGATTCATTAAACACAGCGTGATGATTGCCCCCTGCTCAAGCTTTTTCAGCACACGGCATCCACAGCAAGCCCACGTTAATTCTGCCATTCCTCCCACTGTGCAAACAGCCCTGTCTGCTGGGAACGTGCTAATCAGGCTCCGTAGGGCCGACTCACACACCGTAAACACGTCACAACAGCATGCCTGAATTTACCAATTTGCTTTCCATTCCCGCTGTTCTTTTCCTCTTCTCACTCCCAGCTCCTGCTTCCATTTGAAACAAAACAGTTTTTCCAGCAGCAACAACTACATCTTATGGTGGAAAAAACCCCAACAAAACACTCAAAGTCAGAAAGAAAAACAGCTGATTCTTTGCTAAGCAATCCCGTGTTTAGAAACCCGTGTTTAGAAGCTAATCACAGCCCAAAAACACCAATATCACCCTCCTCCTGGTTATTGAAACACCAACTTTTGCCATACTCTGGTTTCCAAGCTCAGTGCCAGTGCTTGGCCTCTAGGCCTTTTGTTTCGTAGTTCTGGGGATTTTTTGTTAGCACAGGCACACTCAACTTATCCACACCCTCCAGCCACCCTCCTCATCCACCTGCTGAGCACAGACTGAGCCTCTGAAGTCACTGCAAAACTTCAGCCAACCACAATCACTCAGTGTTTTGTTAATGCACACACTGGATGCAGCGCTCCTCAACTCTCTTGATCATCACTGGGGCAAAAAGAGTTAAAGGTTTACCTCAAAAACAGAACCTTTAAAGGACAAGAACCTATTTAATCTGTCTCCTGTAAGAGATGAAAAAGGCTACAGGTTCCAAGTTATGGCATTAGTAGCTCCCCCAACCACAGGAAACCTTAGTCCTTCAGGCTCATTACAACCTACAAATTGCCAAGGAAATCTAAGCTCACCAGTGTGGAATGGTAGTCGGTCAGGCGTGCCCAAGGTTAACCACCACAAATAATTCTCTTTTCAAAATCAATTGCATTAATGGCTACACGGGGCAGTTGGTTTTAATTTGACAAATGACTGCAGATAACTTCACTCATGCTCCATATCTAAGGAGCAATATTAAGTGCCTGAAGCAACCAAAACATCTGGAGAATACAGCTACAAGAGGAGCAAACATAGAGATGTGGGACATCCAGCCTGCCAAGGGTTCTGCTGCCATGCTCTTCCCATGGCAGCAGTGGCTCTGTGTTCCTCCACCAGCTGCTACCCAGACTGGTGATGGAATCACCACCCTGCTCTGCCAGGATTACAGCCCCCTGAAAGCCTGACCTTCCCATGGATCTGTCAGGGGTTTGCCTGAGGGGGCATGCACCCAGAAAAACATCAGCCCCTGACAGTTCATCATGGACAACCCCATAAATATTGGAGAATTTTAACCAAACCTGACCGCTGGGCCCACGTGCAGCTCGAGGAGACTTGCAGAGCCTCTTACCAAGAGACCGGAGTGCTCCCCACCTGAACACCACCAGCAGCACCTGGAGAGCAGGCGGCTGCCTGGGTCGGTGTGTGGGCCACCAGGACTGCCCTGGGCTGGCCACAGCAGCTTCAACTGTGTCAGTAAGAGCTCAGAGTCTCAGCCAAGGAGAACAGGGACAGCCCACATGTGGGAAGAGAACTGTGCTTCCATACCCTACAGAAAGCGTGGCTGGAACACACAGTCTGGGAGACAGCCCCACAGCTCACTGTTGGGTGACTCTCACGAAAAGGGTCTGCTGTCAAGTCAATCCTGAATTCTGAACTCAACGCCAGAGAAAGGGCTTTTGCAGTGTCCTGCTCCCACTACAAAAACAACTACAGTAGTCAGCATAATTCAGAAAAATACTTTGCAAACAGATGAAACAGTCTAGCCTTTCTCCACTGTGTTTTCCAAGTCATTTTACTGTTGTCTTCAACTAGGCAAGTGTGTCTTCCATTTCACAGCAGCACCTTCTCTGGCACAGCTTATCATTAACAAGCATATGTATGGCTAAGTGAGTATTCTATTCCAGCCAGTGGATCACAATATCCCCCCCAAAACAGGAGCTGTTTATGTAAAAAAGAATATCCTGTATTTTCCATCCTCTTTGTAATATCAACAACAGTTTGGGTATCTTCTGCTCTCTGTATTGCACTTGCCTGAACACTTTCCTTAGAGACACAAGTGCAAAAAAAACCCCAGCAACCCAGTTTCTTAAAACAATAACTGGATTTGCATAGCTTTAAATATTCTATGCTCCTACCAAAGGACACGGGTCACCCATCTTTAAAGAACCTTCCATAAGCACGAAGCGTGATCACACTGCTACAGTTCACCAGCAGACCCTGAGTGCTGCTTTTGCAGCTCGTTCGTTCTCCTGCAGTTTGCCTAAAAAGCACTGAGACTGGCAGGGGAGGATTGACAGATATGTACGACAGCAACATCCACTGCCAGCATTTCAGAGTCAGCTTAGAAAGCACTTCAAAAGATACAACTTTGTTGCACAAATAAAGGAGTGACACCTTTGCTCTGTAAAAGCGGAGGAAAGACACGTCAAGACAGAAACAAATATCTGACTTTTCAAAGACTCTGCACATTTGTTAGCAAAGTAAACCGAGGACAAACTACCTGTTTTGCAGAGAAATAAAATGACACAGGGCAAGATGTTAGCAACATATTTCAATTATTACAGAGAAGTGAAAGCATGTTTGAGTTTCTTCTGGCCAGAAGACTGAAACCTCAATGAGCATTTTCTTAAGAACTCTGTTGATTTTTCTGCCACTGTATACAAAGCTGAAGTGAAAGAGCAGATAAAGCCAGTTTTGTAACAACTATGCTCATAACTGTGAGCATTTAAAACTTCACACAGCCCTTCTCTAGCAGCTTCAAATGTACACAGAATTTTGTTACATGCAGAAAATGGAACAGGCACACATTTGTTGCAATAAACAGCATGACTTAGGAATTTCAGAGTTCCTCAAAAGCACCAAGTTGGAAACTTTCCCCCACCTTGAAAAAACCCCACACCTTGATAAATGGCACTGTCTTGTAGCCTTGCTGATACCCACCTCCTTAAGCCAAGGTCTGCAGCAACTAGGTAGCGTGGAAGGTACAACTTTTCCTATGCCTCCTTCATCTCCAGTGGAATTTCATGGTATGAAATCCAAATACAATCCATCTCTGCCAGAAAAATATAACTGGACTGTCAGCTCACTTCACAGACTAGGCAGGAATTTATTCAGGTCATTCCATCCCAGAGCAATTTGCCCTATTTAGGCAGAAAATTAATTTATTAGGAATCAGAAATCAGCCTTGATTTGAGTACATTTACTTCTCCCTACATTACAGATCCATAAGTGCTAAAAGCACAGACATTCACAGATAACGTGACGCTAGAGAGCCCTCAGGGCTGAAAATCCCTCTGCTGATGGTCAGCTGTACCTGCACCAACTGCTCGTGGGACAGTCACTTAAGCTCCCTTTATTCTCACCACTTTGCAGTTCCTAGGTCCAAAGAGCTCACTTTCCTCATAAGTGTACACAAAACCACAAAACTGCTTCCAGGGAGAAAAACAGCTGTGTCCCTGTCACAGGACAGTCCCTCCTGGAGGGAGCTGAAGGCCCCATACGCAGACGGGACCCTCTGATGAAAGTTGCTGCCTGCCTGGGGCCCGGGTTAAAGGGATGAAGAGAAGGGTTCCCAGCCTGGCACGGCCCTCAGACCCCTGTCCATTATTGATCTGTCAGGCAGGGAGAGATGAAGGGGCAACAAGAAGTCTGGGGACAACCAAGGGGGACTTCAGCCCTGGCTCACTGGGGAGGCCCAGCTGACTGCAGGTTGGCAAATGGGATGCCCATCTACAAGAAGGGCCAGAGGGAGGATCCAAGGAACTACAGGCCTGCCTGTCTGACCTCAGTGCTGGGCAAAGTCTTTTGAAGTCCAAACAATTCAATGACACTAAGTGCTTGACAGGAAGGGAAAGTGGTTTTGCTTGTAAAATTAATGCTTTAATACTAACTGAAAGAATTGAGTCAAGGAGAACACCTTGCTGCAGGAATGCAATAACCAAATAATGACTGAACTGTAGTGAATGCACTTGGATTTCAAAGAGTTGCATGTTGCAAACCTTTGAGATACACTGGAAAAGATTCATAAAGCATTTAATTCTCTACATGTTGGTTCTTGAAAACTGGAGCTAATAGTGATTCCGGTCATTTATTTAAATAAAGGTTTAGTCAGTTCAGGCAAAGCCTACTGATTTGACAAGCAAGCCATCTTCTCTCTAGGCTGATCTGAAAAGGATCACTTTTGTGAGCTGGGGGATGATTTTACAATTGCTGTGCACTTTGAGGTTCACCTGCTTTAGTTGTCTTTTCCTTCTGGCCACTTCAAAGCACTATGTCCAAGTGGGTTATGAATAACTTGGACTGTAAAAGCCATCTTCATGTAACAGAGTGAGATACTGAAAGGACGAACAATGTCTTTCTTACCACAGAGTAACAGCCCCCAGGCTCTGGACTCTCAGATACAGCCTTGGTCCAACAGCACAACTGCCACTCAGTTTTCTTAAATTCAGAAAGCTGAGCAAGTACCACAGTGTAGTACATTAATGGCAAAAAGGGATCTCTGATGGCACAGCTGTGCCACAGCTAAGACTCCAGAAATGTTCAACTCCAGCTCCCCTAAACACAACACTCAATATGCTGTACTCTAATTAATGGCCTCATCTGCTTACAAATGTCACAACTATTTTTGCAACTAATCTCTCAAATCTGAGAAAAGTAGATATTCTGTACATACAGATACTCTGGTTGGTATCTTTGGATCCCCAAGTGTGCCATCTGTATCAGAGGAGCTTCAAGTACTAGCTCTGCATGTTCAGCTGAACATGTTGCAAATTTTCTTACCAGATGCCGCATATATTGCATGTAGATAAGCCCAAATTAAAAATAAGGGTGCTTAATAAAAACACCAAGTCAGTATTTCCCCAAGGAGGTTGCTCTGGAGCTCAGGACTGCTTTACCTGCTGCAGGGAAGGAAGAACCAAGAGCAAGATGGGATCTCTTGAGAACAGATCCCAGTGCCCGGGGTCTGGGCACATGTGATGAGGCCACAGCATCACAAGCAGCCTGTGCAGAGAAAAATCAGGTTTGACCAAGAGACAGTTTGTTCTACTTTATTCTGATCCCCACAGGAAAGACCCGCAGCACATGATGAGAATCACAAGTAGTTCAGAGAACAGAGTAAGAATTGAGTTGTTGTTGGCATGTCCTTCCTTCGGCTTCTCTCAGGGGGCCAGCAGTCAGAGAGGTCAAGGCACAGGGCAGTGCAAATCCCAGGGCACCTCACATCTCCAGCCACACATCTGTGCTGTGGCCTGAGCAGGTCACTGTTCCCCTGATGCAGGCACTTGCAGGGAACTTTTTCTGCAAAATAACATCTGTGATCCTAACAGCGATTCACACCTGACTCTGCTCTTGATAATCCCACCGTGCCTCCTGGTCCTTTTCTTTCTGGCAAGGCACATTATCCTGTATTCATGCTGCATTTATGTCTTGAGTGTGCTTTCCTTTGAGGAGGGGTTATGGGTGTAAACGTACCTTAGCAAAGCAAAGCTTTGAAACTTGTATCTTAGGAGAGTATCAAAGTTCAGAGCAACACTAAGCCCTACACACCTGTAATATTCCTAATTCAATCTCTCCAATCACTTTGTAGCCTTGCAAAATGCTTGAGCTACAACCTACTTCAAGCTAGGCCAAGAAGCCTAAAATCCTTACTGGATTACTGGATATTCCATCAAGCAAGAGATACAGGAAACGAACAGGAATCTTTCCCGGATAATACCATGCATTTGTTCCAAAGGATTAACTTCATTTCAGTAACTCCCCAGTTCAGCTGCCTCAAGGGAACATTTATTTCCTGCAGTTGGAATCAAGGACATTTATCTAGCATTCCATATTACTGAACAAAAGCAGGCTGAAAAACACTGAATACCTTAAATTTTGCTCACATGTGCTACAGATGTGGACTTTTGTAAAGAAAAGTAGGAAGCCATGGATCAGTGGCAGACAAGCACCCTGTAATCTACAGCAGCTCTCCAGACTTCAGCCCCTTGCCATGGTGTTAAAATATGTTGTCATGATAATGCAAACCACCTACTTTTAACACTCTCACCACATCTTCAAGGTGCTCTCTCCTCCGAGCCTGTGTGTGCTTCACGTAGGGAAGACCCTTCCTCATACTGACAAACTGAGAAAGAGAATTTTTGCTATACTGAGTAAAATACCTTGGCCAAAAAAAGGTACCATTTGGTGTTATTATGCGCATATGTATGTAACCACACAGTCAGGCCTGAGTAAGCACACTCATGGCTAAGCACCCCAGAGAAAGCAGATGGGCAGTTCAGGGGAGATATATAGAATGCTTTGGAATGGAAAAATCATCTGCAAAAACCATCTCTTGATACCCTCACTCCTTGGGCCTTGCTCCTGAACAAGTCAGGAGTTAAAATTCCATATGCTATTTTTAGTAAATGTACAAAATCACAGAATTCACTGAGCTGGGAAGGGACTCGCAAGGACCATCTAGTCCAGCTCCTGGCCCTGCATAGGAGTATCCCCAAGAGTCACACCCTGTGCCTGAGAGGATCATCCAAATGCTCCTTGAACTCTGTCAGCCTTGGTGCTGTGACCACTACCCTGGGGAGCCCATTCAGTGTTCAAACACCCTCTGGGGGAAGAACTTTTTCTAATATTCAACCTAATCCTGCCCTGACACAACTTGAGGCCATTCCTTTGGGTCTTGTCCTGAGAAGAGCTCAGTGCCAGCACCTCCTCTGCCCCTCACAAGGAAGTTGGAACTGCAGTGGGGTCTCCCCTCAGTCTCCTCTTCTCCAGCTGATCACACCAAGTGCCCTCAGCTGCTCCTCACACGCTTCAAATCAAGGCCCTTCCCCATCTCCACTGCCCTCCTTTGGACACTCTCTAATGACTTCATATCTTTCTTCAATTGTGTCCCCCCAAACTGCCCCAGTATTGAGGTGAGGCCCCTCCAGGTCAGAGCAGAGCAGGACAATCCCCTCCCTGGCCCGGCTGGCCATGCTGCCCCTGATGCCCCCAGGACAGGGTTGGCCCTCCTGGCTGCCAGGGCACTGCTGACTCGTGGCCAACTGGCCACCCACCAGGACCCCCAGGGCCCTTTCCCGGCACTGCTTTCCAGCCTCTCATTCCCAGTCTGTCCGTACATCCGGGGCTGCCCCATCCCAGGGGCAGAATCCGGCACTTCCCCTTGTTGCACTTGCCCTGGTTGGTGATTCCCAGCCCTCTGATCTGTTGAGGTCTCTCTGCAGGGCCTCCCTGCCTTTGTTATCGTAGCAAACAAATAATACCAATTTGGAATGGATCCTAGAGGGAGGAAGGAAAGGAAAACAAAGCAATTCTAGTGTCCTAATCCTCTTGGCAAGGGATTCCAGCACCAGTGTGACTGCACCAATGTCTGGACCCAGAGGAACAGTGGAATGGGGAGCACAGTACATAGGAAAAGGGACAGAGACAGAGAGGTGTGTGTGTCACAGTTAAAACTGCATTGTCATTTTTTTCTGTAACAGTTAGATCCGCATCAACAACAATTTGACTCTCAAGATTTCACTTCCAATAACAAACAATCCTTGCCTTCACTTAGAAGGTGATGCTTTCTCTGCTGCCCGTAAACAAGATTCTGAGCATTAGACAGGAACAGTGGAAGTCTTAGTAACAAAGCAAAAGAACAAACCACACCAATCCCTCCTTGCAACTGTTGTGCAGCTTCCACTGTCAAGCCAGAGTTGGCCATAGTATTTTCTTCTTTTCAGAAGTGTGTAATTGAAAGCAACTGGGACATCCTCTCTCACCTCATGTCATCCAACCATCCCTAAATCAATGCAGACAAAACCTTCTCTAAACTCCTTTCAATTTGCTGTGAAATTGGAGAAATTTTCTTAGGAAGGAGGATGACTATAACAGCTTTGTCAAATGGCAGGATGGGAGAATATCAGCAAGCATATAAACAACAGTATAGAAACTTAGGCTAACCCAAGGGTACAACTAGAAGAGAGAAATGAGGATGGATAGCAAACAAAGCTTCTTGACAAATGAAAAGCATTTGGCACTCTCAAGAAAACTGCTGTGATCTCTGTTCCTCGAGAGTTTTGAAACTAGACACAATAAAATGCAAGAGAACCCTCTTGCACTGGCAAGGAAACAAATTATATGGTCTATCCTCTCTATTCCAGCTTTCTATTTCTCTGAAGCATTGCATCAAGTCATTGAACTAATATCCTGTGTGTTCAGTGAGGGCTGGGAATCTTCTGCTTTGCTGCTGCAGTGCTTGCAGCTTTCAACAGAAATTCTACCTCCACTGTACTCACAGGCGGGAGAACTGGGAGCTGCTCCCCATCAGCATTAGGAAATGCTGAGACATTCTGCCTCCAGTTCTCAAAGTGCTGTGCTGTCACTACTTGACTGGTCACAGTCCAACAGCCAAGAGCTGTAAATTTACAACTCAGCTTTAGTCTTCAAAACATTTGCTGTAATTTACCTGTGTAAAATTCTGTTCACTACAGAATCCAAGTGCCAGAAGGACTCTCATGCACAAGTAGACACAGTAGCAACTGTTCCACTGACCAACGGTCCCCGGAAAAACTCTGTAGTTTCTATAAGTGGTATGTACAAATAAACTTCTATTTTTAAGTAGCAAAATCCTCACCAAGACAATCAGTAGGTTTATAGGACATAAATATGTCTGGCACCTTTTGCCAGGGCTGAGATACGAAACAATACCTCGGTTTAGAGTGCCAGCTTTACTCCCATCTACCCAGCCTAACCGGTGTGCCGGGCACAGTGCAGCAGGAATACTCCTGCCAGCACCCAGGAGACAAGGGTTACCTGTCACACCCACCAGTAGAAACCCCAGGGCTGGCACCTGCAGGTGCCTGTGTATGCACTGAGCAGGAGCCCGTGCCGTTACTGCTGGTAATTGTGCCAGCAGACTCAGCTCTGCCAGCAAACCTACTGAAATCACAGGCCTGGCTTCAATTTGCTGCACTGGCGTATTTCTGCATCCTTGCTTGTGTGTTCCTCGACCTTGCTGCCTGAGCCTGCATGATAACAATTTTCAGGGAAGTGTAACCGTCAGTGCCAGCTGAAATTAACCCTGTTTTTAATTATATAGCAGCTACAGCAGCTCCTCAGACAAGAAACTGTAATTTTAGATTTCTCTGCAGAAATCTTATCTCGAGAACCATACTTTCCCATGGAAGATCCATCATTAAGCAACCAAAAAAAGAAGGTGCAAATTAAAATTCAGTCATGAGCTACATTCTCTGCTTAAATGATCATTAACTAAGTTACCATCTGAAAATTCACCCAGCTCATTCAGACCTCTCAGCTAAACATATTAAATGGCCTCTGGTGAGGAGAATAAAAGAACACTGACAAAGAACTTCAGAACGGGAAACAATTCAAAACTGTTGAGAGCATCTCAACTCCAGTTTTTTTCTTTAATATCTACAGGATCAGATTTTGTTTAGGAACTAAAATAGGTCTTTCTTGATGAAATTTGAGGTAGCAGCTAAGGTACATTAGGCACTGAATTTAATAACCCAAAGCAACTAAAGAGTTTTATTCATTTTTGTTTAATAAAATCCCATTCCTTTAAAATGAGCATAATTTAAATCTTCATACTTGATATGCTTCAAAAAATAAATCAAGAAATATTGTAAAAATGGTGGCAGATGTATCAACCCAAAAGGTTATCACTAATGAATCTATTGAAAAAGCAGTTTAACACCATTTATTGCCACCATGACAAATATGACAAGCTTGCAAATGAACACATTGGATACATAATGTTAACATCCATGTTCTGTCAGGTCCTCCTGTGACTAATCAAAATGCAGCTTTGATTGCTGTGACTAATAAATAATCCTGGCTAATAAAATTGCTGTATCTTGTAATTATGGCAGTGTGATCACTGTCTTAATTACAGCAGTTTCAGAGCCTCATCCATCAATCAGTGACAAGCAACTCTCCTCAAGGTTCACGAGCAGAAGAAAAAAGACCCGGTTGCCACTTGCAGAGATGATCAGCAAAGCTCAGGAACACTCACTTGGCTTCACAGAATGTACAACCACAGTCATCAGTCAGTACCAAATACTGGAGTGCAAACTGTGCTCAGACCTGGCCTCCAGGTGTCCACACTGCACTTGCTGGGATGAACGCAGCAACCGCCCATAGTATTTGGAAAGGGAGAAAACAGTTACTTGGATACACAAGTGGTATTTCAAATTGAGACTTTTAGCATTGGGAGTGTCACTGCAAGGCCAGGTCTTATCCTGCTTGCAGAGATATTGCACCCCACGATGTGAGTGATCCAGACACAGGCAGGAAAACTACAGCCTTCAGGCTTTAGAAGATTTCTCTGAACACAGAATGAGCGGTACCAACAATCTCTTCCTCCAGCTGCCACCCAAAATAAATGTATCCACAACATTGTGCTAGAGTTTCTCAGTCTGAGCTAATACTGGAAAAGTCTCACAACACATTAAGAAGTTAATTGTGAGGTGGAGGGAGAGTTTTATACACAATTTTTCTGAAATCTCAAACTTACCTGCATTCTTTTCCACCACTTCTAATGCTCTTGGAATTTAGTGAAACTTTGGTGCTCATGGAACTGTAGTTACAGGGAAAGAAACTGTTGCTTTTCAGTGTGGGATACAATGACTAACCAGCAGCTTTTCTCTTCCATTTCTGTGGCAAGCATGTTTCTTAAATCACACTTCTTAACAATGCAAAGGCAGTAGCCAGCAGAGTTCAGGCACTGTTTACTGCCCCTAATTAAGAACTGGGAAAGAGGAAAGAAGGTGTCTCTCCCCCATTTCCTGGCCCTACACAGGTGACTGGGTGCTGATCAGACCAGTGCCACCATTGTACTCGTGAGTTTTAAAAGTGCTGTTGTTCCAGTGCCAGTATTAAGTGCTCCTCCAGAGGACTGAACACAGTTTCTAATAACAAAGATGGTGGAAAGGGAGTCTCTTCTTCTGCAGAAAGCACAGACTGCAGGAACTGTCAACATGTTAAGTTCTAAAAACCAGGGCAGCATTACCATGCAAACCAATCCACAGCACAAGCTCCTGAGCATGAGGGCAATACAAAAAACAAAACTACTTCATTACCTGCTTGTCAAAGCCAGAAGCCAAGGCAAAAACCAGATCTGAAAACACAGGCACAGGGACACTGACCTCAGCAGGAGCATGAATGGCAGGAGGGCACCAAGACTGCAGAGAACTAAGGCTGGACATGCAAACTGCTTCACTTTTATTATCATCCAAGGAGGAAAAGCAGAATGAAAGCAGATAAAAAATTGCAGTGCACTCCAGCAGGGCAGTGAAGGTCAAACTCAGCAAGAGACAATGCATTCTAATGAACACTTCCTTCAACTCTTGGAAGATTAAACTCAGTACATCTCTAAATCCCACCAATATATTAAACTGCTCCAAAAAAGAATTTATCACACATACAAACTGTAGAAATATCTTACTTTGTCCTGGCAGAGCTTTTCAAGTGCAAATATCAGAAAGAGTCTTAGGACACGTATCTATAAGCAGAAAAAAACATTTATCCTATGGAACAGGAACCATCACTGCAAGCAGAGTTAACAGTCAATGCTATTCCCGTAAGAAATAAAAAAGTCTTCAAAATTGTGCTGAAACACGAGCAGGATGGAATAGACCCCCGTGCCAGTGGATTAGAAGGCCCAGTGAACATCATCTGAATGAGGGTTTACATGCACTTACTCAATACACACACACGGGATCAGATCAGTACAGCTGGTCCACTGCTCACGTTGGTGTTCCAAGGTCAGTGCTCAGCATCTTGCAAAGCCAGACCCAGGGAGGGAAATGCACATAAAATCAACAGTTAAGAGCTTAAAACAGTGTCAAACAAGCATGCAATACAAAAAAAGCCAAACCAAAATAACAAAAAGCCCCCCATAACGCCAGAGACGTGAAAATTAATTCCCATGTACTCATGTGTTTCCTGCCTTTGCCCCATCGATGTGGGGCAGAGCAACATCAGGGCAAGGATTTATAAACAGCAGGCAGCTATAATTAAGTCTCCAGCTTTGAACTGGGACCCGTATCCGCTATCCTGCTGTGTCTAACACACCTCATGCTGCAAACCTACTGCAGTGGACCCAACCCACTTGTGCTGGGAAGGTAAAGACCCGAGTCTCGGTTCATGAGTACCTTGTTCCTTCTTCTGCCATGCAGACCTGTCAGCCCAGGACACTGCAGAGGGCAACACACTGAAACTCACGTTTGTGAAGTTCCGTTACTGAGCCAATTAACATTTCAATAGCTCCTTTTCATGACGCTTGAACAGGCAGGAAAATTCACCTGGTTTTTCAGCTGCCAGTTTTTCCCTCTTTAAGGCACTCGGCGTATTTTACTTTCAGGTATCACATAGTGTAACTAAAGAAGAGAGTTTAAACAACTTGTGAAACCAACATTTCTAATTCCTAAAAGATAGTTTTCCAGATTATATTCCAGTAAAATTGATGCCTTTCAAGGATAAGTCTGCAGAAGAGGATATATGAATGATTAATGGATGAGAACACACTGTGGGCATAATAGCTGATAATGCCTCTTCACAACAAAAAAACCCAATGAATTGAAGTTGCATGCAGTACACACAGCATTCCCAGCTCTTAATGTTGCTGTGAAATGCACTTTAGGTCTTCCAAATGACAGATTGCGAAGATGGACAGACAGAAGGAAGGAAAGTGCAAGGTAACAGTGCAAATGACCACACTATATATTATTTCTCTGTGGCCATGGCCGAACAACTTGAACTTAGAGTGACTTGCATAGAGGAAAAATCACTCAAAAATTCACAGCCAGACACCTATCTCCTGTTACCCACACACTCAGCATATTCTGCCATTTCAGCATTCAGTTATTTTAATCTCCTCTTCACACTTTCAGCCTTTACCACAATCTGCCTCCAGGGTGGGACCATGTTCAGAGCAGCTACGAAATAAACAGTTCTCTTCATGCTGTTTTAATCTCTCTTAATTTTGCCTTCTTCACTACAGCACAGATCTTCAGCTAGTAGTCTTTGGTTTAAAAGCAGGCAGCTCTGTCAGACAATTAGCAAAAGGTCTACCTGAGGGCTTTCCTGGGTAATTTACAGCCTGACTGACCTATAAAAAATTATAGGGAAATAAGTCTATGGTACCTAAAAGTAATGGTTGTTTGTTCAGTTCAGCACTACTTAATTACTTTCCCTTTAGTTCAAAGTGAAGAGGGAATAATTTATTCTTCAACTTCAAAAGAAACTACAAGGATGAAAAATATGAAATTCTTACTATGTTAAAAAAGCAATACCTGCAAAAAACCCTCACCCCTCTTCTGTTTTATAGACACAGGATAGTTTCCCTTCTAAGCAGGGTACAGGAGTCTAATGAATACATGAAGCGAATTACACAAAAATAAATGGCATTATGGCTTAAAAGATGGAGAGGTTTGCACTTCCCATGTAACTGCCTGTGACAGCCATCCCCACTGGATTCCATTGCATGGTTACTGACAGCCATAAAGGAGGCCTGAAGCTGATCAGGGTATCCCATACTTGTACAAACATGTATTTGAACAAGTTTCAAACCTAAAAAGAGTAGAGAAACCAAAATTATTTTAAATCTAGTAAGCACCTGTTCCCATTTCTATCACAGTTAGCAAATAAAATAAATATATAGTGACATTTGGCCTGAGGGCATTAAAAATCCATCTTTTTGTCTTTGGGTTCCTGAACCTTAAGAGCCCAAATGGGGCACAGGGCTTACAGGGAGCTATTGAGCACTGCCCACTTTGTTGGGTTCTTAGATTCTTTTATTGTTGGCCAGGAGACACTGTCTGCAGACCACAGATTAAAACTGCATCTGTACTGGAGACATGCCCATGTACACATGGGTGTAAATATATATATATATATATACACACACACATACATGTACATCAGCCAGTGAGGTGAGCTCAAAATGTGAACTTTAAATGGGAATTTGCACAACAGGAAATTGGAATACAGGATTCTCTAGCTCATCTAGGGATAATTTTATTGCAAAGAAATATTTTCTGTAAAGGCCTTTGGGATAACTCCAGAGTGTTGTAAATGCTGCATCTAACCCCACAACAATCACAGTGCAAAGCAACAGTGAGCTTGAACTGACCAGAGCAAGAAGAAGAGTAATGCAAGGTTTAGTAAATCCAGGAAAAATAGATGCCTACCAGGGACAAGATCTAGTCTTTAATTTTCAGGCTATACTACCTTTGCTCTAGTTCCAAAACATACTTGATGTTCCCAAAAGCAAAGCATTTGTGGTGTGTATCAGGGAAACAAAAATACTCTGTTATTCAAGCTGAATGACTGAGCTGAGATACCATCTGGACAGAGATGTTCTGTCCAGACTTAATTTCCTAACAAATTGATTTTGCCCATTTGGTCAACATACTTCTCCCCTTCTCTGCAATTTGAATGACCCGGTTTTCCCCAGAAACAGTTTTTCCAAAGTGAATTTCCAAGCAAAACTAATCTGTGCAGAGAATATTAGTGTGCTTTTCCAACATGGGCAGAAAGAACCACTACTACACAACTTCTGGATTCCCCACTACAGCACTGAACAGAGTTTGCCAGCAGCCTACAGAGATGTATTTACTGAATACATTGAAGAGAAGGCAAAGGGAACCACAAAGCTCACTGATATTCCTAAAGTGGAAAGAGGATTAATTTATTTAATAGATTGCTGACTTACCAACTTACACCTGATGCATAAGTGCTTCCTCTCTTCTTCACCAACTCCCATTCAGCTCAAACATGCCTGCTTCTACCCCTTACTCCAGCTGTAATCACTGGCTTTTGGTTGTGTGTGCTGATGGGGTTTTTTACAGCTCTTTTTTTACAGCAGTTTTGGCCTTGTCAGTGCAAATTCTGCAGTTATGGACAATTACCAGGCTGGGGAAGGGCATGTGGAAAGGGGACAACAGCCACCTTTAGACTACGGATAAGGCTGCCCTCAAGTTTTCAAGACTTACTCAAACAGCACCAGAGGAGTCAAAGATAACTTGGTTCCTGAGAGTTTTATCAAGACTGATGGGCAGAGAAAGCAAGTCTGGAAGTGTTCAGACTGGAAAAAACTTCCCAATGCAGACTTCCATGAAATACCCAGAAAGAAAGCTCAAGCTCTGGAGGGAGCACCATAAAAGGCATCAGAACCCACAGCTGTCAACCCCACAATACATCTTTAAGAAAAATGATTTTCAGGTATTCCTGCAAGCACAAGAACATATTTTCTTCCTCCCTTATTCCTCCCAACTGCACATCACTTCTTCAAAAGGATCTCTAACACTTGCTTGCAGATCTTAGCTATTTCCACCGAAATGGCACCTGAAAGATGCTGAGTTGATGGTTCCACAAACAGAAATCTTGAGCACGGGAACAGTGTGCAAGCACAGCAGTGTCACAGGCACCCCGCAGATACTCCTTAACCTTCTGCTCAAAACAGCTATAATTAGAAGAGATTTGTGAAAACAAGGGCACAGAACTTGAAAAGTTGAAGCCCCCTCTATGCTGGTGAAGACTGAAGCTATCAGCATATGTGGAAAATGAAACTATTCAAATATCAGGTAGCAGGACCAATATATTAAAAAAAAAAAAAAAAACAAACACTAAAAAACCCCATAAAAACCAAACACAAAACCAAAAAACCAAACCACACCTGGGTCAAACCTACATGCTAATTTCAGGTTTCACCTCCAGACAAGCCTGAGGAACAGTGGCAGGTTGTGATGGTAGATTGTAGCTATTTTGGAACAGATAAGGCAATCTTCCTCCTCCTGCCTCTTGCACCAAGGAAAAGAAGGCTGTCAGTCAAATGGTTATGGCTGGGAAGCTTAGTCTGACCCTAACACTGATCTCCTGCCACTCCACTGCCATCAAGGCAATCTCAACCTTTGGGAAATTCATCTGCCACTATGCAGCACTTGACAGACTAAAAACCTGACAAGTAAGGAGCTCATGGAAGCAAATTTATCTTCTTCCCCCACTCAGCAAACATGTTAGTGCTGATCAGAGAGGCAGTGCATAAGTGCTTACATACAGCATTAGCTCCTGAAATGCTCTGAGGCATTCTTAAGTGTTATCAAGTTCCTGGATGTAAAACTCCGGGTACATTTAGTCTGGTATTTGAGCAATCAAGAATTCCATTCATTGCTGCTCTGATTCAATGACCTTACACACATAATCAATGGCTAAACTGATAAATGGGAAGACTTCTTAAAAATCTATTTCTTGAGTGCTGGAACTGAATGTTTTATTCTCGACAGCTGTAATTTATAATTTAGTGACAAGAACATTTGTTCCAGCTGTTCAGACCCATTTCACACAGCAGAGAAGGGAGCACACTGTATTTCCAAAGCCAGACGCTACATTTGGATTGGGAACTGCCTGCTTTATTTAGCATATCAAGTTATTAGCTAACTCAAAACAATCAGAAGACATTCTTAATGTTCATAATTAGAACACTCATCATGGGAGTTATGAGGCTGGAGTTCTTTAAAGCTTCAGAAATAATAAAGTGCCAGAAAAAAGTAAAACAAACCAGTAACTTTTAATGTCAGGGTATAATTTTTTCATGTGGCTAGAGTAATATCCTCCCTTTAATTAGGATGATTCACGCCATGTATGCTCTATGCCAGTGCTGTAGCATTCAGTTCACAAGTTACTGTATCTGATCTTTCTGGGTCTAATCATCAACATTTCTAGTGTTTCTTATTTTAATGTCTCCTCTGAGCTAGCAGGGAGTACTCTGCTAGGTGTCCCAGCAGTTCTAGAGATCAGACACACAGCAAGCACGCTAATCCTTTGAACTCAGTAATCCCAACCCAGGTAAAGAATAAGGATCTTCTTTACTTACACGAAACCAGTATGAGGGATTGGGAAAAGACATTTGGCCTTAAAGCTCCAGTTCGTGTTGAAAGATTCTCTAAATCTCCAGCAAGGTCATTCATTCTTCCCCTCTTTTAGGGAACTGACTCTCCTGCTCTGAAAAATCTGCAGATATTGCGATGGTTACTGGAGCTTCTCTCCTTTACATTGCATGTAAACTCCCTGCTCCACTGAGCAGCTTTGCTCCCCAGGGCTGTGCAAGGTCTGACATTCTGTCCTGGTAGGCCAGTTGGCTGCATACGAATGGGGATGACTTCTTGGATCCCTGGGGGCCATGAGAACCTCCACTAAATATTTCCAATTGATTTAAATACTTGATAAAGCTGGTTTGACCTGAATGGTCAGGTGCCCATCTGCTGGTGGTAAACAATTCAACTGGTGTCATATTGATATGGCAACTACTTGGTACTGTAACTACACTTATGGAAATCTTAATTCTGCATGACTGACACTTCTCAGATGCAGCTTTGTAAGGTGTAAGATCAGTCTTGTGTCTTAACCAGAGAGCACGCATTCCACCTTACCTGAGGATCTTCAGGTAAAGGGAGGACCAGCAAGGTATTGAAAGATATCAAGATGAAGTCCAACAGCACAACCACATCTCCTAAATACCAACCTACCCATGTGTGCATAAATAAGCTCTGAGAGTCAGGCACTCAGGAATGCAATACTTGTGAGGTTTTTCAGTATAAATGAAACTTACTGATCCCACAAAACACTCTCCCCTAAATCCTTCTTTATAAGGAACATCACTCCCTTCAGACAAACATGCCATTCCCAGCAACTTCCATGTGTGGACACGTAGTGTCAACCACTCCCTTAACCTCTTTGGTCTCTATCCATACCACGCTCTTACCTTCCATGGCTGAAAGTACCATGAAGAGACTCTTCAAAGAAAAATTTTAATACTTTCTGAGATTTCTCTTCCTCTCTACAGTTGCATATAAAGGGTCAGTACATTCTTTGTCATTTAGTCTTTTGTTTCTCGGAATGCAAAAGCACAGCCTTTATCAAAAGGCTGGCGGTGACCCAGCTTCAGCTGAGCTGTTTTAATATTGCAGAAGCATGTGGGACACTCTCGCTTTTATCTCTTGGTTTCTGTACTCTTTGAGAATCACGCACAACATTTTCATTTTCACAATACAGCTGAAACCAAAACGCAACTGCTGCAAACCCAGACACAACATTCCCGTTTCATTGCCTGGGGGCTACAATTTCCAGCCTCTGTATCCCTGCGCCCCAGTGAGAGGAGCTGGCAGCAGCAGTCTGCATCCCACTCTGGGGGCTGGGCTCCAGCTACGAACAGGCTCTGCAGCCCTTCCCCACTGCCCCACACACACTGAGCGGCTTTGAAGCAATGACGAACAAATTGACTGCAGGGATCTTAACACTAGCTGCTTGGCCAGGATAAGCAGCTGTCAACTCACAACTGCCTGATTTCTGACCCTGAATTAGCACTGAAGAAGATCAGCTGAGATCCCCATGGGTGGCCTGTTCTGCTGTGAACAGTTGTGGCAGCGGTTTCCCAAAGCCAAACATAAGGCAACCACAGCAGGAGACAGAAAGGCCCACACAGCCCCTGTGCTGCCTCCAGCACTTGCCAAAGCCAGGGAACTAGGAAGGCACAGAAGAATGGGTCACACAAACAGTGACACTTACCCTGAACCCATCCTCTGACAGCTTCATTTCACAGCCCCCAGTCCTCGTTCTGAGTTAGAGACATCAAATCTACCTACTTTCTCCATGCCACGTGACTTGACAGCCCTTTAATTATCACTTTCCTCAGGAGTCTCCCTTCCATGATGAAGGGCCTAAGTCTCACTGCTCACCTCTTTCACAGAGCCCATTCCAAGATTTCAGAAAGCCTTGATTTCTTCTCACTGCTTCATCCAGTTTTAGCATATTTGGGACTGGGTTGGAACTAAAGGAACCATAACTGCATGCAGTATTCAGAATGCAGAAGTTTTGTGCACTAATATTAGCATATGAAGCAATTAATGCCTCCTCAAGTTGCTCTCCCTTATTGTCCTAACAGTTCTAATATTTGAGATACCTGTTGGACCATTCCTGAGCACTGAGATGGCATTTCTCTCACAGTCCAAGTTCTTGCTCAAAAACCAGCTCAGAGCCCAACCAATTCTCCCTCATTCGGATTTCCTCCTCCCCATAGTATAAAACAATGTTTCATTATCCACACAGTCATTCCATATTTCAATGCCCAGTCACTCAGGTTCACTTGGTTCTCATAAAAGTCTTCAGTCATCATCAATAATTCAAAGTTATTCAGGGCAGTAAGGAGTAACATCAAGTATTCAGCTCTTCCCAAATCATTTCTGCATCTGCTGACCATCATGGGTCCCAATACAGATGCATTTGCTAAATCATCAGAAAAGCTCCAACATTTTTGCACAGCCTGACTTCCTACAAAAGCCAGGCTGATTCTTGTCTCTGTAAGAAGTTTATCCCTGTATCCTGTAACTCCACTCTCAACAGACCACTGCACGGCAGTTTCCTCTTGTGCTTATCTCAGGCCCATCACCCTGTGGTTTCCCTTATCACATTTCTAGAAAGCCACATCACATTTGCCATCTTTCAGTCCTCAAGCACCAGAGTGCTTTTTGCAACCCCACGGTTAGTCTTGCTATCTCATTCTTGAATTCCTACAGAAAGCTTGGGTTAATAACAAATTACTCGGCAACTTCTTCTAGTCATAAATTCCCCCACCAACTCTTTGATTTGAAAGAGATTTTCTGACGAATTCTCCTTTAAGAAGTGTTCCAGTACAGGGAACTGCCATTTCTTCACAATGAGCAACAGATGCAAAGAATTCGTTTGTCATTTCTGAGCATCTACCAGCCCTAGAGACTTCTCTGGCAGGCTCCCTGATGCTGATGTTTTTGAAGATTTATTTTTTTACTATTTTTGTAAATGCTTCCCCTTTGTTTTGTTTTTTTTTTGTCTGCCTTGTTGCATTGCTACATTTAACCTGTCATTTTTTATAATCCTTTGTATTTTCCTCATTTAGATAAAGCTTTAAGCTTTTAGAGGACTCTTTCTTGCTTTCAACAGTAACCATCCTGCTGCTATTAAGCGATGACGTTTCCTTTCTGCCCTTTCTGAAGTGTTTCTCACTAGGTGGGAAACATTTGTTCTCTGCCTCCAGCATCACATCCGTGCCATCTGTAACTTCCAGCTTCCTTTTTAACAAGCTGGCACGAGCTATCCCCCCATTTCCACATAACCTCCTGAAGTGGAGCACGGCTGAGACAGACTGGCTTCTGTTTCCCCTGCAGGATCCTGGAACTAATGATACTCTGATTTCGATATTTCTGCTCTGGCACTGACATTTTTAACCAGGTTTGGGCACTGTTCGGCACGAAGTCAGAGGGACCATTTTTGGTTAGGAAAGTAGAACTTATGGCACTAGGAGAGGGCCAGAAGTGAGAAGAGTTTTCACACAGCAATAGGGCAGCTCCAAATGCTGATACCACAGACAGCGGCTCCCTTAACATATACAAGGCAAACAACATCCTGACTTCTATGATCACAGCAAGCTCAGCTCTGCACACACATCCTACCCATGACCAGTTAGGGAGGGTGGATATATTGGGGGTGCCTGGGGCAAGCATTTGACAGTTTCTTCACTAACACATAAAAACCCGAAAGATACTTTAATCACCATTTTTGTAAATTTTGTACTGTGTTTATTTTACTGAAGCTAACGTAGTTAAGGCAATTTTGAAGATGCAGAAGTGAGTTTTTAAACCCAGCATGCACTGCTAAGCTCACTTTTGGGTGTGCCCCCTTCCTTCATAGACTGTGGCCTTGCCCCATCATACAGAACAACACTGTTTGTAGCAACCAGAGGCTGTACAAGAGGAAGCCCAGGAAGATGATACTGTACTGACTCTTTAGATGCAATTTCTATTTCTGTCTCTGCCACAGACTTGCTTTGTGACCTTGAGCAAGTCATCAGATCTCACTGACTCATATGAATCTCTCTGAAAATGGGTACTGCAAAGCTTTAATATCTGCAGATGATTATTACAGGCATAAATCCTCATCATCATTTTCATCACTTGCTATTTCTCTTTCATTCCAGAGATGAAGCAGAAAGCTCAGTGGAAATACACAAAATAGATGCCATTCCTGGGGAGAAAACAGAGACTGCTTTTGCTGTGCCCCCAGGTTCTGCCAGACCAGGATACCTTCCAGGTCACTGTGGATACACGACACTCCTCTCCAGTCATCAGAGGTGGGGGGATATGCATCTGCTGAGGACACAGGTCATCACACTCACCACAATACGAGGCCACACAAAATAAGGAAAACACTGAAAAAAAAAGAGTACTGCAAAGCTTCAATATCTGCAGATGACTTAAAAAAAAATGCTTAGAGGAGAGCACAACTCAGATAATACAGGAGGGACAGGAGTAGCCACAGGAGAGATAACAGCGACATGGCCAATCATGCCTCTTAGCCCCTATTAACTACAGACAGCACAGGGTCTGGGACAGCACCCTGCTACCTGCTATGCCAAACTGCTTACTGCAGTCATTTAATTTGCTCTTTCTCCATACAAATTCCAAATAGATTGTTCTTTTAGATAATCTACATTCCTTAGAAATAAAATCCAGCAGTTGTAAACACTTGAGCTTTGTATTTTCCATGTCATCTTTATTTCACGTTACCAAGAAGAGGACAAAGCACGGGGAAGGCACAGGAAGCTGTGCTCTGGAAAGGGTTCTGTCCTGGAAGCTACTAGCAACTGCTTTACAAAGGGCCAGGCACAAGTTCTGCTTCTAATCAGTGAAGCCAGTGCTAAGCTGCTGATGCCAAGGCTTGTTGTACACAGCCATAATTGCTGACAACATACTTAGCCAGGGGGATCACCTAACACCGGGGGAATTGGATTTTCTAGATAGCACAGAGACCAAAACATAAGCAGGAGCTCCCTGTGGAATCATCAGCTGTTATTACAGTGAGAACAAAGCTCTAAATCCGTGTGGCCTTACACTTAATGCCACTCATACAACACTAATGAAAAGCAGCACACTGAACACTGATACTTGGAATTCCAGCTGGGGGAGGGAAGGACCAGCAGGATACTTTGCCCACTTGGAAATTCCTGTGGAGTAATTCTAGTGACATCTCTGTGGCCACAATGCATCAGCTCCAGAAACTGTCCTTCCATACCTTGTATTACACAAAGGCTTGTTACAGAAAAAAATCTGCCTTTGGTTGTGTTTTGAGGCTTCCTTGGCTGAACGTGGATCACCCTCCTTGTTCACTGCTGTGATATCCACCCTCTCTGTTTGCTGAGACTGAATAAATCAAAATGAAAGTTCACACTCCTAAGCCCTCAATATATTTTAAATTCCCCATGCTGTTCAGCAGCCTGCTCTTCCAATCAGTGACTTCGCTGATCTCTCCTGACTCCACATACATGTAAGGAGATTAGCAGCAAGCATAAAATAAACTTTAATAATAGATTTTGTATGGTAAGTAGGTATCTTTAAACATATTACAGGAATGAGAAAATATCCCTCTTCTAGTACTCAAATATTTATGCACATATAACCCTCGAATTCTGCCCTGGTTTGTCCCCCACACTTCAGCAACATGCTTTTGTCAAGTCTGTGGGGTTTTGTCATATTTCCCATACAGAATCCACATGCCTCCTCTGGCATTCATAATAAAACAGACAAAATATTTCACAATCTGGAACATTGTAAGAAACAACTCTAGCCATGGTTAATGTCAACATTACCTGAGAGCCACCAGATGGTGCTGTTAAAGACGGTATGTAAAGTTATTTCAAACTGATCATCTAATGAAATAAGACTTTTAAAAATTGTCAAAAAATGCTCTTCTTTCAATTCTGTGTTTATTAAACCAGCAAGGCTGCTACTGTGACTTTGTTTCTAAAAGAGAGAAAAGTGCTGAGGGCATTAAAGCAGAAAAATTCTCAGTTCAAGTCTCTAGCAGTTAGACCATGCCTCAGAAAGCTTTTAGGCATCTGACCACAGAAAAGAAATCATTGTGATCCTGAGAGAGAGACCTACCCTCCTGGTACACTGCCTGGGCAGGGATAACAAGCTGGCAGCTTCCAGCCCAGCTCACCACATTCCAGCAAAGGGCTGCCTGGCACTGCCGTGTTTGACACTCACTGTCTTCAGCTCGTTGAAAAGGAAAATTCTAAGAGCTGGTTTGAAACTCAAAGATTGTTCTTCCAATGCCCGCATTCAAGGAGGAAACAAAACCTCCTGCATTGGGAACCCATAGCCCAGCTGTCTCTGGAAGGTGGGAAGGAGGCCCTTTCCTTGCTCACTGACAAACAGCAGCTGCCAAGGAGGTTCCTCTCCTCGAGTGCAACACTGTGCTCCTCTGAGAGGGGAGGTCGAGGTGCATAACTTTGGGTCTGTGGGCAAGATTTTTAATGAAAAGTCATTTCAGGGAATATATATATTACCCTGAAAAGATGCCTGAACCCACATTTCCAACCCTCCAAGCATTTGCCCTCCTTTTCACACATTTAGACCACTAATCCCCAAATTCTTCAGAGTGACAGGATATGGGCATGCCTGCAGCCCAACCTGCCAGTAGTGTGGGGTTTTCAGCACTGCACGGCACACCAGGGACGTGAATGCCCCCTCTCAGGTAGGTGAGGCAGGCAAACCCAGGTCCCTCTGTTTCTCCCAGCCAAATGTGGAAAACAGGAAGCACATGCATCAGCAAACGGTAGAAGCAGGAGCCTCAGGCAGGCTGGGTGTCCCCCCTCCACCAGCACAGAGGGTTGCTGAACTCCCAGCTGTGAGCTCTGCAGGGCAGTGATGGGGACAAGCCCCCAGCTCCCACACCCGGGACACACTTGGGTGCAGCCCGTGGGCCTGCCAAGGGACCAGCACAGTTCCAGGCAGCCAGGATTCCTCTTTTTGAAATCCCTTCCAGAGATTTGACTCCAGCTACGTAGACTTCTTCTGGACAGGAGTTTTAGGCACCTAAATTCCAGCCAGATCTCATGTCAGCACTTATTTTGGGTTGTGTTTTTTGTCACTTCAGAATATAAATCTTTGTATTAAAACGGAGCACTTTGCAAAGCGTGGAATTCATTGGCCCTCACCCAGTTATTTCAAACTGACTTCATTTCTACCTTTTTGCCCCCTTGACTAAGAAAGTAACAGATGTGAATGTTTCATGAAAAACAAGTAGGTCATCCCCTCCTGCACTGGCGTTATCAAATGACTACAAGCTGAATCAGATGACTACAAGCTGTGTATGTGAACAGAAACAACTCACTGTTAGCATCCCCAATGCCAAGGAAATCTAAGGTAAAATCACAGAATATCCTGAGCTGGAAAGGACCCACAACTGCATGGATACAAAATAAACACAAGATTGGGAAACTGCCTTGGCTAGCGTGACAAGTTTTAAAATTATGTAGGAGATGTAATCATCTGAGCTTCCAAACAGATTACATGAGATACAAAGCTATGCAGTAATTTAGCCACAGAACCAGCATTCACTGGGATGAGGACTGGCCAGGCCAGGGTAGCCAATACGCCAAGAAATCTCTGACAGTTTACTCTGAGCCTTCTCCAACCTGTATGGGCAGGCTGCAAACAGCCATGAGGGTGTGTTCAAATGCACGTGTGTGGACTGTAACACGTGTTGCTCCCCAAATGCAGTGCTGTACTGATTGCATGAGACTATGTACTTGAATGGATTCCAGCCCTGGCTATTAACAGTTTAATAATGGTTCTGTGAATTAGCATTAAATTACAGTGAATGTTACAGAAGAGGTTCTAATATTTACATTAGCACCTAATGAGTTCCCCATAATTAATATAATTGCACTGAGCCACAGAAATTAATATTCAACCAATTATTTTAAAGAGCTATCCAATCTATGTTGAGAATTTTTTGAAGACACCTTCCCAGTAATGCCAAAGGGGTGTTATAAAAACACAGGCCCTGGTGCTGCCATGAGCTCTGCAGGGGTGAATTACACTGCAGCATCAAGGCCTGGGTCCCCCCTGAATTTTAGAATAAATTCTTTAACCAAATTTCCTAAGCATTCACATTATGTGTGCTCCTGAAATACTGCAACATAAAGCAGAAAACCCATGAAGTTCTATGCTCAGCCCTAAGCACGACTTCTAGAGTTGTTCCAAATGTGATGGAGACAAAACTGCCAGGGACAGGTGAAACAGTTCCATGAACAGCTACAAAGATCCCACCAGAAGCAGCAAAGTATTGCTTAAAGTTCCAGACAGTGTGTTTTATAAAGCAGGAAGATTTTAAAAAAAAAAAAAACTAAAAAAAAAAAAAAAAAAAAACCAAAAAAAAAAAAAAAAACCCAACCAACAAAAAAACCCCAAGCCAACCAACAAAAAAACCCAAAACAAAAACAACAAAAAGAGAGCAAACACCCAGCAAAAAAAAAACCCAACACCCAAAACCAACTCAAAACCAAGAAAAAACCAACCAAACAAAAAAACACACCAAACCTCCTGTGACATTCCTTCACCCTAATTTGTGACAGCAGACTTTAGGGAGATGCACAGCTGTGGAACCCCTTTGTAAGTCAGGTGCCTTTAGAAACCCTCTGGTGGCACTGCAGGGAGCAGTACCTCCAGCAGCCCTAATAGGAGCCTAAGGCCTTTCTTCTAATTTTTCCAAATATTTTGTATTTGGAGATAGAAAATTTGGTTTGTTGTAGGATCAGCTATCTGTTAGTTCAGAAGCTCCATCTTCATCAAAAGACAGGGAACTTTCTTCCCTCTCCTGCTCCATTATGTTCACACATGCACTGCTGTTCCACTTCTCTACAGCAAGGCCCACACAGAGATGAAGAGATACAATTTTTCAGGGGAACTGAGAGCAATAAGAGCAAAACGGTGACTAAGTCAGTCTTATGGATTAAAGGATAATCAATCTGCTCACATTCTCAGCAATCTCTGCTGTGTCTTCAGACTTGGATCCAGTTCTGCTCACACCAGAGAGCAATTTAACATTCCAAATAGTGCTGGAGAAGACCAGCAGAGAACCATCTCTCTTCTTCCTCATGTCAAACAAATCATTTTTACCTTTAATCTCTTGCCAATTACCATTTATAGGTACAAAACCTAAATTAACCATCCTAGACTACTCAAGGACGTCCCTCACAACAGTTGTGCCCGTTCTGTATTTATTGGCATTCTCTGTGCATTTGGTTTGCCTTCTGCAGCTACAACTGTTCCACTGTTCTGCTGCTATTGCTCTCCAGGATGCTGAGCCCTGCCACAGTGTTTGCCTCAATGATTTCCCAGGACTGAGAATGCTCCACAACGCTTATCTGTCATGAAAAGTGTTTCCCAGACTCTTTCTGAGCACGTTTCCTCTCATCAGTGAGCACTCCTTCATTCTTGTGCTGCAAGACAAGGTGAATGGGAGAACTGGACTGGCTTATGTGTCTCCCATTGTAATTTCTCTCGCTCAGGTGCATACAAAAGAGTGGCAAAGCATTAACAGAAATGGCAAATCCAGGAGACCCTGCTAAAAGCAGCCAGGTTCAGACTTCCTCTCAACCCTGCACAGTATTTTAAAAATGGGATTGACAGCATTAAAAACTGCAGTTAGGCTAATAAATCATTAAAAGCTAATCAAAATGATAACATTAGACAACCTGAAAGTCATCCCACAGTTTACACTTGGATGGATGTAAACACAGTCTGGAGGAGAAATGGAGCAGGAAATCCATTCTCTTGGGGCAGTGAGTAAGGTCAGAAGTGTGGGTGGGTGATAGAAGGGGGACCTTGATTGCAAAAAGCTCCAAAAGCAGATCATTCTACCTCAGGGTGTCAAACAAAGCAGTGGGTACTCGGTACCTTGGGGAGTACAAACGGGTAAGTCCAACTGCTCCCCACCACTCCAGGCACAACGACCAGCAGCACTAACCAGCCTGGGTTAGACCAGGCTGAGACCACGCTCTGCAGAGCACGAGTTTAGGTACAACTGTCTCGATCAAAAATGATCCCTTGAACCTGAAGCTCAGTCAATATCTGTTGGTGCTGACAAAGAGCAAAGCTGCTGTGCTGCTTCTGCCCAGGTCCAGGTTCCTCCAGAACAAGCACACAGTTCAGCAACTGTTGGAAATTATGGAACCAGCTTTGACTTGCTCCAGCTGCAGCACTGCCCACATTTCGAGTACGAAAGGTAAATTCCCCGCTTTGTAAATTCATTATATTTAATAAAGGTTAAACATAAGCTGCAGCCTAAGTTTATAAAGGCATAAAGTAGAATCTCATTTCTGTATCCTGACACCAACTTGCACAAAAGCTTGCAGGAAGTTAATTATCTTTGAAGACCTTTACCTCTGTCACATTTGATTTATGTCACCCAACAGTTCAAAATTACTAGGGAGATGGACAGACAGCAGAGAAACACAGATCTGTTTCCATAGTGAAGTGCATTAAAAATAGAAAGAACGTGACACTGATGTTTCTTTTCTGATATTGCCAGAGGGATTCTTCAGGACACTGTATCCTGCAGCTCTAAGCTCCAGTGAAATCTATTTAAAAAGCAGTAGTGGGATCCGCCATAACTCTTGTGCTGGGGAAATTAATTGGACTAAACTCCTCTGCATATTGAGGACAGATGAGATGGGAAAAATCTCCCATTGGATGCATGAAGATTTAAGGTAGTTTAATTTACAGCTACAATACCCTATGCGAATGGTCCACATGCACGTATTGTCAAACTGAAGTATGGGGCTGGCTGCAATTTGCCTTTTACATATTTGATATCCTGGTGAAGGTAATACCTTCATATTCAGCTTTACTGCTACTTCACAAGACTTTATTAAAAGTTGGACAATAAAATACTGCCTAGAAGAAGTCTATTCAGGAAGGGAAGTGTTAGAAGTGTTAGTTTTTGGGTTGCCAAGAGACTTGTGTAGACGTACATACCAATTTAATACACCACTGTCTGGGTGAGAACAGTGGGCTGAATGACGAGCTGCCTCTCCTGCAGACAAGCAGATACATCCCTACACTGCATCAGCTGTTTGTCTCTGGGGGCAACAGCCTAAAAACTGTCCCAGGAACCCCCCTCATATCCACAAGGAACACTGACTGTCTGATGAGAATAGCAAATGACCACAGTGAGGGCAGGGACAGCCCATCTCCACAGAGCATCATCAACACAGGGACTCAGCCCCACTGTACAGAGCAGGAGGAGCACTCAGAGAACTGCAAACACCACAGTCTTGGGAGCCTGCACAGCTGTTTCCCAAATAATTTGGTCGAGACATATAGCAAAAAAGGTGGGGTTGTCCTTTCCAACACACTTTACAGAAGTGGCAGCCAATTGTTGCAGTCTGCAAACCAGTCTGGAAAAAAAAAACAAACATTTGAAATCTTTTCCTGATAAAGGCAATAATTTTTGTCTGTAAAAGTAAGGGTGCTGTTTGGTCTGTGACTGTTACTTAATAGTGTGATTTCTACTGCTTCTTTATTTGTGTGCAGGAGTCCAGAGAAAGAAATATCTTCAATTAAAGGGTCCAGGCAGAACAGCAGAGCCTCAGAAGACCCCTTTCAGAATGGCCATAGCAATCAACAGAAAAGCTATTGCAATGATGAGCTCAGTGGGAGCAATAAGCAGAAACACTTCTGTAAAAGGTCACCCTCTGCTTAAGTTCTAATCTTCTAATGTGAAGAATTTTGGTAAATCTGGGAGACATGATGGCCAACGCTAAGGCAGAGGCAATCTTCTTAAGCTGCACTTTCTCTGAAGTGGGCTTTTGCCTACTTTCAATAAAGGAGTAATTTTTCTGGCTGGTAGTTCATGAAGCTTTGAATATATTGAATATTAGAACCAAAAGCAACAACCTATTTTCAGCTTAGTGACCACAGGTAATGGGAGAAGGATGGCAGTCTGCCTGCATCACCTCAATTCTTTCAGCTCAACTTCTTGCAGCAAATAGCCTGCACTCATCCACTGACAAACAGGCACTGACAACCTGTTGACTTCATTCAAATTCTGAAACACCACCTGAATCAGCCAGACATCATTAGCTGAAATTGTTTTATAAATAAAGGCAAGGTTTTTGTGAAGAGCTTTTTATAAGGAATAGCAGTGCAGAGAGCCTACATTTGAATTCTTTTAAAAAATGTAACCCAGACTTTGTACTCAGGTCTGACCCAGTTACCCAGGCAGTTTTGAAGGGCTCGTGTATTCTTCAGAGGTACAGGCAGATGCAGCCACAGCAGCACTTGCCCCTGTGTCAGGCCTCCTGCCTCCTGCAGTTTCCTGTTCCCATGACTGGTGCCCACACCATTGTTGGCTGGGAAATAATCCCAGGCAGAAAGATGTACCAGCCAACATGCACTTTGGTTTTGGCAAATTTGACTCTTGTCCCTTTTCACAATTACTAACATCTGTCACTAACACACCAAGATTTTCTTCCAGCTCTTTGAAGAACAGTCAATAAAGGGTTGACAGCAGCAGTAACTCAGAGGAGGCAGCCCACTTGTGCTGAATGGATGCTGTCCATGGACACAACACAAGTGATTGCTAAAATAATTAATTGATATTGGGTAATGATTCTTTAGAGAATGAAACCTCTTGAACAGGATGGTCAGTTGCTGTCCAGCTACTGATGGGTGCTCTCACTGCAAGTAGCCTTGCAAAGATGCCTGCAGCTGGATGAGATGAGGCTCCCTGAACCATCCTGGAGAATCCTTACATCCCACTAGCACACCCACCTGACCACTCCAGCACAGGCACAATCCATACCTATTCACTACCTAAATTACATGCAGACCATCTCCTACCTGTCTTAATTGGGAACAAAGACTGCTCTACAAGACCACTCATACTGAGCAGGGGGACTGCCACCCAGGGGACTGCTCACTAGGCATGCTGGGGATCCATACAGGCACAACTCTGATAATCAGCTACATCATAATTGCAGCAGGTTAAACTTCAGTTACATCTTTATCCCCAAATTATAACCAATTTTGTCACCACAGCATCCACTGAGCTACTTTAACAGTGGTCACTTGGTAATCATTTTGATACAAGCTGGGTACCATTCCTAAGGCAGTCACAGTGACCTCGGGAGGCCTCCTCCTGACCCCTGCTGTATGTGCAAATGGAAATGGGAACACAGGGGAAAGGAGCAGGTATAAACGGGTTGGAATTTTGTAGCCCTCAGGCTGAGTGGCTGGGGCAAGGTCAGACATCCAGCTCCTCCTCACTCTGACTTGAGCTGCCCAAGAATCCTTACAAATGCCTTTGTCACTTCCCAAACCATCTAAGTGTTGTACCAGAAAGCTAACAGTTTTTTTCTGACAAAAATGGTTTTTCTGAACCTCCTATGGGAGTAATGAGCCTCTGCTTTTATGAAGGGACAAGTCAGCTGAAAGAAGCAATAAGAGAACTAATGCCATTTGCTAAGATGGATTGCTATTATTTGAGCTGTCCATCCACACATATTTGTCCTGAGTGTATTTTCAGTACTAGAAGCAATGTAGTTACAGATCACAGAACAGCCAAACTGCCAGAAAACATGGACTGACTTACCTTCATCAAAATAAATCACAACAGGTTTTGGGACTCCCATAACTCAGAAGCCAAGGGTGACCTTGAGGGAGAAGTTGATTAAAACTGTCACACAAAGCCCAGCGTTATATTTTATAGCTAATGATGCCAAGTTGCCAACTGAAACATGTTTGTGTCTGCCCAAGAGTTCAGAGCTGAGGTGTTGCTCCTAAATAAGAACTGAGAGAAGGAAGTTCAGCAGTCTGACCTGCTCCCGAAATTACAACCCTTCCCATGAGGCTGTTCCACTAATACTGCTTTACATGCCTCAGACAGGAATACGAAGCAACCTAACGGGCAAGATTAAAAAAGAAACAAAAACCTAAGAAAGCCACCATACCCCAATCCAGTTTGCTTTCTCCTCCCATCAATTTCCTTGGCCACGTTCACCAAAAAATATACCCCACCATTAGGTTCTTAGGACTGAATCCTCACCTGGGGCAGACATGCACACAACTTGAACTTCAGCAGAACTCCTCTGCATCTGCCCACGGTGCAGCTCACAGGGGTTTAGCCTCTCCCAGCCCCACACAATTCCCACAGCTGGGAGGGACAGCAACACCCCTGAGGAGCAGCCTGGCTCCAAAGTCTTGGCTGTGGGGAATGCTGGTAACGATCTCATAAAGAAGAAAGGGACACAGAAGAGTTCCTCTTAGTGTGTTCTGACAATTTTGCTGCAAGTGAGTGCTGCTACACCCGGTCTGGGGATCTTGGTCAGACCCTGAAAACTCGATGGGTGGAAAAGTGTGAGAAGATCCAGCCTGGCAATATTGGAAGCACTCAGTCCAACCACCCAGGTCCTTTTCACCTTGGAGGAGGCAGAGCTCTTCAGCAGAAACTTTCCTGTATTCCTCCACAAGTCGTGTACATTTAAGTAAAGGACTTCAACTTGGACAGTTTCATGTTTTTGAAACAAAAACCTGTATAGCAGCATATCCCTATGTTGGCTGACTTACTCCTTCATGAGTGTTTTCCCTGTGAACACCAAATTCCATTAATGTTGATTCCCACACTTTATACCACACAGAAAGTTTCTGAGGTTGCTTTCCCAAAGGCAAGTACTTTTGCTGAAAGTTTTTATCTCAAACAGCTCAGTCATGCTTATGAAAGCTGAGCCTTGACAGAAGAAGGAACTTTTTTTTTTTGTCACAGTGGAGGCTTTATTAAAAAAATAAAAAATTGGGACAAAGGTTTAATATATATATCTATATCAGAAGATTCTCACCAAGAAGACATGCTGAAAAATGCACAACTGAAAACTGGGTATGCTCTAGAAATAGAAGACAGAAAAACTATAATCAATTTTTTGTTCCTAATGATTTAGTGCCCATAGACCATCTTCTTTGCTGTGCCCAATGAGAGTGCACAAAGTTCAGGATCTTTTGAGGCAAATGACAAACGGGTCCTTGCCTTCCAGAGGCAAGGATGATTGGATTCATCCCACCCAGGTGAGACATCCAATTTCAACCACAACTGATTGAACTTCCAAAGCAGCCAAACAAAGACAGGCTTCTCCAAGTAGCAATTCAAATTTTTGGTGACCATCCTCTCCCTCAAACCTCCCCTCACCCCAAAGCAACAACACTTCTTTTTTTTTATGCGTTTAAGCTTGTCGTGGGAGAGAATGAATTCAGACTACAACCCCTAGTTACCCCACCTGGGCATTACCCTGCTTCCAAAATGTCCAAAATATCTGAGGGAGGAAAGAAAAAATAAAAAAGAGGAAACCAAGAGGCACTGGTTAGAGGGCAGAGTGAGACAGGGCCACAGGACCATTCTTTCATTCCATACTAACAGCAGCAATATTAAAACACTGTAATTAACAATTCCTCGCATTTTCCTTTATAAATATTGAAGAAATATTCTTACATCACTACTTTAGGAAAGCACATAGGCCAACTTTGGAAAACAGAGCACAGAAATTGCCAAATCCTCCACTTATTTTACTCTTCCTTTTCATAACTCCTGTAGGCAGAGACCCCAGAGCAGAGATTACCTACAGATAATTCAGCTTCTGCAGCCAATTTTGACTTTCCAGTAGACTGAAGCCTGACATTTACACAGTGTTTGAGTAGGATGCCAATGACTGACACCAGTGAACAATATTCCCTCCCTTTATTGGTGGCAGTGAGTTACCTGACACTGGTCCCACAGAAAGGAAGAAAAAAAATAACACGTTTCTTTACCTTCCCCCTCGTTTTTGGGTAACAGCCTGACCTGTTAAAGAAGGAATCTGTGGGAGGTCTGTATTTAACCCCAGGACTATTTCCTAAATTGTTCCCACTAAACAGTGGAGGTGGCTCTGCTCATGAGCTTTGGCACTGCCCTTGCCAAAATGCCACCCCAAAAATACAAACTGCATTCAAAACTACCTTCCAAAACAGTCCTTTCCTTAAAAAGCTTTGCCCTGTTGTCAATGAGCTTCTCCTCAGGAAATGTGTTGTAATATTGTAACGAAGCTCAGTGCATGAGCTCATTTAATTTTTAAATAATGGATTTATATTTGATTTATAATTCACAATTTTTTCATTTTAAAACCATCATAGATCAGTCATGTTCTCACCAGCACTAAGATTCATGTGTCCAGGGCAGGCAGCCAGCACCAAGGTGTGTTTATCCACATGGTCTGAAGACAGTGCAGTTGACCAGGCAGTTGAGCCCTGTCTCCTTCGTCCTGCAGAGCCTGCTGGGTATGTGCTGGTTTGGGTGTGCCTTTCATACCCTGACAAGAGCTGGCAGCGATTGTCATAATTTTTCTCTCCATCCTGTCTCACCTTTAGGTGCATCCTGCATCTTTTGGACTTAAAATCCTTTATCTCCTTCTCCCAGTGTCTGAAGGAGTGTTTTCTGCTCTTGCCCAGGTGTGGGCTGCTCCTCACTCAGGCTGCCCCTTGTTTCCCTGATCAGGTGTCCTGAAAAGCTGCAGGTGGATGTGCCAGGACTGTGATAACCTGCTAATGCAGAGTCATCCACACCTGCCATTCCAGTATCTCCTCCTTCTGGAACTTACACAGTTCAACCCTCCCCGTCATCACTTTTTTTCCTCTGTTTTAAATTAGCTTTCTACAGTGCAGCTGCAGGAAACATAAGGAATTCTGTTACCCATCACCAGGACTGTGTCCTAGCTGGATTAAAAAAAAAATAAATTTGTATATTAAATAAACAGATGACCAGATATTCTGTCTTTCCACTGGTGGGGAGATTTCACTCAGTGCCGTACTTCCATGCAAATCTGCCTGAGTTTAACTGATAGCAGAGTGGAGGTAAATTATTTAAGAACTGTACTTGTCACTGTTACCTCCTCCAGTACCGAAGCAGAGCAGCAGCAGCCACCTTGCACAATGCAGTGTGTTACTGCCTGGCTGTTAGAGCAGCCTGACAAAACACATTCAAAGTTTGATTTAAAGACTTAACCTACATTTTCTTGACTAAACCCACCAGTTTTCACTCTGTCCTTGCTGGCTAACGTGAATAATAAGGCTCTGCCTTCTGCACAGGATCCCTACTCATACCTGAACTACTGTAAGTTGCATTTATTTTCCTGCCCTGACTGAAGATATCCCAGTGTTTGATCTAGTTTTCTTGCAGGCCTCTTCAGATTTTGGAAAGCAAACTCAAACTTGCTCTATTTGGCATAGCTGTAAGCAGGAAGGGCCCAGTACCTGCATCCCTGCCTGTGTGCCAGGAGAAGAGGCATGCAGACTTTGCCAACTGCTGAGGGAGGCTGCCAAGGTGATTTTTCTCTCAGTTAGCACCTACAGAAACTGCTGCATCTCCCCCTGCTCTCCCTGGCCCTGTGGGAGCTCCCTCACATCCAATAAGGATTTGTAAAAAGAGCATCCTCACATGGAATGTCGGGTGACTGTAACCCGAGACCAATCTGCCAGTTCACATCTCTGCCACTCAGGAATATCGCCAAGAAACATCTTGGATCCCTCCATCTCAGTACTTAGCCCAAGATACTGAGACTGTATCCAGATCTTCCTGAGCTCCTGATCCCCAACAACTAGCCTCCCAATCCAAGCCCACACTACCTTGCTCTTTCATTGCTTTGAATCAGCTGACATCTGCTTCAAAAATAACCCCTGTCACCTCTGACATGCTCAGAAGGGAAAACCATCTCAAATGTTTTGGAAAAGACGCCCTAATCCAGATTCTTGAGCCTGATTTACACAACTCATCCACACTCACACCTGGAAGCTGAGAAGGAAAACAAAGTAACTCATTAAAGTAAGGATAAGAAAAAACAAACTGAGAATCAAAAATGGAATCTTTTTTGCTCTAGCTCAGTACCCACATTATAGCAATGATGAAATGTCAACTCAAGGGGCATTAGAACTACTTATATTTAGAAACTGATCGTACTTCGGACTTTCGAGCATTACAGGGCCCATAAGCTGCAGTCTTACCTTCAGAGGAATAACTGACAGGTTTGGGGAAGAGAAGATGACAACAAGTGTAATAAAATTATTAATAGCTGCTCCTTAACTAGTCACTGTGTATGTACCTCACTTAGCGTAAGAGTACATTTGACTATCACCACATTTCCTCCCAAATTTCTCTCTCTGCTTGACTGAGTTTTCTGCCACATTCATTCAAAGCAGGACAGGATCTCCGGGAATATGTGCTTTTATTGCATGAGAAGTGTCTGTAAATGTAAAGGACTGTTCCCCTGGTTATCTACAACCACAAGGACATGTCTTGGGTATGGCAAAGCAAGTAAGAGAGTGAGCTTGCAGTGCTCAAACTCTGTACAACTCTGACTACGAGTTTCAGAGTGTGACACAGAAATCCAGGCATTCCAGCTGCTACGGAGGCTTCAGCCCCATCTCTCCATCTCCGCCATGGAAACCACAGCTCACTCAGGACTGCTATTTATGGAGGGTCTCTCTCCAATAAAAGCTTCATCAGAAAAAAACAAGACCTGAGGGTCTGCTGTTCTCAACAGCAATGCTTTGGAAATGGAAGGATTTTAGCCTCCTCAAATGCCTTTGAATTTTAACATGATAAATCAACTTGTTCTCTGACCAGCATTAAAAAAATTAAAACAGTATCTCACCGGGACAAAATAACTACAGTCACAAAAACCCAAACTCCAGCCTGAGCCCCTCCACCCAACACTTGGCAGCATCTTTTAAATAGGTACTGTTGTATTTCACATGAATTTAACTCCCCACTGGGGTTTGTCCTCATGCCCTTGATTTCTGCAGGAGAATCTAGGGCTGCAGTTCCTCTGCAGCTGGTAGTAAGCCTGGCCAGAATTAGCCATCCAAGAAGCAGATGGTTTGGAGCACGTCAGGCTGACACTCAGTTTGTCAAAGCTATTGGGTGCCAGCAGTCTCCAGGCTCATTGTTTTAAGAGCTGACAAAAAAAAAAAAAAAAAAAAAAAGGCCCACAAGAAAACAATCTAAAAGTAAGCAAAATGCAAAGGATGACAGTTAAATGTTGCCGTCCGGTCGAGGCGGGAGGACGACACGGTGACCAGGGATACCAGCCCCCTTTATTACAACAGTGCTTCTACTTATACACTTCTGGGT
>JAYRBT010000010.1:22555583-22591815 GCA_036023395.1 Myiotriccus ornatus | reverse complement strand
ACTGAGCCCACCCTTTAATCCTAAGGTTCATCTGCCGGGCCAAGCAAGCTTGGACGGTGGCAGTGAGGTCCTCAGGATGTAGATGGATTGCCTTATAGGGCTAACGAGCTCCATCTGCCCGGGAGTTAAAAAATAAAATAAAGGAAAAAAGAGCAAACTGCACAGTAACAGTAAAACCAAGTTCAACTCTTTACTAAAATACTACTGAAAACCAGCTAAATAAGAGGGAATATAGGTCAGTCTAAACTAGCCGTTCACATGTCAGTGGAAGGCAACATCCAGGCCCAGGGCAAGTATTTCCTCTCAGCAAAACCCCTGCCATTTGAATGCAGACTTTCCATGATAAATATGTGCATCACCAGAGTAGAAATTTTTAAAATATCTGACACTGCTGTCTCCAAACCTCTCTGTTTTGGGAGGAGAGGGAGTCTGTTGTCCATTTGGCTGAAGGGCAAAGGCAGCTGAGAGTGCATTTTGCTCCAAATCTCACAGTACCACAGCACAGAGGACACTGCCTGGGGTTAGGATGTTTTGGTAGCCAGCAGAAAAGCCATATACCTGCCTTCTCCTCCATATTGACCACTGGGGCTGAAGGAGCTGCCTCATCTGTTCCTGAAAGCCTCATTCACATTGGCAGCACTGCACAACCAATGGTGTTTGAAAAGCCAAAATGAGAAAACATCTGTTTTATCAAGGCAGATGCTGGCCAAAAGCTTGGGAGCTTCAACCAGAACAGCTGGCTTAGCATCCTGAGTTAGAAAACAGTCTCTGTATAAAGAATTTTTAATGAACTGATCAGGCTCTAAAAGATTTGCCACACATGGCAAATTCTCCTCCGTTCTCATTCCATTATAAAAGAGAAATTCATTCACATTTATAAACATAGTCTAGAAATGGAACAAACTTTAATAAATTCAACCTCTAAGGATGAGTATTTCAAGCTCATTTTGTATTGTGAACTGAGCAACCCTTTACCCTCCCACCCCTACTTGTTTCTCTTTCAGGCCAATACTCCCGGAGCTGGATGTCTGAAGAGCCATTTTACTGGTGTTCCTTAGCACGAGTCCAGTGAATCCCCCAATCAGCAATTACTCTTTAAGTCAGTAGAACTGTGCCTAATTATTCCCAAGTAATTGCATGTATTAACCTACATACGAGGATATTCATATAACAAAAAGGAAACACCATCATTTCGCAAATACCCAGGTGATCACTTGTGAATGTCAACAGAAAACCCACTTCCTTGTCCTGATTCCTCGTTAGCAATGTATGTTCTGTTTTTTAATGACCACAGTGCTAACAAATACTACATTCTTCTTTTTAAAAACCAGCCTGGGTGACCTTTGAATGTCCTCAACCTTCTATCTAGCCAACTCAATAGCTGCTTTGGGGTGAGATCCTGCCCCCAGCCTGAAGCCAGACAACACTATAAATGGGCTTCCCCTGGGAACAACAACTGTGATGAAACCTGGGGAAAAAAATATCCCAGTGATGTAGACGCTGCCATGTGGTGGGTTCCTGATGTTTGTTCCTCCTTGCCTCCAGCACTGCATCATAAAAACCGCGCTTCCATTGCCAGGTTTCCTGTGCAACTGAACCAGGGAGGGCTCTGTTGTCACCCCTACAGGTACAGAGCTCAACCTGTATCGGTGTTTACTGAAGCATCAGGAGTGATCACAGCTACACACAGTTACGTGGGGTCCTTCCAACCTCTTGTTTAAAACAGTTAAGTGGCAAAACAGAGCAACCAAAATGCTCTTCATATGTACACATATGACTAGATACACATACATATACATAGTCACACAAACCCACACCAACACATCTGCCCTGCCAGACATGCCAACACCCAGACAGAATAAATAAATTTTAAGGTTGTGTCTTAATAATAACCCAAATTAAGACAGAGATATAATAATGCAGATCAAGTTTAACTACAATCCCTTCACTTAAAAGCTAGTGATGTGTGGACTTCAAATGCTCAGACATGAAAATACAATTCCTGGCCAAAGCAGGAGTCTTTTCCCTGCCCCCAGCCCTCATGTTCTCTGTTTTTTCTGCTCCTCCCTTACATCCACTCCTTCCTTTGTACCCTGTTCTGCTCCTGCCACATCTTACTAGAGTGACATCTTCCCATTATCTGGAAGGGATGGAGATAAAACCTTCTTTCTTAAGGGATTGTGCCGTTATCCCAAATTACACCACAAGGCTGTGTCTTTTACAGAGTTCAGAGACCCAGACCTGGAGCCCAGCACAGGAATTGAATATCCATTTCCTGGAGAGAACAGTCCTTCTGGAAGACTCCAGTAGCTCCCTCTGCCCTTATCCTAAAATCAGGGTAGACACATTGAAGCTGGCCTGTCCTTCCTACCAAAATAAACCCAAAGGTGACCTGCAGAAGAGCTCAGGCTTTGCATCCACACAGTTGGCTCACACGTTTCTTCTGAAAGCCAATGGAATGAATGTGCATGAAATCTGAGAGCACTTCTGGAAAGCCCTGCTCACACTGACCCTCTGCTAAAGGCTGGCCAAGTAACCCCGAGGTACAAATCACCTTCTCACTCAACTGTGTCAACTGGAAGGTCGACAAAAGGACAGAGTTCTGAAGGACTCCCCTATGCTAAACCCCTTCCCCCCTCATTTTTTATTGATCATCGCACCTGAAAGGAGGAAGTCGCATCCCAAACTGAGGCTGCACATACATGAACATTTTAGCAGACCAAAAGGAGCCTTCCACATGTCCTAAATATTTTGTGCTAGTCAGAGATGCCAGGTAATGCAGAATTCCCTGTTCTGCAAACCATCCAAGCACACATAGGTGCTGCCCTGTCCTAGATGGCAGCTGTGCCCTGGCTGCTTTCATGCTCAACACAAAGCCTACACATGCTGCAGCTATCTCCACTTAGAGACCTTGTATAGGTTTGGAGTTTAGCACATTTTCATGGAAATTCAGTTCAGTGCTCAATTTACCTTTATTTAAATGCTAATTTCAGTGAAGTGGTTTAACAAAGCAATTATGAAAAAAAGGCTCTAATCTTCCACCGGCTGAGTAGGGAGAAACTCAGAATGTGGTAGACAGATTAACCATGTAAATGCAACAAAAGCGATCTGTTTCCTACTTAATGCACTGGGTTGATAAGCAATTCGGTTACAAAGGTGACAGTTCAGCCTCCTTTTCTAAATATATAACACCAAAGAATCAACAAAACACTAACACCTCATGCAGGGTGTTGCATATAATAATTATCCTTAGCAACATCTCTTGTTTTCTGTACTTAACACTCACTCTTGTTTTCCTTCCTAATGTATGTTTATCTATTTTATTTAGAACTTCTGACTGCAAGATATAATCAGACACTTTAGAAAGCATTTGCTATAATTGTAGTTAGTCAGGTTAAGTGCCACAATTTAAAATGCTTTAATGCTAATTCCACCTTCCCCCTCCGCCAGAGCAGAAGCTGAAGCCGACAATGCCAAGCAGTTCAAGAGGCCTCCTCTTCTGAGGATCAAAATGCACCAGTTCTACCGGCTCCCCAGAGCCTCTGAGGATTGAAATGAAACATGAACATCCTGCCGACACCGACACGGTCCTCAGAGCAAGGGGAAACAGAAGAGAGAAGTGAGGCAAGGGAGTTTTAGGCCTGATACTCATTTCTCGGATAATCTGCAGTGGCAACAAAATTTGCAGCATCTCTCAGCTCTCGAGAGCAGATAACATGTGACTGACAGAAATCTGTGAGACACTGTCAAATACTCAATCTTTTGCCTCTGAATTGGTGGAATTTTATTCAAGTTGAATACCCAAAGGATTCAATGTCACTGTTGATTTATGAGTTTCAAATACCAAATTTTATTTTCTAAAGTTTGATCATCTCAGTTCTTTTCTTCCAGAGACCTGTTGACTCTTTTTGAGAGCTTCCTCTCTGATTTTCTATCAGCTTTTCAGTTCTCCCCAACAATTTCCTGGCTTTTCCCATCCCTTCCTGTGTGTGCTTTCTGAGCACGATGGAGTAAAAAACACATAGCATGTCTGCAAATTAGCAAGAGCTTTTACCTCTAGAGCCAGAAAGGAATTTGCTTTGGTGCAACATAAACTTCAATTGTTTCCATTCTTCTTACAGTCCACTGTAATCTCCCAGAGGTCTTTGAGACTATACTTGCTTATTTCTTCATGAACGTGAGAAAAGAATGAAGGAAAAGGTTGCAGAAGAGAATGGGGATGAAGGATGAATTATGGTCAAAATACAGGTTTTCTAAATTTAACATTCTGCATTTGAAACAGAAAAGGGTCAGGGAAATGTGCTCCCTTTCATTATCCAAAGGATGATGTACCCAGTTCCTAAGCAAAGCAGCGCCCTGCTCAATACTCAGCCCACTGTGGGGTTGAGATAAGAATATTCCCAATACCATCCCTAGGCAAAAGGCTCATGGATACTTAGTCACATGGAAACATTCATTCTGATAGCCAACTGTGCTCTTCAGAGCTTACCTCCTGTGCACTGCTGCTGCTGCTGCCTCAGGGCATGGAAACCCCCCTAACCTACGCAGCTTCAGAAAGCCCCAGAGATACCTGCCCCAAATGTGCCTGTGCTGGGGCACTGCCTGCAGTGTTGGGGCACCATGGCAAAGATGAACCACTCCAAAGGAATTCATCCTGAGCAGCGCCATCCCTGCCTGGCCAGAGCAAAGCCTGTGCTCCCACAAATGCCATCAGGATTCTGGGTGTTCAGCACCGACCTGTTTTGTGCACCATGCCATGAACAGTGTATGGCCTCACCAGGACCAGCAAACACCACCTGTTAAAGTGTCCTGTTTATGAGCTGGCAGCCTCTGAGAGTCACAGCCAGGACAAGATTCCCTTGTGGCCCTTAATGGTTTGAACAGGCAAACACACTTGGGAATGAATCCAGAGTGTTCACTGCACACTGCAAAACAGGGCAGGGAATCAAGCGGTCAGTGCTAACATGGACTCAACCAAGCCTGGTAGCAAACAGCAAAGTGTCTCCTGGAAAAACCATCATTAGTGAAAAGTGACCAAGAGAGAAAAGTGCAATGACAGCAGGAGCTCCCCCAGCCTTCCAGTGGCAATGCAGTTTATGCCCTGAGTATGAGTAAACACAAGTAAATAAGCACAAAGCTTTTGGACACCACTCATGTGAGGTAGTAGCCCAAAATGCCAGAGTTTTAAAGTCCTGGCCTCAGTCCAGATCCATGCTTCTTCATAAGTTGTTCCACTCTAAGTAGCAGAGTTACAATTTTTGAGCAGGGAACACTTATTTCTGATTTAACTTAAGAATCCATTTTTCTGGTGTTGAATTCCACAATTTTTAAAGCAGTAAAATTAAATTTAATGCTACAAACTGTAACTTAATTCACCAAGGTCTTTATCCTACACAGTTTTCATTAAAATAAGGTTTCTGTTTTGGTTTAAGGAAAACATGACAGTTACAGCTACCCCTCTCTGGATATTCATAAATCAGAAGTTTCTTTCAATATATTGACTTTTTATAATCCTGCCCTTGATTTCAAGAGTAATATCTAAACATAAGGAGCAGGAAGAGAAGATGTGAATTAATACACAAACCACGAAGTCCTAGAATACAGATCTGACCGAAAACCACAAAGCTTTCAATGAATAATAAAAATTCAAGTTTCGTCTGAAACATAAGAAAAAACATGCTAAAAACATGCTAATATAAATCATATATAATCAAAGTCAGTACGTTTTAGAGAAAAAAAAATGGGTTTCACTTTTTAGCATAGTAATTTTGCATTTGAGTTCTCATATTTTTTAGAATTCAGAGTCCAGAAACAAGAGAGTCTGTGTGAGCAAGACAGAAAGCGTTGTGCCAGACTGTGAGCAGTTTACTGGGTCTGATGCACAATCCTCCCACGCAGACAGCCCAGGTCCTGCACTTCTGTAACCACACTGACAAACCCAGGCTGAGGAGGCACACCCAAACGAAATGAGGTTTAATGCCTTAGAAGGTAAAGGAGAAAAAAAGACTGTTGAGGTGAGTCCTGGTGGCAGGGAACTGTACAAAGAGAGAGGTCTCAGAGGAGAAAACCCAGACTCCCAGCACCGCAATATTCCATGGTTACCCACAGAGAGATTCCACCCAACACATGCAATAAATTTAAGTTACAAACCCATATCCATTTGGTTTAAACTAAGTACTTTGGGACAGTAAAGCAGACTCCCCTGACAGAATTTGTTTCATTAAGGTTTTCCTAAACTTTACACAGCACAGTAGGCACTGTAATTTTATTTCCAAATGAGTTAAAACAGCTTTTGATCTGGTAGAGGCACTTAATTATGATCAGAAGGGCAAGAAACTAAAATATATGTAAGTGTGCCGGGCAATTCACGTCATTTCAGCATAATTATCCTACCTCAGGGTCAGCTCAAGTTGCTCCCACAAAAGCTAACTTCCTCTGAAGGGCTATTTGTCATGGATGCTTGGTTCTTAATCACCTCATCAGATCAACTGCTGCTCTGCCTATCCCTGTGATCATCTGGAAGGTTTCAGGCCCCTTCTACTGAAGTTAGTTATTAGTCGGCTCCACTCCAGATGCCAGGCTAAAAACTTCCTAAAACCCAAACACACTGAACAGAGTTTCAGCTGAGGCAGAAGAGTTCTGTCATGTACTTTCAAAAAAACCACAAAAAACCAAAACAACACCTAAATAATATTAAAGAGCAAACCCTCCTTTGATGTGACATTACTAAATTCTGTGACAGTCCAGGGAAGATTTTGGACCTGAGCTCTGCAGCTGCCAACTGCAGCCAACAACACTGTTGTGTTTCTGTGTCCTGCAGGTCGTGCATTCCCAGTAAGGCTCCAGACCCCTTCCATATCTGACCAAGGGAAACTTTGCAAAAGTTATTCCCATCATGTCACACCTCTGGAGTAACCACAGCCACTCCACACAGGGAAGACTAATAGAAAAGCCTTTGGACAGGACTCCTGAAAGTGATTTTGGACACAGCCAGTGAAGAGGTTTCCAGTGGGGATTGGCTTGTTGGGGGCTGGACACTGAAGGTTCTCCAGGCACTGCCCGAATCAGTGAGCTCTGAACTGGACAGACTCACCAAGACCGTGCCACAGAGTGCACCTCTACGGGAGGGAGAGAACTTCCTGCTAACATCTCTGTACTTTTCAAAGCTGCTGTTTTAAATGGTCACATTTCTAACACATTTTGAAACAGAGGTGACAGCAATCTGAACCCCACGGTCCCCTGGCTCAGACTCTCCAGGACACCACAAAACACAATGCTGGTTTGCTACCCACCCTTAGAATTTCCCTGGATGCTCTGGAGTGTTACTGCTGACACATTAGTGCAGGGGAAGAGCTGCACTGAGGTGCCATAGCTCAGGAATAAAAAATACAGCTTAGTTTCAGCTTTCCAGGGAGGTCATCATTTTTAATTACAGCATTTGTATTTAAGCTCTGCACACAACAACTAAATTTTAGCTCTGCAATATGTGCCAGGCAACATCTCAGTAGCACTGGGGGAAAAAAAAAAAAAAAGGAAAAAACCATCAAACAGCTGCCTGCATATTCCCAGTAACAAGAAAACATCTATCAAGCTTTGATACAAACAATTCGTATTTCTGTTTTATCTATTTATTCTCCTAAAAGCATCATTGAAACAATTCACAAGATTCATAATCCAGAAGAAAAGCAATTTAAGCCCACATCTGCAGAGAAATATTAATTTATAGAAAACACTAATCTACCTAAAACCTCTTTAGGAAAACACTTCTGCAAATTCATGTCATAAGACTGTGCCCCAAAAGAACTGAAAAATATCATTCAATTGTTTTTGCTTTCTAGGTGTAGAGCTGCATGTGTAAAAGGAGAACATGGGCACAAAGCCAGCAGGACACATATCAGAGGAACAGTCTCTCAGAGGCAAATCCCAGTTGGAAAAGCATCCACGGGTTAGCTGCAAATAACACAGCCCTGAGGCCTGTGGGTACAACCTGTGCTTTCACACTGCCCTGATCTTTGGAGTGAAGCAGCTCGGCAGCAGAGGCAAACACCACAGCTGTCCAGCCAACCCAGGAGTTTGGGCATTGTCACAAGTTCTGTTTGTTTGAGAGGCAAAAGCTCCATTTGCTTTAGTTCCTTTGCCCTGAGCCCCAGGGACACACTGCCCAAGGATCAGCCACATCACCACAGCCCCGTGGTGTCCGTGCAGAAACACAGCGATCCCAGTGACTCCAGACAGCCTTCCATCCTTGCAGGGCTCTTTGGCACAGAGTGAACAGCCCCTGACCTTCAGGTCAGCACTTCAGAAAGGTTCAGATCCCAGTGTTCCCCGTGGATGTCAGCAGCTTTGTTTCTGTGATCCAACCCTGCCCGCCGAGCTGAGTGGGGCCGGCTGAGCCCCCCGCGTGCCCTGTGAGCCGCATACAGATGCAGCTCCCTCGGGCTAAGTGCTGGATTGCTCTTGAATTCATTTCCACTCACATCCCTCTCATGTGAGCCCTCTAACCCCCTTCACACACACGCACAGAGCTTTCTGTGCACTGCACTTGCCTTGCAGAAAACCCCAAAGCCTCCTTTGTTCCCCTACTCTGTTCAGGTGAAAAGACACCTTACACTTGACCAGAGATGTCACTCCCCTGGAACCCTCTAGTCCCCCTTGCTACCAGGATCATTCAGTGACTCCTCCTGAGGAGCCCAGGCTCCAGAAGAATACACAACAAAAGAATTCACAGATGGTCAAAGGCATCCCAAGTGTTCCCTCCTCCTTGAGCTGTTACAAAACCCCCCTTCCCTTGTATGCTTTTGGATGTGACAGGAATGGAAGTGATTAATCCTGACTTTAAAGACAACTGTACTTTCAGAAGTTATCTGAGATGGAGACTACTGCATGGCAATGATTTAGCTGAGCTCCTCTGCAGAATATTGTCACATGGTTTTTCATTTCTGATGTTAAAAAGGCCTTAGTCTGCCCCAGTGGTGGGGAGGAGAATAAATCTGGATGTGTGAAGGGCACAGAAAACAGGGATGGACACTTTGCACAGCTGTATTCTCTGCACTCACTACAGATTCACACTTTGGAGTGAGTGGGACTCACTTTCCTTGGCAAAACTCCTGGGTTCTTGACATTTCTCAGGAGACAAGCAATCACAAGGAAATATTTCAGTTGAATGGCTCTTGCAGGTATGTGTGCTCTGGATTAATGCACTACGCTCCGGAGCAAAAGAGGGAAGAACAGACTCCTTGGGTGGGTATACTTGCAGTTCCATGGCAACAGATCTAAAATTTCATCTTTTCACGGATAAGATGAAGGAAAATATTTGCTCGCCTGTGTTCCCTTGCCCAGTCCTTTCCTCCTCCTGCCCTTGCCAACAAAACACTGGCAGTACTGCCAAACATGCACATCAGTGAAATATCAACACAAATAAATGCCAAGAACTCATGGAAATATTCATGGCTAACTTAACCTATTGCCATGGTGAACAAGTGACATGAAAATAACCCCCTTCAGGCCAAAGACTCAATGCAGCAGCCTTTGGGCAAAGCAGTTGTTGTCCTGGGGCCTCCCCTCAGCCCAACACTACACACAGGGGCCATAAAAAGGTAAAGTGGGCACAGAAGTGCCAGGGAAGAGCGCAGACACCATCCACCACAGAAAGTGTTAACCAACTTCACAATTTCTTCCTCTTTTCTAATTAATAGATTGTAACTTACCTTGCATGTTTCAGCTGGAACCTACAGATAGCTTTCTAGAAGTTTTTAGCTCTGAAACAATTTTAAAGCACCAATGTGATATGAACATAAAAACAATCTTTAAATAATCCATTAATGCTAAATTAAACTTTCATTATAGTCAGAGGAAGCTAAATCACATCAGTGAAACTACAGCAATTAGGCTGAACAGAAAGATGGAAGCTGACAGGACACCAAGTAGCATCCAGGCTTAATTATGAAAGACTCCATTCCTTGCCCACTACAAAGGCTGTGAAGGCTACTTCAAACCACAATTTCATTCTACTTTTACATAAAATTACCCACTAACAGAAGAAACAGGAAGAAAAACACCACTTGGGGCTGCCTTCTCATCTCCTGCACTTCTCTTACCAAGGATGCTCACATCCTTTTCAGACCTTTGTCTCTAGCTGCCTCTAACTGCCAGTGCTTTGCTTTACTACACTTCCACTCCAGGAGAAGCCAAATTTCCTCTTAAAACGTTCCTAGGCAATATGTTCGGTAATCCAGGCCAGGATGGCAGATACCTTTTGGTCATTACAGGAAGGACAGCTCAGTGCTCTCCAGCTGTGCCTTTGAGCGTTTCCTGAACTCAAGGATGAAGTTGGTGATCTAGATATTCTACCAAGAGTCTCTATGGATAAAGCCCAATTTTCTCGCTGCTTTCTGAATAGGATTCTCACACTTTTCATGGCTATAATCACCCATTCAGTATGCAGTAGTAGTGCTTCCTGTATTTCCCTTCCTCTGCCCAAAACATGCCCTGCAGCCACCTCTCTCAGAGGTGCACACTGAGCCATACAGCTTCCCCAGTAACTGTCCCAGCTGTGGGGAGCAAGGATTGGTCCATCTCTGTCATTCATAAAGGGGAAACACATTAACCACGGAAATAAGCACTAACTACGGCAAATGCCTGTTTTCAGCCATCTTTCTTAACGTGCTGCTCTTAATCTTTTATGTGATCATCTTTTCCTTAATTACATCCATTATAATTATACTCGTTCTCCTCCCATCAATCCCTTAAATTACAGCCTACAAGGCCTGTGAGGAAAATGTTACATTTTGTAGGAAGAAGGAAGTAGACAAACAGCTTTTCTACACTGCAGGTTGCACTGTTGAGGTAGTCTGGAATAGCTCACAACATGCAACCAGGACCAACATACCAACATTCTACTGGGTATTCCAAGTCCCTTGGAAAGATAAGGCTTCCTCTCCACTCCTCTCCAACCTGTGCCACTGAAAAGCTTCCTCTCATGCCTTTGATTTCAGGGGCTTGTGTTTTCTCCGCTTTCTCCCACATTTAGGCCTCGTGGTCTCTGCTGTTCTCCCATCGCCAGCAATCCTTTCAGGGAAGGAGATTCTCCACTCAAAACTCATTAGCAACCTTTCTGAAACTCAAACTTATCTGCAAAAGCCATAACTTGGCAAATTAATTGAAACAGGTTGCTGCTCCAGCCCCATCCAAACCTAGATGAGCACTCAGTGAGACTGCACTCCAGCCAGGCTTTGGCTACAGGATACTATTTACACTTCTCAGTGTCTCAAACCCACCTGAATCAGAGATAGCTGGTAGGACTGCTCTCCCACTGCTTCCACCAGGGAAGGGAAATAATCATCCACAGAATCACTGGGCTCCCACCTCCCCTCTCCTCCTGCTCTTCTGAAAGGCCCTACACAGCAAGCAGCCTCTCAGGTGAGCTCCACCACTCCTCAACCACCTCCCTGGCCACGGTCCTCCGGCCTCAGATTTCTGTATGAGACCCTAAACCTCTCTGCTGCCATCCTGATTTGGAAAGTTTTGTCCTGCAGCTGAGCTCCCCTAATAGGCTTTTCTCCTCTACAGCTCTGCAGGCCATGTTTGCTCTGCTCACACAAGTGCCATAAGATAATCATCACCCACCACAGGTTGCTCAGAGTAGTCATAAGGCAGCTACGTTATAAGGGCTAATTGGTCTGATTAGCTATTCTCAGTTGAAACCATTATCTGAAAAACCTATGCTTGTTCTGTCTGTCTATGATTTTTCACTGAACCAGCATATCTACTCCCCAAAATACTTCTTTGTTCTTGCTGATTGTCTATTCCAAAAGCATCTAGAGCATCTCACATTAATAGAATCTGCAGATTTTCTGATTTCCTTAACTTTGCAGGAGCTGGCTCACAGTGTGATTTAGTTGAACTGAGCTTGTTTAGCTTCAAACAGGAAACTCACACCAATTCCTAGCTTGTACTTCACACTGAAATAACTTATTCCATTTGCAAAGGAAAACTGTTCAGTTTTATCTCAGTTATGGGATGTATCATGTGCTCAGCAACATGCCTGACACTAAACAGCAGTGACAGGACTATAAGGGTTTAGGTGCAACACACAGAGTTTTCTTTGTATCTCCAGTCACAGAGAAAGTTAAGTGAGTCCATACATGGAACTACCAAGGAGTGTCCAGAATCACCACTTGTGCTCAGAGCTGGGAATGATCAGAACAAAGAACTTGAATGCTGAACTTCCCTGAGTGAAGGTGATATCCCCAAATCACATCTGGACCATGTGCTCAAGGATGCCTTAGCACCCCAGGACTCCTGCCAGGCCTCACATGCCAGGCACTGCCATGTGGCTGCAGGAGATATTGGCACCTTCAGTCCTTCCATCAGTAATTTCACCCCTGTTCCAACACACTGGTGCTTCTCATGAGGAAGGTGACAGGACAGGACTCTGCTCTCTGTGGCAAAGTCAAGTGCAATACAGGAGCCTCTTTTACTATGGTGGGTACTGATGAGAGGTTTCAAAGCATGCTCTCAACTTCTCACCTGAGTTTTGTGAAAGACCATCCAAGACAGAACCTTCTTAAAGAACTAATGGCACTGCAGACCTGCACAAGTGCACTTCTGTGCTAGGAATCCAAAGTGACAACGAGGAAAGATGGTCTTCACACGCAAGGTGAAGACACAGAGAGCACAGCGTGGGTTTGAGGCCACCTCTGATGTAAATATCAGGCCCAAACCAACACTCCTGTATCTACTGCTGCCAGGTATCATGAACTTCATTTGCTGAAGTGCCTGGGAGATGCCCAGATCCATTTGAGTGCAAACACAGACATTCAGGGCATGATCTTCAGAAGTGTTCCATATCCAGGACTACTCTTAAGATGCTCAGTGCTTCAGAAGAAAAGCTTGGACTGAAACATAACTGAACACCTGCCAAAAACTGACTCAGGCTTCAACACTCAGGGTCACAGACTGGTCTCCTTCCAAAGCCATTCACTTCCTGAGGGGGCCAAGGGCCAGTTCAAGCCCAACAGCCACACAACCAGAAACTCTTTCACCCACCACCACTAGGCTCAAAATTTGGACACTGTGATTCCTTGACTTCAGGGATGTATCTGACAGTCCAGGAGGAAAAGCCTTAACTGAGAATTGCCAGCTCTGCATCTTTCACATTTTCAGATAAACATTTCTAGCTTTCTGCCAGGTTGCCACTTCCATGGGGAAGGAGCTTCCCCAGGAAGCCACCCAGTCTCCTTTGTACCCTCAGTGTCCACACAGAGCTGCAGGGTGAGGTCCCCAGTGCCCTGCACAGAAATGCCAGACCACAGGGGCACCTCTGGGGCTCAGCCACCAACACAGGGCAAACCCACCTCTCTGCCGGGTGGCACAAACCGTACTGATGCACACAACAGCCCAGAGGGGAAGAGAGGCAAAATAAAGCAAGGAAACTGTTAGATAGCCCTAACAAGCAGAACTAAGCATTCCATGGAGAGCTTCCCAAGGATCTCAGGGTGTACATTCAGGGGACAAGGCACTGATCAGTGGAAATGATCAAAAAGAAAGAACAGCAAAACTGTGCACTGAAAAGCCAGAAGAGATAAAGCCACGGACAACAAGCAAGGATTAACAACATGGCCCCAGGAAAAGCCAAAGATGACAGCTTTTAAGTGAGCTTCTTGAGTCGTACTGTGTTCAGGGACACAGGTCTTTGTAAATTCTTTGTAAGTACACAGGATTGCATCAAAGTCACCCTAAACTCACCAACTGCTCATCCTAAGCGGAACAACTGACAGAAAACTTCCCTCCTCAGACTTTTTTTATTAGCTTCTTGGGTCAAGAGAGGCTCCAGTAATAATTACAGCCTCAGCAAGGAGATGATAGCTTGTGTTACAAAACGTCATTTGAATCAGGACTGAAGGGACAATGCTTTTCTAGCAGCAGCTAGGTATAAGAGGAGATGATTTTTTTCTTATTAAATACAGGAGGTTTCATCCTCTTTTGCTGTTAACACACTGATATGTGTTCTGGGCCTGCATTTGTAATACACACACACACACACACGTATAGTCTGACTGGCTGATTTGCTCAGGATTTAAATTGTTCAGGACAACCACTTCTTTTAAATTTATTTATAATACCTAAAAAAGTACCATGATACTAACAGAGAGATGATTGCAGGGTTTTGCTGTAGTAAGGCTTGCTTTCTTCTGTCAGCAAGCACTGACTGAAGGCACATTGCTCCAGTGCTCCAGGGAGCAGAAGAACTAAAAAAAAAGAGGAACTGGGGACACAGGGAAGTGTTTTGCACAGCATCACAGGGCAGAGCAGAGGCAAAAAAATCATGCCACATGTTAGTCTTTGTAGCTCCAGCCCTGTGATTTGTCTCTGAGCTCAGCACTGGGGGCAGTTCGCTCCCTTGGACCCCTGTGTGGTGGGAGTTTCCGTACTTGCTTTAGAGGTGCCTCCATACAGCAGGAACAGTCTTGTTTCCCCAGTTCTGCCCCAGGAGCCAGCTGGTGGCCAAGGGCCAGCTGCCCTGAAGCAGAAAGCAGCTTCCTGCCACCTCCCTCACTGCCCAACAGCTCCTCCAGCTACCTGGGGAGCACCTAAAATACAGGATCTCTGCTTCAGTTAACTGAGCAATACAATTAATTACCTTCATTAGAAACACAGAGTCCTGCTGAGCTGGGAGACACCATACCCTGAAGGAGATAGCAGGGAAGGAGCAGCCAGTCGGGAAACAGCCGTACGACACACATGCTGTTCCCACGGTGAGGAATAATCACAACTTCATCTTCCCTTTAGGCACAGTCATGGGTGGGACTGCACCCTCCAAACTCAACCCGGTATCTGTGGAAAAGGACACCAAACTTGGAGCAAACTTCTGACTTTTTGTTATTAGCTATGAAGATATTTGAACATCCAGAGCTGAAAGTATTTATTTTAAAAATACAGAGTTTAGACACTAACAGTATAAAGAGGATGTGGATATAACTATGAGAACTTGTCTTTACCTTTCCTCAATCAAAAAAAAAATATTCACTTGGAATTTTCCTAAACTTTTTGAAAGGGAGAAGCTGCACTACACAAAAGTGATACACTGTACTGATGGATGGGACACACACACAAGACACTCCACTTAGCAAGAGAACTGAAACACTAAGGAATGTTACTGTGTGGGAGGAGAGAACTGAGTGCACCTGTCTGTGTGTGTATCACACACACACACAGAGCTTAAGAGAACCCCAGACAGAGGGTTAAATTAGATTGACCACAGGGAAAGCCACAGCACTTTTAACACTGCTTTGCTGCAAAGCTTACCAGCTGTGCTGCCCTGGCCAAAGTCTCTGATGGTGGTGCCCTGTTTACAGTGAGGTTCTTGGTACCCACAGTGGGTTTGACCTTCCTCACCTAACTGCTCTAGATACCCTAGGGCAGATTTTGTGATTCTTACTCAAGACAAATATTAATTAATTCCTCAAAGATAAAAGTATTTGTTCCCCTCACTCATTCTGACCCGAGAGAAGCACTTCATTCTGCAAAAGTTATGCAGAGCAAAAGGAAGAAGAGGCTGATTGATCTGCAATGCAGCTCCCTCTGCACTGCTCACTTGCACTGTCATGCTCTGTGCTGGCACTGCTAACTTGCTGTTTGCTATTTTGGCTAATTAGATAACTTTTAAAGCAAAGATTGTTCTTACAAAGCACTGAAAGAAGGGTGGGAGGCATCATATCAGTCTACTGCAGATCTCATGTTACATACAACCAGCCTCCAAATTCTGAGATGTCTGAGGAGATTACATCCACTTGTGGCAAGGCTGGATCTGCCCCATAACACAAGATTTGCAGGGAAGGCACATCTTGTCATCTTTGTCATCTTTCCTTCCTGCCCTCTGTTGTTAGTGTCCAAATGAAATCTATCAAAGGAACACTATCTATTGGCAGGACTGAAAAGTCCGTGTATTCAGACTGCCCAACATTATTAAGCATATGAATGAAACCATTCGAGATCGAATCAAATTCCCTGCTGGCAGAAAGGCTGTTCATGGGCAGCTGGGGAGAACTGCACCAGATTTGTGTGGCTTCAAATTGTCTCATTTGAGATGTTTAGATAACAGAGTCCCCTGAGTTCTTCTATTCAGCTCAGCGTGCAGCCAAAGAAAAACTCAACACACAAAGGATTGAGAGATGCTGTTCCTGTACAATACAAGGGAAGATGGAAAACGCTGTAAGGTGGGAATGGCTTGCCCTTGTCTTTCTGGAGTGTGAGCAATCAGCACGGTTGCTGATATTCAAGACTGAGTTTCATCAAAAGCACAAAGTATGATTAAGCCACTATAAAAAGCTGGAGAGTATCCAGGGTTTAATTACCCTCATATCAGATTTTTAAATGCTGATGAGAGCAAGTGTCAAACAAGAAGAACGGCATGCAGTACAGTACACCTTGGGGACTGCCTGTGCACAGGGCTGATGAGTGCCCAGCAAACCAACTACAAGAGGGAATTAGAGCTTTAATATACTGAAGAAAAACAGAGACATCAATTTACATGGCTCCCAAACAGCACAGCAATAAAACAAGAATCTAAACCCAAAGATCACTCGGATTAAGTATAACCCAAATCCTTTCTTTCATTTAAAGGAAAAGATCTCCCAGATACCTTTTACAAATGGTCCCCCAATTACATTAGCATTTAGACTCACCTATGCCTAGAAGATCTAACCAAATTCAAGTCCCTGCTGTTTCCAAGTTTACATGTACAGACAGACAGTGACCTGAAAGGGACTGAGAAGGACAAGACAAATGGTGTGGGAAGTGTAAGTATCCATTTCTTTTTGCATATGGGCAACAGAAGTGTGGAAATACAGTGCATGTCTGTACCCAGTGGTGACAGGTGCATAGCTGGGCCTTGCTGTGGACTATTCCAAAAATGTCACACTCCAACCTTGCCTCTTCCTACACTTTGTAGGAAAATCATATACAGGACATCAAAAAAACCCACACAAGAAGTATATATATATGTCTTCCTCAGAACAACCCAAATATCTTTATCTGCAGACATTTTCATAGGGAATTCACAAATTTAATATTATGCCACTCTGTGTCTTTTAAGCAATTCTGCATAAACCATAATCAGCAAACTTTTACTGTTCATCCACTGGGACTTGGCTCAGCATGGCACTCAAGAGAGACGGGTTTGCAAGATAATTTGGGCTAACCTTTGCAAGAACATAACTACTCTCACCCTTCAGTCTGCTACAATGTGTTTCCCTCTCCACTGCCACAAACACACCAGAATAATAGACAAAGAAAACAGCCTTGGTGAGGTAGAGGAATGAATTTCTTTCAGGTGTTCAGAATGCAGGATTGGTCACTTGCACGAAGAGCCCATAAATCTCTAGAACCAGAGGAGATTACTCTTGGATACCTCAAATAGTCGTGCAGAAGTTGCAAACAGCAGTTTGCTCCTGTGTGCCTGCAATCGTCCAAAACCCTGTAACACAGAACCCTTATGTGAATAACTGCACCAGGGTGACTTTGGCCAGGCACAGCTTCGAAATCCAATTTCTGTTTTACTGGCTTGATTGATGCCTGGGGGAAACGTTGCAATACCTCCCCATATCCTCCTCCTCCTCTAGAGCTACCCTCAGGTCCAGCACTGGCACATGCAGCTGCACTATCACTCCAGTACTTCTTAACACCAAAGAGCCTGGTCTCTCACTAGAGGAAAACCTCTGGACCAACATGTGACATAGCACTGACAGAACACAACAGAGCCAAGGGCCCGTGGGTCAGCACAGCCTCACTGCACTACAGCTCTCACCTCCCTGCTTTCAGACACCATAAGGCCTAAGCACATACAAGTGCCCACACCCACTTCACCACAAGGACCCAGAACTCCTCAGAGGTCTCAAGCCCTGCCCTCGGGCCCATCAAAGTCCCCTAAGGCCAAAACAAATCAATACATTGAGAATTCATTAAATCAACTTTTGATTCAAATTTTGCTTCCTCTAGATTGTTCTGAACAACTGCACTGCAGAACTCTTCTGACTTGAAATGCATCATCAAAGCCAGCAGAGCTCCTGCCTCTCCCATGGGCAGGGGCTTTAGTACAGGGTGATTTATCTCTTGTCAAGGTGATTTATTTTCCTGCTGGGAAGTGCTGATGTAAGTACTCATGGATGAAGTATAGGAAGGGGTCCCATACTCCTCTCTAGCACCTTTGTAGAGGTCTGTTTCATCTACCATTCTCCAGGCCAAGGAGCATATGGAGCATTTGGTCTCCAAACACCTTCTCTGCTGACACAGCACCTCCTGCACTGCAAGAACCCCATTAAAGCAGCTCTTTATATCTGTGGCAGCTAAATCCCTTCCTAACACAGGACACCATAGTCAAAACTCTAATCTCTCATTCAGGAGTTGTGATGGCACAAATTTTGGTCATGTCTCTTCATGCTCTAACTACACAACTCCCTGGTCTCAACCTAGAACAGCAGAGAGCTGGGAATGAGGGAAATCCTCATCTCAGTATGTGGAGTTACTTGTCCCATGTCAGGGAGCAAATAAGAAGCTCCATGTTCAGAGAAAAATGCCAACCAACAATCCTCTAAAAGGTGTGCTTTACTGGATTAAATTCAACACATCTACTCCATGTGTTGATTTAATACTTCCCTCCCTTTCATTAAACTACAGGTAATGCCCCATCATTTTTGCTTCTTCCTTTGGTATTGATAACAGACCCTCCAGTATCCAGTTTCTCCTGTGCAAATTCCTACGGACATGATATAACCGTGCCTCCCATCTGCCTTTTTGGGTAATTATAAAGTATGAATACGTCATCCTTCTCTTCTGTGCGCTGGTGATCCCTATCCAGGAATCTTCTCCTTCCCCATATGGCAGAGATCCAGTAATTTGTCATGTCACAGTGTTCAGGGAATTCTTCTTCTCCTGCTAAGAAATGATCAGTCTGTTTTCATTTCCCTCGAGCCTCTAGGAAGAGATAACTTAAACTTTTAGCTTCTGATTAATGTCGCTTCCTTCAGTGTAAGGTACAAAAACAGCGAAAGAAGCAGTAAGTCAACAATAAAGGACAGGCTTTATCAATTATTTAAACGCTATTCACACATGAAAGATTCAACGAGACTTAATATCCTTTTTTCCCCCCAATGGAATATCCCGTTATGAAAGCACCAGAGCTGTAAATTAAGTCTCTACCTACTCCATGAAGTGATTTCATTTGGGGTGTTTTTTTTGAATCAACTGAAATTACAGACAAGTTTTACTAAAACATGATCTTGGCTGCCATAGGTTAATACTAATAGGAGGTTATGAAAGGCTGAGCTGTGTATTCTGAGCATCTGTTCACATGAGGGAGGTTCTACACTTGCCTCTCTCACACCTGCAGAGAGACAGGCACGTGTTTCATTTACATAATGCAGCATTTGTGCAGGGCTTGGACCAAATCTAGGTCAGAAAGCAGCAGCTCACTCTGGACTGACAGTTCCATTTCGTCACACCCAGCCCCCAGGGAAGCACAGAAACATCCCATATTAAACCTCCAGGTATCGACCAGGGTCGCTGTGGCTCACCTGTCTGTGAGGGACATCACAAAGAGCAGCTGCAAACAGCTCAGGTTCCAAGGCCAGAACCACGTCCTAGGGTGTCTCAGGATCCTTGCAAGACTGAATTGTGAACAAAAGATGTTACAAAGGCAGATTAAGGCAAAACCCACAAATCATTGGAGAAGAGGATTTAAGGCAGAAGTTCTGGGAAATTTAAGAATGAAATATCTCTGACTCTGTTATGACCAAAATCACCCTGGTGCTGAAAGTGGCAATACAATACCTGGAAAAACCAGGGAAAATGTGGACTAATAAGCCCAAAGACTCTCCAAGGCAAACACAGAGAACCCCGTGCAAAGAACAAATGTAACATTTGGGGAAAATGCTTCACAGATGGAAGTCAAGCTTCACAGCCCAACTGAAATTCCCTGAGCAAGTCAAGAAGAGAATGGAAATCAACTTTCTGCCACACTCAGCAAGTCCCCCAGCAGCAGCTCTTAAGGAAATTAAGCAGCCATATAATCAGAAGCAAACATCTCAGATGGATAAATAATTGGTCAAAGGACAGAAAACTGAGTAGGAACTGGTCATTTCTTGTAGCCAGGAAGTCACCAGGAGTTCTCCAAAAGGACACATACTGATATATGGGTCCTCCAAAACTTTCATAAAAGTACGTGAAAAACATAGTTTGTTGATACTAAGTTGCTCCAGATGGTAAATAAAGCATCACTATGAACAACTGGGGGATAACGTGGAGCAGACTTGACTGGGCTAAAAAATGACAGATGAAATTCAGTGTAATAGATATTAAATTCACTGAGTGCGGGTTATAACCTCCCTGCCAGCTGAAAGCCAGATAAATTGACTTAAACCTTGGCTTAATCTGCCGATGAAAAGTCAGACTGGCAGAAAAATCCAGAGCTGGAGTTGTCGCCTTCCCCTAAATCTCGTCTTCTAGAAAAACAAATACTATTAAACACTTGGAAACCGCTGGAAATACTCCTTGGATACACAGATCCTGCTAGAACTGGAGGGATCTAAATCAGGCAGTTTGCATTTGCAGTGGCAAGGCAAATGGACATAGTTCCTTCCTATCCTTTATTGACAATTAGGGAAGTGAGACCCAACTCAGGGAACTGAACTTGGCTAACTGGTTCAAGGTCACGCTCAGGCAAGTCATGGCAGGCCTAAAGACACAGCTGTTTGATGTTTGATTCACAACACGCCATCTCCTTCTACTACTCACGTGAGTAAAGAGCCGCAGGATTAAAATCTAGAGAGAAAAAAACCCAACAGAAATTGGCCTATCAGTTACCCCTCATTTTCCACATTATGTCTCTAAGCCACCGAAGGGCAATTCCCCTCCCTGTTTCACAGCTGCTGCTTTCCTACAGTCAAGGTCTGTCTGACTGACCAGAGTCTGACCCTGAAATACTCTTCCCCATTTGCAGTCTCAATTGCAAACACGTGGTGAGAATCCAACTTTTGGTTTTAATTAGTTGGTTTCTCACTTTTTGGAGGTCATTTGTGTGCTCTCAAATTGAAATACTACGCATATCATTACCTCCGAGGGTGGCCTGGAATGAATTCTGGTGCCATATTAAATCTAACTCTTGCATGAGAAGAGGAGAGCTCCACAGGCAGCAGTGCTTTCAGAGACAAGAATTTGCTGAGCAGAGTGCACATATGCATTTGATGTGACCTTCTCATGACACGCTGATGGTTTTTTCCTCCTTTTCATCACTTCTGTAATTGCTACAATTAAAGCAAGAGAAGTGGAAGATTTCAGGACTGAAGCTATGGTTAAGTGTTTGTGTTAAATTGCATCATCTTACTGCACTAGGCATTGACAGTGTGTGCTCTTTCCATTACAGGCTCCACTGCAGAAGGAAGCAGGTTTTCTTGTCATTTATTTGGGTGCAAGCCAGGCATAAGATGGAGTAACTTTCGTCTGGAACTTGGTATGAGTTGATTAAGCGCAAGTTGCTACAAATAGTTCCACCACTAACGAACTTTAGAAGGAGAAACATTCCTGCAGGAGGATTTCCAGTGGGTTGCAAATATGTCATTCAGGAGGAGCAGCTTGCTAACACACACTATCCCAGACTGCCTACTCCAGGGTGTCAGGCACCAGCACTCGTGCAGGCAGCCTAGATGGGATGCTAAGCTGCCCCTTAAGTCTTCCTCCTTCTGCGGGGAAGGAAGAGCACTTTCAAGGCTGAAGACTCAGACCGAGCTGTCTCAAAGCTCTTTACAAGCCTGTGATACTGCCCAGAATGCCCCACGTGCTCCTGGGGCCAATCCTCGCTGTCACACACCCAGGGCATTCTGCTGCTGAGGGGGGATAGGACCTCCAGCCCTGTCCTCAGGAGTGGGGTCAGATATTCCAAGGCTAATTCTCCCCAGGTTTCTTTTTCTCTATATTTACCCTTTTCATTCTTCAAGCAAACATCCCTGACCAGTTGTTTTTACACTGGTTTTGTGTCTTTGTTACAGGGCGGTGACGGATCGAAGGAGCTTCCTGGCAGCCCAGAAATGGATGTTCCACCCCAGTGTCCCCACCGTGCTGCCACACGTGGACGTTTTGAGAATGGTGCCAGAGAGGAAATAAAGCTCAGGGGCATTTCAACAGCAATGTATCTGGGCCATCCTTAGAGAAGACCAAGAGGCAACAAGATTATTATATCAGTTTTATAGACAGAGTATTAATACCAGACACAATGGGAGAGTTATTAGCAGGGTTGTAAACTGCCAAATGAGCATGTGCTACAAGAAAAATTCCACCGTAACCCCCCCACCCAACTATACTTCATGGAAATGTACAACAGGCTTGAAGATACTCTGTAAAGTGTCCCCCTTTTCCAGTGTTAGAAAATAGTTCCAAGGACCCCCTTGCCAAAAATTTAGCCTTGATTTTCAAAGCCCTATTTTTTCCCTTCCCTAGGAAATTACCCAGAGTTAATATATCAAATAAAAATATACACAAACTGAGTTCAACAGCAGACCTTAAATTCAGATGTCTATAATGTACAGAAAGGTTTAAACACCATCAGTCCCTGTTCCTGTGTACTTGGATACACTGCTCCTCTGTATTTTAGGCCCAGATCAGGTGTACCCTCTCAGCCAGAACCTTGGCTCAGCTCTGCCCTTACAATTCCCACTCCCTGTGGTCTCTGCTCACAGCTCCCTCTTTTCATAAACAACACTCCCACAGGTCTGTGATATATTAGATCTAAGTCAGGCAATGGGATAGGACAGAGAATTGACCTGGCATACCCAGGGAGAATACTTAAACTAAAAATAATTATATTTAAACCACATAGGCAGCCAGAGCTGTTGTAACTAAAAAAAGGTTGATTCTGCCCATTAACAAACCTGCCCTTTATTTTCATTGCAGGAAACCATCTATTCTGAACATTAATGCCTTTCAGCTACTGGCCTGGCTAGAAACCAACACCCAGCCAACCTCTACAAGCACCAAGCACTTGGCTCAACATCTTTGACGAGGGTTACTCAGAGTATTTCTGCTACCCTGCAGACACAGAGGACCTGGAGACAGACAGGGCATCATCATACAGAGCAGGATCTCCAAACCAAGCAAGTGTTGGATTCTGGGAATTTGTTAGAAGCTGTAGCAGTACAGTAGGTCATTACCTGCCTGAATAGACTGGACAGTGCTGCTGCAAACAGAAAAGACCTAAGAAAAACCAGTCAATAGTGTCAATAGTCTTTTAAGAGCAGAATTACTCACAGAAGATCACAAATTTTCATTTTAAATCCTTGTCCAGATTCTATGCAGCTCAGACACACACACCTGCCTAGGCAGACAGAAAGAACAGGTCTGGCTGTATAATTTCTGTGGTTGAGGTACCCACAACAAATGGAAAACTGAGAAAAGAGAACCCAAACTGAAATGTACAGGTGTTATGGCAGGTTGTTTTCCTGAAGCATTCAAAACCAAGCACCCAAGAAGATACTATGCCCTAATTTCAGACAGTTGGGCAAATTCACAGCATCACTGAACAGCTACATCTTCTCTAGAAACAGCAGGAGGTTTGTTTCCCAGGCCTGTCTATAGGATGTCATTTCAACAGTTAAACCACTGTTCTGCCTTCTATCAATTTCCCAAACAACAAGATCCAAGAAAGCTTATGTTGTGTTTGTGATGGGCTTTGAGAAACGTGTCACACTGAAATCTGAGTGCTCCAGATAACTTTCAAGGGTACTAAAAGCGCCTCACAGCCAGCAGCCTCCCCCCAGGGTGTAACTGCTGCTGCGTGCAGTGCCTTCTAATGCTCCTGTGTGTCACTTGAGATACCCCTGGGACCTCCTCACACCCACCCCCCACCAACTGCCTGTCTTTGGACATCTCTGACCACAGCATCTCTCCCCTCCTCCTCACACCCCTCTTGACCGCCCCTGGCAGACTCCCTGGCCCTGCAGAAGAGAGGGAGGCACCCACAGCTCTATGGACACCGAGCAGCTGCCGTCACCCACCTCCAACCCCTACGGAGGGAAGTGCTAAAATGCTTGGAGACCCTGGGCAGGCAGCTGGGAGAGGACAAATTCCCACCAGCCCTTCCCCTAGGACACACTCTGCCTCCCTGGCATGCAGAGGTGAGCCACAGGCTGTGCAGGGCCCAGAGCTGTTCTTCCTGGAGGACTTGGTATGCAAACACTCTCAGAATTGCCAGATCCAAAACTCTCTTCTCGCCTTAACCCATGGCCAGCGGATCCAAAGTGACAGGGCACGAGCCAGGCAGACCAAGGAGGCAGATTTGCTGTAGCCCACACATGGTGGGAGGGCAGCGTGGCCAAGGTTCACCATCACCTCCCTGCCTTCCCTGGAACCTGCATCATCCACCTCTCCCCTGCTGCCTTCCAGGTCCTGGAAGGTCTTGGGCAGTTCTAAACCCAGAAACTCTGACTGGGATCAGAACACTTTCGACATATCTCCCTAAGCCTATCGAACACCGTTTCAACTCAGTTTCGGCAAGTTAGGATTGTGCCCTGTAAACACAGGAAAAACAGTTTTCCCCAACAGTGTGTAGTGCCACAGATAACTAACATGAAAAATGTCCTGCAGTGCAGGCGCTGAATAACAAAATAATCATTTTTTCCACTCAGATGCTTTCTAATATTGCTCATGCGCCTTTTTTTTGTGAGATGTGGTGTTCATAATAAATAATTTCAAGACTTAATGTTCACTGGCTCCTTTGTCACCAGCGACTCCTGAACTGCCAAATGAAAAATATTTCTTTTTTTTTGGTATTCTGTAAAAGGACCATATATTTGTCAACAATTTTATAACTCTTAGCAGTACTCCACGAATATCATCAGCACTGGATCCTCTCTCAAAGGCCTACTATATAAAAAAAAAATAATTTAAGCAGCAAGTCTGATGATTCCCTTTTTCTCTTTATTACAGCAGCACTGCTCGTGCTGTTATCATTACAGGTCTGGCAGCATTTTTATTAGAAACTGCTACTCCAGGGGTTTATAACTCGGCAGTAAAAATACGCTCCGGAATGAAACTTGTCATGCAAGGGAGCTCTTATTTAAGCCCAAATGTCAGAAAATTATATTTACACATTTTTAAGTTATTTTAAAGCACTTTCAATTGTTCAGGCAATTTGATTACAACAGGTAATTTGAGCCTCAGCATTGCAAAAGGAAATTGCTGAACGTGACATTCAGAAATCCCAAAGCTTGTGGCCACCGTGTGACTACCAGGCCAAAATCTACGTGTGCCCATTTTTAAGGAGTGCCTTAACACAGACAATATATTATCAACAGTGCTTAAATCTCTCACCAAGTTCAGCTGCCGTCTGCTCAGAGCTCCAGCCAATCATTCATATCACTCTGGTTATATCAAAGACAGCTCTTTAACACAGTTTCACACTGCTCAGAATTCCAGAGCCTCTCAGGGATTTCAGCACTCAGCTCCTATTGCATTGCAGTCCATGCTTCAGTACAGGCCCAGCTTCTGAGCTCCTCTGCAATCCCTAGCCTAAGATACCTAAATAAATATTTTCAGAGTCCTACAGAAAGCAGGGGTAAATCTTCCACGACCTTGAATTGTTCCATATTTTCTTTATTCTTCTTTAGACAAGAGGGGAAATAAAGAAAGCAGCTAATTGCACTAAATACAATAAGCTATACTTCTATGAGTGCTCAAGTGGTCACAACAGAACAATCTAAGTGCTTAAATGAACAGCAATAAAATCCTCCCACCAGAGGCATCTGCAATACAGCAGGAGATAAGAGGGGACCTGGGGCTCACTGTTTGCAGCTGTGCTACAGAGATGCTGGGGAATCCTGGAGAGACACGAGCAAAGCACGTGTGAGAAAATGAGGAGTGAAGATCTGAAAACAGAAAAGCTGGAAAATGGGGATGGGCCCCTTGTTAGGGAAAATTGAGGGGTGGACTGAAAGGGAGACTTCTTTCCACACCGGGATTTTGAAATGTGGCTCCTTTATCACAGAAGTGTGGTCGCTCTGTATTACAGGGGAGAGATTTTGGGCAGACAACGTTTTGCTGGACAGAATGGTCAGACAAGAGAAATAGGGGAACACTGAAATCCTCCTGCCAGGCAAAGGGGCACAGAACTTCCTCAAGAGGACTGGTTTAATAGCTCTGGAGGGCTATGGAGAAATGTCAATATTCAGACTGCAAACTGCATTCCCTTCACTCTGAGGGCAGCAGGACACACCTGACAAATGCTTTGTAAGGCTCCCATTTTGTGCAGTAACATTTATTTGATGAGCTCACACTGCACACAAAGCTCTGTGCAAGTGAATCACTCCAGACAGACTGAGAGATTGTAAACTATGAAGCAACTGCATTTAATACAAAATGCCACTTCAGCCAAGGTGGGGTTCTGGAGGGTAATGGGAGAGTTTGCCTCTTTAAAGATGCCTGATTTTGAAATGTGGCCGATGAAATTAATTTCCAGAAATCCTCCAGAAAAGCTTTTTGGTCTTTTCAACAACATCAATTAATAGTTGCACCACTTGTGAATTAAATCTCTTTATTGCTCATTAGACCAAAGTCTGGTCATTTTAAGTGGAAGGGAGCTTTGAGCAAATGGTCACTTTCTTAGAGCAATTCCTGATTTGCCTTTGACCAAGACTGTTTCTTATGCTGCTGTAACCTACAGTAACTGTTGTCTGACAAGAGCCTTTAACTGAAACTGCCCACATTACAGCTGTAATAAAATCAGAGTGGAAGATGAAGAGCCTGGCTTTATAGGTTCATCCTTCACTCCCCCCTCTTTAGGAGCGATTTCTATCGTTCATTGTACTTTGTGACACACCGAAATACTCAAAATCACAAGTTTTCATGCCACCTCCCACAGAATCAGGCAAAACCTCTGCAAGCAGACGGGGGGGTTGAAGGAGCAGCTTGGCTATCACGGAACAAAAATGCCTCAGAACATCCAGGGCAAGAAGGCTGGAAGCAGCACTTACCCGAGGGAACACCGATGGAGTGAAACACACACCTTTAAAAGTCAGGCCTAGCAAATAATTCAGGAGAAAGCAGCATTTCAACACTTTGCAGTTGAGTTGCTATTTTAACACAAAGCTAAACACAGACTTGAAGGGCAGCACTACCATCTGAGAGCTGAGAGAGCTCCTTTGATCCAAGCTGGCCATGTTTAGAGGAAGACTCCAGAGTACCACTGGGATGGTCAGGAGTTGTATTTCTGGCTGAATTTGTAAGTCACTAAATGTAAGTCAGTTATTGGCAAACAGATGGACCTCTTGACATTGGTTACAACTACTGTGGTACCTCTTTTACTGCCTACCAGTTTAGTATTTCAGTAACTTCAGAAAGCCTGCTTGTGGGATACTCATGAGCATCTTTAAAGCCCTACTGTTTCATCTCAGATCCAGTTTTGTGGCCTTCCAGTTCCAGTATTTATACCAAAAACAAGGCACAGATACGGTCTTCTCACTTCTGGAGCACTTTCAGCATGAGAGCTTAACAAAACCTCTTCTGAGAGGGTCAACTGTTTTCCTGAGGCTCTAGAGCAGCATATTGAAAAGACCAAACCTGTTCAGATAAAATAATCTAAACCACAGTTCTGTTCTTGAGTCACACTGAAACTTTAAAAGAATGAAACACATCATACAGAAACCAAGCACATATTTTGGCATGAGGTACGTGCTCAGAACTCAACTGGCATTGCTTTAATTGCTGGATTTAACAGGATTCACTTTAGTATGTACTTAAATACTTTACAGAACTGGGAATTTTACAGATCTCATTTAACATGAGAAGATTTTAGCAATGAGCCAGGTGTACAGTAGTTATGAGCTTCTGAAACTTTTAGGTACTGATGGGGAATTTACAAATAATGAGCTTCAGATTGCTACAAGCCTGAATCCCCCTTGACTTCCACTGAAAATTCAAGTCTTAATGAACTCACGCAACTCACCACTTTGACAATGATTTCCATCATCCAGAGTTCGGCAAGTGAAAACATATTCTAGAGATCTTCTATGTCCATACAGCTCTGCAAAGCTTATTAATCCATGGATGGTATACTAACAGATGTTAAAAAGAAACACTGTCTTAAAACACTTAAAAAATCCAAACTAATTCGCAGCAAATGCTACAGATTATGGACAAGTCTGAGACAAATGTGTCCTTACTAAAACAACTGTCTCCTCAAAATCATCCACTCTAGGTGGTCTGCAGACAAATTGTCAAGACAAATCTATTTGTGTATGATTTGGGGGATCTGCCTTTTAATCCGTGAAGCAGCTCTGTGTTCTTACAGTGTTGAGATGTAACAGTCACCCGTCCCATAAGTCGAACAGACACTTCCCAGGCAACCACTTCACACAAGTCTTCACTAAGATAGTGATAGGAAAAAGTTAGCTAAAAAGGAATTCAAGGGCAGAGCCATTAAATATCAGTGGTGTTGGCAACATTCTCCCAGATATTGTATTCCTTCAGCTTTCCTCACTCAGGATCAGTGTTTTGGAAGAACGTAAAATGTACATCAGGCTGCCAATACTGAGCGATTTCAACAGGCACGGAAAATGTTCCTGGGCTGGAACAGAGAGAAATCCCCCGGTGCTCAGCAGTCCTAAGTCAGACAAAACTCCCTTTCACATCACTGGGAAAACAGCCAGAGGGAAGGGTGACCACTGAAATCCACTCCTGGGGTAGTTCATGTCCCAGAGGAGCTCGTCCATCAGTGCCAGTGATTTCCCCGGGCTCTGGATCAGATCCTGACTGCAGGGAAAGCACTGCAGTTGTGCACACCCTGTAACAGCCCTTCCCACAGCGAGGCAGAAAGGGAAAGCCAGACCTGACAACCAGCCCCAGAGGCCGGCCAAGAGCCCCTCTGCTACAGCCACCGCCCTGTCTGTACCCAGAGCTGCAGCCACCCAGAGAACTCCATTTCCTTCACTCTGCCTATAGATTATTTCAGCTTTGGAAAAACACTTCACCTTAATTTTTATATATTAAACCAAATTGTGTTATATCTACTACATGTTGTTATATAAATTATAGACATATATACTGTATTATTAGATGTGTTTTCTTGAACAGTTTATACACTGTATAAATATATTAAAATGGTTAAAGAAAACCTCTTATCATACCTAATGTACACAAGTATTCAAAGCCAAGCTACTTTTTCTGCAAAAAACACTAAAATCTGTCCTTTTACTTCACTGACCTATAAAAATACATTTTAAAAATATCAGCAATCTAACTTTGTCTACTTATCGGTAAGAGCTATGTTACCAAGTAGGTCATAAAGTCGTTTTATTTTTAGGTAAATTTTTAAACACTCATAAGGTGCTCAGTAGATCCCCACCTATATAAATTGCTGACTCTCCCCTGTGATGAATTAGAGACATTTTCCAAGTGCAGATGATGATTATAATTATTAGCATTTATAACAAAATGACTAAGCTGGAGATATTTTTGGAAGGGTAAAAACTGTCACTGATCAGTTATATCACCCCTGATCACTTAAACATGTGTGCAGAACGGGAGCAGCCAGCATGTTGCAAAGATACAGAATCACCTCCATGTTTGCCCAACCTACAAACGAGGGTGCCAGAGCACCTGCAGGTGTGTTTGTCTGTTGTGGCACAATGTCAGACAGTGGCTCAAGGACAACAATTCTGTGATCAAATGGAAGATGGAAAATCTGAATTCACAAGCCCAACTCAGCAGAAGGTCCAACTTCTCCCTGTGACCCTGTAATATCAATTATTTGGTAAAGCAGTAAATAGCTACCTACTCAAGTTCTGCCTTGTCTGAAAGGATCTGATCCAAAGTGGGTGGATGGAGTTTGATGGAAGTGGGATTAGGCTCTTTAACCAGACTGTTTGAAGCCAGCGATTCATTCCACACTGGTAGAGCACCCTGGGCAGCAGAACCTGCACCAAAATTTGGCAGTTTGAGTGGCTAAACACTATTTCTGGTATGAGAGGTTGAGGTTGTGACCCTCCTGATGCTCTGCCTTTCATTTCAGCCAGTCCTTCCCCACCAGAGATGGTGACAAAGGTAAGCAAAATCCTGAAAGGAGCTGCAATCAGAAAGCCCAAAATTCTCATAGAAAGTCAGTTCCTGCACCTGATACCTCATTTTAGCTGTATTTCCTCTGATACTGGGACTTGCACACACTATTGCTGACTACTTCTCACAGAGTAACAGAAAAGAGCACCAGGTATTTAGGACGCTCATTCAGAATGTATGATGCCATAAACACTTGGAATGGGCCCTGGAAAGCCCCATATTAGCACATATTCCTGAAGTCAGGTCCACAGTCTCTGTCTCCTCTTTCCCACATGTCTATTTGAGAGCGATGTCTTCTATTAACAGAGAGCACAGCAGTCAGCCACCCCCCCAGGCAGGTACAGGGGTACCCAAACACCCAGCCTTGGGATTTGCAGGGGAGGTACACCTTCTTTGTGCTATATATCTTTCAATTATTAACTTTTCTTAACTGCTCCCTCTTTTTAGAATACATGAAAGAGTGTCAAGAAAATGCAACGCTCCCACGGTTCATGGTAACGAGCGGATGGAACATCAGCAGGCTAAAACCTCAACATTTGAAACTGTGAAGAGAAATACATCTGTTCTTATTTCTTGCTCCTATAAAAGATGAGGAGAATGGGAAGAATTTGGAGCATGAGAACCAGAGTCATATGGTATCTATCAAGATGCATGTGGGTTCTCTCTTGCCTTTGTCTCTGCAGCACATAAACAAATGACATCGATCGCAGTATACACTGCTGCATATAAATAACTGCAGGATGACATTATTAGGCCAATTACTATGACCAGTTACAGACTAAAAGAAGATGACATTTTTCTTGTTCTGTCTCTCAGCTCTGCAGTAATAAGACTGGCTCACATCCAGCCTTTCTCAGTGCAGTTACATCCACGTGGGAGATGCTGGGTGGTATCTGCTACCGCATCATTCTTCCCACAACAGCTCCTTGATCTTACTATTTCAACACACTCAGCTTTGCTCCTAAACCTGCTTTTCCCTTCAAGTGTTTGAGTGCCTGTTCAGCCTCACTCTGCTGGGAGGGCTGGATGCCTTGGGAGTTTAAATGAATCCAGCAGTTACACTGGGCCTGCCCAGCTGAATCACTGTTTTCATTCCTATTGATCACGTTTATAATGAGAGATGACCACCACGTTGTCCTTAGAGGTACTTTCAGGCACACAGGGAGATGGCCTGAGCTTCTACACTGAGTTACTCTGCATTGAGTTTCGTCTGCAAAGGTGATGGATTCATTTACATCCCTTGTGCTTTAGCTCACAGGGCTCTAGGAAATGTCAAAATCAAAGGCATAACAAAATATTATGTAATCTCAGTACTTCCTTTCCTTTCCCCAAAGCTTGTAATGATTCGAATGCAAACTCAATTTTTATTTCAAATGAAGCCCAGTCTCACTGGATGGGAGTGCAGGATGGTACAAAGGATTCCTGAACCGATCTGGGAAATCCTTTACTGAACCAGATTCCACTGCCTGGTTTGCTTTGTGGTCCCTGTCTTTGCCCTCCTGCTTCCACGGGTAAATTTGATTTAGGGCTAGTTACTAAGGAAAATCCAATTACCTAAGTTACAAAATTGCATCCTGATTTGTACCAAAAAGCTGACCAGGCTGCAAACACCAAGTTCCTGAAGACATTTGCACTAAAATGAAAATATCTGAAAGGGAAATTCCAGAGCATCAGGGAAGAGCTGCTAAACGATGTGAACCTACAGGAGGTGCCTGGAGCTGGCAGAAGGCATCTCGGAGTCTCTTCCCCACCTTTGCTACACCACCAGCTGCTGGCTCTCCCTTTCAAAAACTGCCTGAAGGTACTTCTGCAGAACCTGCACTCACCATCACAGTGGCACTTGTTAATGAACACATCCCATCTCACTGTGGGGAACTTAGAAGGTGTAGAAAAGTAGATTCCACTGCTGACCTCTGCTTTCCTGTCCATGTTCCTCCCATACTCCACAGCTGGACAACGACACCACTTTCCAGTGGCCTCCAAGGAATCCTGAAGAGTGGAGCAAGCCTGCAGGATTAGAGGAAAAAGATTATTGAACTTCTAAGCCCTATTCCTTCCCCTCATCCAACTCCAAATACAACTGTTTATGCCTAAATTTCATTTATTCCAGAAGTTACAGTTTAATTTATTCCAGTACATTCTTGTGGGAACACTAGTTGGAAATGGCAATTCCAGCCAGCAGCTCAGGTTTGGATCAGAGCTCTGTGTTTGTCTCGCTCTGCTCAACCATCAGTGTTCAACAGATGAGCTGATATAACCAGTGCCCCCTGGAACTGCCGCCAGGGCAAGGATTGCAGGGTTTTCATCCCAGAAACCTGCACTTGGAGCCATCTGAAAGCTTCCAATAAATTCCTCTCCACTAAGCAGCTTGGAGACTGCCAGAAAATTCCCCAAAGAAGTGAAAAGTCCTTAGGGGAAGTTCTTATTCATAGAATATCTGACTTGAACCAGGAGGATCCTCCTCAAAGTTTACCCTCTAATAGTTCTGCTTATCACAGAGGGAGCCTTTTGCAGTTTAAGCAGTAGAGTTATAGAGAAGGAGGAACAGAGAAGCAGCTTGGACTCAGTGTATCCTCCAAATATTCATCATTTCAATATTCCACATCACGCCTTTATGTCATGCTTTAAAATCTTGCATTATCAGAAAACTCTATATATCTTCCAAATTCACTCCTCCTGCTAAAAGTAAGCATATCTTTTAGGGTAAGAGAGGGGATTTGCACAGGTTTTTAGGTTTAATTATTCCAAAAGGCAAATTCGAGAACTCATAGAAATTGCTAACTTTTTTCCATCACAAATATTTGGGTGCCCAAATAGGAATCCAGGGTCCATCTGTGATGGAGGCTCATGTATTCAGTATTCTGATGGTGTCTCAGTATAACCCCACTATAGCAGACAATCCAACACCTGAGCTTTCACAGCCCTCCACATATCAAAAATTTTAATGTAAGGCAATGCAGAAATTGAAGAATAAAATATTCAGCATATTCATACACACACTTCACCTTTCTCTGTTAATCAACAGTAAAAACAAAGATCAGTTCTCAGTGCTGGGCAGGGCTACATCAATTACTGAGTTATTAGCATTTACAAAGAAAGGATGAGGCCGAGATGAAAGAACCCAAATAACAAGAAAGCAAATTGCAAAGCAGCAGAACTGCAGTGAGGGGCTCACACTGCACCGGGTGCTGAGCCAGCTCTAGGTGAAGCCCATTACACTGAGCTACACCTCCCTAGGAAGGGTTGTGTTAAATACATTTGTGCTTCGGTAAACCTAAAATACAGTTCCATAAGGCTCAAAGTACCTGGTCCATCATCCCTGTGTGGTAATTGTGGCTCATGTGAACGTGCACAAGTCTAATAAACAAACAGGCAAAATGGCAGTAGCTTTAGACTGAAAAAAACCCAGGGCAATCTGGTATATCCAAAATTCAGGGGAAGCCATCTTCATTACACTAGGAGTGTTCCACAGGCTGGGCTCTCCACCCCACTACATGTATCACCACATTTATATTTGCAATATAAAATTAATATCACTGCAACAGGAAAGCCGGGATACCCCTGGGCTCCTCCCAGAGAAGAATTCTGTTCTTTGCTTAGTCCATGGTAAAGCTTTTGAAGTAATTTAAAATACCTTCAGATTTTCTTAATGTCACTAATTAAAAAGCTCCAGATTCTTAGATACACAGTCCTTTAGCTTCATTTTCAGCAAACCAGTGATTTAAAGCAGTACTTGCAAAAGGTGCACCCCAGTGCGTGGGTTCCCACACCTATACCACCACGGGACAGGCACTCACAGACCCTCTCCTGGTTCAGCCCTGCCCCTGTTCCTAATTCATGCAATTTAATCTGAGGTTACTGCTATGTATGTCAAATAATTTTCTGAAAAATTTCCTGTACAACTTATTGACACTCACTTTTAGTGGTTATGAGTGTACAGGAGATCCCTCACAGCCTCAGTGCTAAGATCTCTCCTAATGCCCTCACAGCAAGCATGCCCAGAGTACCCAAAATATTTGATAGTCTCACCCTTAAAAAGAAAAAAAAAATCAAAAGGTTAAAAGTGCCTAAGGCCATCTCCTACCAAAACATAACTGAGAAGCCACAAGGCTTTGTAAGTGCTTTTACCAGCCTCAGTATGAGACAGCCACCAGGAGCATCATTCCAACATGACACTTGATGTTTACTTGACAGGTACCGCAGAATATGCAGACAATTCTCCACAAGCAGGCAGACAGAGCCGTCAGTTCATGCCACAAATTAAAAGAAAAATCAGGACAAGAGTATTTAGAGAATCTGATCAACTGCACTGAAGGATTTAACTGCTCCCCCCAGTCCTTTTTCCTGTTCTTAAGCCAAAAGCCTTGGTTTAAAATCAGCACCAAAGAGCCCAGAAGCTCACTACGAGCAAAGCCAAATGTGTCCTGGGCTGATCAAAAGCAGCATGGCCAGCAGGTCCTGGAGGGTGATTCTCCTCTGCTCCACCATCGTGAAATCCCACTTGGAGTACTGTACCTATGATTCTATGGAATAAATTCATAGGCAACCGATCTCTGCTGGATGTGCTACAGCCAAGCTGGACAGTCAGTGCCAGTCTCCTTCTTGCACCTCATGGACACAAGAAATGGGCTCAGATGCAAACCAGGCCCAGTCTGTGAGCAACACTGAGGCTTCTGTAAAACGAGGCATGAAGCACATAATTGTGACCCCATGCAAGTAATCCGTCAGGAGACGCTCATGGTGACAACAAGGGGCCTCAGGAAGAAAGCACCACCTAAGCAAGCAGTACACACAGCCACTCCAGCAGACCCACTGACAGACAGCTTTGTTCAAACAAACGTTCTCAAGATACTGGAAGTGCACTTACTGGCAGGAAAAACAGAGGAGGTCATAAAGAGCCAAATTCAGCATTCCACCCAGGCCTAACTGTGAGCTGGCACTAGGGTTTCCACCAGCACCCTGGTGTTTCTGGAGCTCAGGCAGAAAAGCAGAGTTTTCAGCTCTACAGTTGGGAATATTAGTGTTTTGGAGGAAAAAGAAGACAACAGAATTTTGCTGGGAAAGCCTCTGGTTTAGATCTCCTGACAAGAGTTACATTTTGAGTGTACAGTGCATCTTGGTTCAGATGTTCTTGTCAAGAAAGACCTCAGCTTGTTTACAGACAATCTGCAGGGTTACCAAAGGGTTCTCTGAAAAATAGATTTTTTACTTGTAAAGTAGTATGGAAAATATACACCAGGGAATGAGAACAGGAAAAGTCTGGAATTCCATTATGACACTTTTACAGTCATTCAAACTACAGCTGCAATGATTAATATTTATGATCAGGTTATCTTCCTCCTCCAAAACAGGCTATTTTGTAATAATTCTCCACGACAATATGCAGATACCATATGGTCCTGTGAACATCTGCAGCCCAGAGCCATCTCTGTCAGCAGCACTGAATGTCAGTCTGAGATTGCCCAGGAGTTTCCATCTGATCTGCTGCCTCAGGGACTGAAGGAGCAATAACAATAAAGGGAACCGTGAGTGTTGCTTAATGTTTTCCAATGGATCGTGCACATTAGAAATAGCAATTAATGATTTGCTTTATAATGCTTCAGGGAATTGCTGTCCAACAAAATAATGTAAGCAATTTAAATCTGCAATAAAGTTTAAGTGTGCAGGCATTTCGTGGCAGCACACAGCACTGATTTGCCAGAGGAAAACAACACTGTTATTGCAGCCACATTCAGATAATCCACAGAAAAAGCCATATCACCCCTTAAGTGATTTGATCATCCTCTCTTACTGTGCACGAGTCCTCAAAGGCATATTCAAAACCACATACACCTCACTAAAAGACCACAGGAGCAAAAACCCAGCACAAAGTTAAATAATTCTTTTTTACTCTTTAAAGGCATTTCTGCAGTCCTCTCCTCCAAAATATACTCCCCAACACCTGCAATTATCATTATTATTCTATTTTTAAGAATGCCTGGATCACTTAGCCCATGGCACCGTAAGAAATTAAAAATCAAACCCATGAAATAACCTATATAAGAAACAGCTGTGTTTGCCCATGTTGCAGTTTGGTCAAGGCTTGGAGCATAGGTCTGAAAAGCCCCTGCCAGAAACAAGTCAGGGCTTGTCAGAGCTG
>JAYRBT010000010.1:22497009-22542267 GCA_036023395.1 Myiotriccus ornatus | reverse complement strand
ATCCTAAAGGGGGGTTAGGAAGATGAGACCTCAGGGGTGCAGTACAGGCCAGCTTTGGGTGACAGTCCCCACCGTTCAGGACAGGGAATTGGAGGAACCCAAGCTGCCTGCGTCAGGGCAAAGCTCATCTGGAGCACGTCAAGGGACTGCACACAAATGCTAAATGAGCTCTCAAGAAATCCATCATATTCCTACTGAGAATGTGCAGGAGAAATTGTGGGGGGCTGACGCTGAGGCAGGAGAAAGAACCGGAGATACTTGTGAGGCTTTGACACATTTCTCCCCACCCCCAGGTCAGTGCTGGCAGGGCTGTGACAGCTGTGACAGCAAAGTCCACGGCACACAGCCCATCCTGCAGGAAACTCAGCCGTGGTGCACTTTGAGAGCAGGCAAATCCTGAGTCACAGACATTCAGAACCAGCACTGCATGTGCCAGCAATAAAGAGCTTGGGGAGAAGGAGTAGCACATCCTAAAACAAACTAGGAGGAGTTTTTGCAGCACCAGGAGCTGAGAACTGCTGCTCTCAACTGATCCCTAAATGAGTGTTTTCAGCATCACACCACAGAGCAACATACAAGCTGAACAGGCAAAGATGCTGACAACGGAAGTTCCATGTAAAGGTTTTCACAACTCGTGTAGTTTTGCTGGACCTTCTTCCACACCACCACCCCCCAGCCTGTTCCACTATGGCTATTTCCAGGGGGGCTCAGATTTCCACACAGCTCTCACTGGGGTGGGGACAATCACCACTGAAGTGAGCATTTTCATGATTTCAAACTCACTTAAGCACCTAAAAAAGCAGATCATCATCTGACACACTCCACTGTAAGCACACATTGCAGGGAATTGTAAAGGCAGAGTTGAACATCCTGCTACACTGGTGTGAACCCAAAATCTTGAATGTTGACCCACAAAACCTGACCTGCTAAGATCCATCTAAAATGTGCTTGAATTTGAGGTGTACTGCAGAATAACTGCCAAATTCAAACTGTGTATAATATTAGGCTTCATCATCACCCCAACATCCAAGCTCCATCACTGCTATTACCAGAAACATCTGGTCAAGGCAGCCTCACCAGCATAAAGCAAAATACCTCTGAACTATTTTCTGCAAGTGTTTTCACACGTGGCCCCTACAGATGTATTTTTCCCTGTACATGTTAAACCTATTGGTTCTTTCTTAAACACATGTGAGGAGTAGTTTTTTCCATTTCAAAAAAGCAAAACCAGAAAACATTGAGAGTGACAACACAGTCTGGCAAACAAACATCACTCTAAGGGATACTTGGTGTTTTGCTTTTGGAAGAAATACAGACCGTTGGTACAAACCACTAAAGTGATCACTAAAGCTGATCCAAATTTCCCCCTAGCTTTGAGATATGGCAATATTTTGGGAGGGGATAAAAAAAAAAAAGGAAAAAAATAGTTAATTTATACCATTCAATCTAGCAGAAGGTTGGAACAAACTGCTGGCTTGCACAGCCTCCTCAGGTCCCAGACCCAATACTTATGGATTCCGGGGAAAGCACACTGCATGCTCACTGCCCTGAAATACTCTGGTGAAACTGCAGTCAGCTGGCAGGTGGTCAATAAAGCCAAAAAAAATAATTAGGTGAAAGACAAAAGTCTTAAATTTGCAGGAAAAACAAGAGCTTTTCACAGGACAAGCGTATAATGTAGCATGTCTGCTAGACACAGCACTGCCCAACTAGAGTCGAAGTAAAGGTCTCACAGGCCCTGTGGAATCCACTGAGGAAAATATAAGAAATTTCGACTGGAAGATGAATATTTTGCTTTCTCCACCTAGCTACTGCTTCACATGTAACTATTACAATCCCAGGTCTACAGTTTAATAGCCCTCTTATAAAAATTAACACCACAACAGTGCCTATATTCCACAACCCACATCAGTGGCAGCTCTCCAGAGCTCCCAACTTCAACAGCTCCCTGGACAACAAGTTTCATAGGCTAATTCAACACTGTGTTGTCTTTACTAATTTCATTAAAGCTCCTTATTGATTTCGTACCAAAACTGCCCCCTCCTGCTCTCAGCACTCCCAAATCTCGTGCAGTTTTTAAACCTCAGACATTGCATAATTTCATCTTAACCACCTAATGAACTGTAAAGGACTCCTATATAAAACAGCCCTTTGTGAATAAGGAAGGACTCCACAGGACCATAAAAAAGGAACCATGGAAAATAATGATTCATTTTTCAGCTTCCAGGAACACTGCTGGTTTCACTGCTGTCCACAGCGGAGTCATAGAACTGCTTTGCTAAATTCCTGACTGCCTGCAGTCACATATATCACACTGGGCAGAGGTGAACTCTGCAACATCACTGGATGCCTTTGCCTGACGCCCCATCATTTCCCACTGCACCTTGCTGGGGTTTCTGCCAGCACATTCCCAGGACTTTATTAGCTGCAATGGAAAATGATGCTCCTCACACACTATGACAAAGGGTCACAGAGAATGAGTGAACAATTTCCTTGCTGGGCCAGTATCAGCACATCTCAATTCAGTTCAGGCTCGCAACACCCATAACAGAATTGAGAGTGCAAGATCTGCTACTCCTACAGTGTGGTAAGAGGGTCAATGTCTGGTGAGTAGGTTTTACGCTCTCTGAAACATGGACCAGCTTTGGCGTTCCCAGTCCATTTCTCTTGGTTCCACCATGTGCTGGCTGCTCACAGGAACACAGAACTCAGCAGATAAATGTCAGCCATGAGTGAAGTCCGTGAGCTGTTCCCAAGGTTTGCAATACCATCTATTGCCCAGAGCACCCTGCCACCTTAGAGGATAACTTGGTGAATGGAGGCATTACATGGAGTTCAGTTTAGGCTCAGTCCTTGAATCACAGAGAGCTGTCCAAATTCCTGCAGCAACCGGAGCCTAAGTGACCACTCTAGTGATTAACCTGAACCAGGTTCTTTAAAAGGCCTACACGTTTTTGTCTATTCCCTTTTATTCTGCATTCTAATAATCTTATCAGTGCAAGGACTGTCTCCTATCACATGCTCCCTGACAGAGGTAATTCATATGGCATCAGTCCTGAAGAAAGAGGTTCAGCCTGGTCTCTGTATGAGATGAAGAGCAGCAGCTACTCCAGGGGCAATTTGATTTTGACCAGGCAATGGTTATTTTATCTCTGTCTCCACACATCACATTTCTTCAAATGAAGAGGCAGATTTTCAGTGAGACTTAATTACAAATTGAAATTTGCTTTTTTATTAATACAGACAGTGCAAGATTAAGTTAAATTAGCTGTTTTGTTGAACACTTGTGCTATCCAATTAAATTCGTTTTTAGAAATATATTATGAGAAGATCACAATCAAAGCTGAATTAATTTCAAAGATGAATGCCACTTTTTACGCAGTGAGTATTAATCTATTAGTAGTTCCTGTGAAATCAATTGGGCTTCTTGTAAGGTATAATACTGTGCAGAGGAGGGGAAAGTATAACTGGATCCTTTGAAACTCACTCCATATTTGTGAAGAGTATTTGATGCTGCTATACAATTATGCTAAATTATTTACACAACAGCTAAGAGATTTTTTTATCCCCCACCCACAGGATATTGAAGAACCTTCCAGTCTGTCCAAATGTGAATATAAGAACCAGCCTCCTCTATAAAAATCCAAACCAAGCCCTGCTTGTGCACAATGTCTGGTACACACTGACACCTCAGCAGTGTTCCCTTTAGCCAGAGTGCAGCAGCTCCTGCAAACACAGCTGGCAAACTCAAATTAATTTCACTGCACAAACACTGCAGTAAAAGTCTCCCAAAGGTGGCTGTGCTGTGGGTGTTAAAAACAGCTACTGAATGCCCCTATAGCACCTTGGCTGGAATTGCTCTGAGGTCTCTGCTTCAGTACAGTTTCTCTGACCACTGCCCACCCCAGTGTGCCTTAAAAAGTTAACAACTGCTGCACTTTGTCTGTTATTTTCAATCCCTGAGGCTGGCATCCCTAAAATAAGACATAATGAGTGGAGCAGAATCCTAACCCAACATAAATCCAAATAAGTGAATTCAGGTAAGCTGAGAACACAGATGGGAAGTACAAACCTCCTTCCCGGTGGAGGTTGTGTTCCCTTTGCAGAAAGAGCCCCAGTAACAGAAATGCCAAAGGCAGATTTCTAAACCTGTAAAGCTCCAGCACATGAGCAGATGCCACTGCCCCCCAAAACCAGGCCTACATGGTCATCATGAAAGCTCTGGTCCAACACAATGAAACTCCTCCCTCATGTATTTTTCAACATATCGTGATCTTCAAAGCCTTTTTAAAAACCCACCCAGCACTCACAGCAGCCTTCTGTAAAGAATGGTTGGAAAAACCACAAACTGAAGGAAACTGCCACAACTAGCTAGAAGAACAAAAGAATACTAATGAACTGAAGTGACTCAGATCCCCGAGAGGTTTATTTCAAGACTGCCAGTAAAACTGGACAATCTGATTACGGGAAGGATATACCCCTGCACACACTACTCTGTACCAGAAGCTTCTCTGCCCTGAGTGCAGCAGTTGTATGAAGCTGCATTCACAGGCCCAGGCTTCCTCCTCTCTCCTTGCCATCCCTTCAGCTGAAGAACATCTTCCAGGCAGGAGAATGCAGCTTCCAGAGCTAAAAACCCAACAAACCGGCCCACATCCAGTTTTAAGGCCTGAAGTCAAGTAAGAAGCCTAAATCCAGATCCTTAAGGCAAACTCTAGTTCTAGGGGCTGTTTCCCTGGTTTGAAAACCAGGCAGACTGAGTAGACGGTGGCTTGTGCACACCTGCACGGCACACTCATTCACGGACTATGATCTGAACGCTCAAAACCCAGAAAAGCAACTGGGCTTTTGATAAAAATGACATGGTGAAAATAGAGAGAACAGACTCATTTCTCAGAAACTGAGCTATAAGAGACTGTTTTTTCCAGTCCTGCCGCAAAATTCCCATCTGACACTGGGTGACTTGCACTGAGTGATACTTCCTATTCTCAAAATGTTTATCTTTAGTCTATAAAAATCATCAAGGTTCCAAGGCAGGATATGATCTAAAATCTGTGCATGTGACTCTTCCTCCTTGTGCCCCAGGTAACCAAGTAACCATGAGCTTGGAATCCTTGTCATCACACAGTTATTCCCACTGGCAGTGCTCTGACTTGAGATAAGTAGTCATAACGTGCTCTTCTGATGTACAGGGTGTTCTGAATGGTCAGCAGAATGCTATGCTGATATACAGCTTTTCTAGCACTAGGCATTGAAATGCTGGTTCAGGAAATCTGAGCACGAGTTCAATTTTAGAAAGCAACTCTAAAAACACTGCCTCCTTACACAACGTGTCTGTCAAGAGTTCCAGAGTTATTTTTTTGACAAGGATAAATTGGAGGGCCTCTCTTCTGCTGCTGTCAGTGCTGTGAAAAGCTCTGGGAGAGAGTCAAATGTCACCATCTGCCAAACAGTTTGCAAATGTGTAGTTCTGTCACAGGAGATATTAAGGGAATCACCCAGGATATCACAACAACTTAGTAAGCCATCTGGGAGAAAATTTAACTCCCTGAGATGTGGCAGTAGCTTCCTGCAGAGTAGCTGTGCTGTCACCATGGAATAGGTGTGGTGCTCCCACTGGGAAGTCTGCTTCTGTGGTGACACACTACCAGGTTGTAGCAGCCCCAGCCACATCCTGACATGGTCCCCAATCCGGGCTGCCTTTGCACCTCAGAAGCTGCTCTGCTTTGGGCAGCAGTGATCAGACTCAGCAGCTTGTGTTTGCTGCAAAATCACTGAGCTATGCAGGGACTACAGCAGCAACGAGGAGCCCCTTTAGGAGCCTTTGTTGTGTGCAAGACGGTCCAGTCTGGAAGGTTAGCAAGAAGTGCTTGTGGGGACAGGCTGAGCAGGCACTAATGAATGGAATAAAAACAGTCAGGGAAGTTCCCCATGTGCAAAGGTCTCACTACAGCCTGGAGCACCTTTGCCCTTCAGCAGCCCAGTGTCCCTGGCAGGCAGCCTGCGTCGCGCTGGATCACTCCAAATGCCCGCCTGGGAGATGGTCAACCCACCCTGCTTTCTCACTTTCAGTAGTCCTGGCACAGCACCAACTCAGCTTTTGTGCTCTGGTCGTCTAATCTACCTTGCTATCTCTCAGCTGAGAGAACAACACCCAGAAACAAGTTTTTGTGCCCCAAAACGAGTTTTTGTGTTTTTTTAAACAGATTTTGTTGTGAGACTGTGTGGTGCTCCTAGAAACGAAACAGAAGATGTGAAAGCAATTTACCTGCCTGGGAGAGCGCACCGAGCTCTCACTTTAATTCACTTCTGAAAAGTCAAGTTAAATATTAGAGTAACACCAGACTTAGGCATCTGAAGGATTTGCTCATAACTGTGGAATTCAGACAGTGAAAGCAAAAGGCAGTTAACGGCCTAAATAGGCAGTAAATATGCCTACTTAACACCTATTTAGTGCTTGACTTGTATTGCATTACCAGGCTTTTAGTTTATCGTTGCCAATTTGTAGCAATTTTGTCACAATAGAAAGAATGAAAAATAGAATTAAAAGCTACAAGAACCGGTTTAGGAAAGGGAATCTCACTAGACTGTGGTTATCAGAAAGCATTTAAATGGTTTCAAGTGGGCTTTTATCCTTTTAACTTCTTACATCTTTCTGCATCCCATTGTTAATTCAGTAACTCACACTGTGAGGCTGCTGTTTACAATTACATATAATTTATTTTGCTAACACACTAAATGAAGTGTCTGAAATAAGTTTCTAAATTAGTTTCAATAGAACAGTTGTTATATTATCATTATATTTCAACATATTCCATGGCAGAAAATTTGCTTGCTATTTTGACTATTATCCCTAAGATAATTTGCAAAAGATAGAGGTGTGACTTGATTAAAGGCATTCAAATGGCTAAGATGTTTCTGCACTTAATTTCATTAAAGAAAATAGCTGTAAGATATTAATTAGCATATCTACTACATGCCATTGTTTGACTCAGAGATCATCCTTTATCTAAATGCATTTGCTTTTGGCAGCAAAGCACAAATCCAATAGAACAACTTAATTTCCAAGCATAGCACAGATGAACTATGAAACTGTCCTTGCAGCTGTAAGTTTGCAATATCCAGCATCTACATAAAAGTCTCTAAAAACCCCCAAATCTATTGTAGTTTTAATACTAATAATACTCAAAAAGAGTTTCAGAACGTGTGTACTATAAATCTTATTTTCACAGCGCCTAATGAAGTCACTCTGGAAGCATCTCTATCTTGGTGCCCAATAATTTTCAAGAGTGATTAAGATCCAGGAACAAGTTACCTCCACAGTAATTCATATGGCAGGAGAAGTGGTGAGGGAGTGAGCAAACCCCTCCACATGGGAAGGACAGTAGGTCTTCTGCCTGGAAGGAACCATCCAGCGGAATAATGCCCACAGCTTACCAAAGAATCAGGCTGAGCTGCTATTTTCACAGATAATTACACAGCAATAAGGAAATCACACTGATTAGACCTCTACACCATTTCCTAGACAATAATATTCAGATTTGCTTAATACCAACTGTGCTACTTAATTGTCAGGGAGCATTATTTTCTACAACTAAATTGCAACCACCACAAGGCATCCACAGCATCCAACAACCTGGCAGCACCTTCTGCTGCTCACTGATGGAAGAAACGGGGCCAGGTTCCTCACACCATCTGCTGCAGAGGGGAGCTGGGCACTCGGGACTCCTGGGTGAAGGCCCCATTAGACAGGAGACGTGCAGTTCAGGTGGGAGTAGATAAATTATTAGCGAAGCATCACTTTTGGGTACTTGTGCTCATTTTTACTCTGTCAGGGATTGCCAGCACTGAGCAACCAGCTTTGACTAGAGCTGGCTGAGAAACCAGAAGTGTTACTGGTTTCACATCAGATGAGAACCACGGCAGTAAGAAGTCACACTGGAGCCTAGGTTTGCGCTGTCATACAGAGCACATCACAGGCTGGCAGTTACTGTTCCCATCACTCCCGTTATCCCCGACCCTTCTGCTGAGACACCCCGCTGTGCAGGTCAGCCCAGCACTGACTGGGCTTACACTGCTGGCAGGGGCAAAGCTGTCTGCCATGGCAATATGGAACTCACACCTCAGCATCTGCAGTAGCACTAAAATGCTACTATTTCCTTATAGGGCTTTACCCTCTATACAATTCTACATCTAGAAGTAAATTCAGTCAGAACCACTTCAGCACAGCTGGTGCTCATAAAAGGTCCATCTCCTACAGCCAGACCTTGGGACAGTGGAGGCAGTTGGAGCTGTGCTTGCCCATGAACTGAACAGGATCATTTCCAGCAGCATCATCTGCTCATGCCCATGCAGTCTCTCTCAAGCCCTTCTAGAAGGAATAAGACAACAGGCATTTTAATTTGGGCCTAAAGAAACTTGGCTCCTGGCTTCATTTACAGTCTCTATTAAATATACAAATAGCACTTATAATGTAACTTACTCGCTTGCCTGCCTTCCATGCCAACTCTCAGCGCAGAATTAATGTTTTGATGGAATAATAAACCTCTCAAAATCTGAGCTGATAATGGACAGTCACGTTAGATGCTTAAATTATAGCAGCATGAACAGCCTTGCAATAATCAACCCCACAACTGCCAAAATGTTTTCATTGTTCATTAACTGGAACCTTTTTTGCATTGCTAATCCTACTGAGCTGCCATTCTCATTACCATTCCAAGCAGTGTCTGCAGCACATCTCTGGATTCCTCTTCCACCCAAACATACAATCTTATTCAACTGGCAGACTGTTAATGTATTAAAAGCACAGAAATGGCTGCTTTAGAGCAACTGTAATAAATCCACAGTGCAAGCACCTTGAGGGGAAAAGTTCAGTTTAGTCTTCAAGAACTTTTGCTTAAGTAGAAAAACAGAAGGTCTGTTACTGAAGAGAGCATAATACTAGAGTTTAAGTTCCAAATCCAAAATCCATTGAAGGTAATGGGAATCTTTCCATTGATTTCTGTGTACACTGAACTGTTTTAACTCCCTCCCTTCCCCTTCTGCTCCTCCCCAAGCATGAATCAGTGAACCCACTGCAGACAGTGCATTTTCTTGCAGGGAGCACACAGGAGGTGGTGTAGGGAAGGCTCTGTACTTTAACGTCCTGAGCCATTTCCTCTACTCGGACTCCACAGTGGCAGAGGTCAAAGAGTTCAAAGCCTCCAGCAATCCTCCTCAGTCCACAAGCCAGGTCCTTTCTTCACTAAATTAATCAAAAGTTTGCACAACATTTACCCCAGATTCTGCAAAGCTGTCCTTTATACCTCCACCTGCACCTTGTCTGCAAGCAAGAAGGAACAGCCCAGAGCCACTGGCTTACACAGCATCCATTTGCTGTGGAGGAAAACAGGCAGAGAGCATCTTCCACAGCAACAGAAACCAGTTCTGGACGTAAGCAGCTCACCCATTAAGGGAGAGAAGGAAATAGAGGCTGTCACTTCACACTCAGTCGAGTACATAAAAAAGAGTCAGTAACTTGTTAGTGGTGGGCAGTTCACTCACATAACCAGAGAGAGGTTTCTTTGAAAGAAAAGCCAGACGTGGAGCTTGGCTTATTTTCCATCTGACTCTCTTGTTTTCAAGTCTAACAGCCCCAAAGCAAGGAGGTTAACAAACTCTTAGGCATTATCCTCAAGCAATTTCAGCCTTGAACCACTGATTTGTTCCAGAGAGACAGTTGTTTCCTTCGGCTGAAAATCAGGGAATGTATTTCTCTCCACTTCTCAAAAGAAACTGTATCTCCAGAGGATATCCCGTATGAAGAAGCAGTATGAACTGTTCAGAGATGGAGCATTTTCTAAGCTGTTCTTCTGGAAAAACTTTCAACACTGAAATAGCTCTGACTGGACACAAGACCTCCAAATTCTCAAATTAAGCAGAAGCAAATACACAGACATAACATCACAGCTTCTCTTCTTCAATATGATTTTATAACCAACTAAATACTCATTCCACATTGACAAAGGCTCTGAACACATTAATTAAGAAGGAGTTTTGTATTTGGAGACAGCTGTCTTTCACCAAAGCCCACATAATTTAATTTATTCCATCTTGATGACTTCAAGCAGCAAGAAATGTTCTACACAGACAGAGACAATCATTTAGTTTTTGTCCTTACTTCTGTCATCTCCAGGGACCAACTGAAGTGTTTCTTTATAGTTTCCAATATAAAATTACTGGAACAATGCATACACTGTCCCTGGACAATCAAACAGCAGGCCCCAGGGACAGAAGGGTGAAGGGCAGGTGTAGATGTATGCCTTTCCTAAAAAAACTTTAAAAAAATGTTTTCTTTAGGCTATGACACAAACCACCAGCTTATGAAATAGCTATTTTCATGAAAGCATGGGCTGAAGTTGGACTCTGAGACCAAAATTCCCATTACAAGAAGTGTTGCCCCAAAGCAGCTCATGTCAGCACGAGCAGCACTAAGGATTTCCTCCACAAGGATCACTCCCAACCTGTAGAAACCTGTGGAGTGCCAAGACTCAAGACAAATCTTTTCTTAAAGAGAATTGCTTTTCTAAGTTGAATAAAAAGAAAATAAATCCCCTCTTTGAGTCAGTATGACTAAACCAGAAGTCCCACAGAAAGTCCCATAAAAACTCATCCCAAATTCTCACCAGCTCCCATAGTATTGTACCAGATATTTTGACACTGAAAGTATTTTCAAGGTTTTCTAACCCAATCCACCTATTTCAGTACTCTCCAAACATCAAGGTATGAGGAAAGAAAATTCTGTTACTGCCAGGGTCTGAAGGACTGGTGGTGACCCAGGCCCTTATCCTTTTGAAGCATCCCAGCCTTTGTACTACAAATTTGAGTTCCTTAGCACAGCCTCCCTAACCTAAAATCTAACAGATTTTCTATCACTTTACTATAAAACCTCAAAAAAGCAGCAAAGTTGGTTTTGAACTAGTCAGAAGGCAGACTCTTGAGACCAGGCTAAACCTTGCATCAAAGAGAATTTTCAAGCAGCCTCAAAAGCACATGCAGAGAGTGGTTTATATTCTCTTCCCCAGAGATCTTTTAGCTTAAACAGGCAAGACTAAGGTTTGACTTTGATTTGGCCAAGGCCAGACAGACATTAAACACAACTTTCATGAATTAATGCTCATGAAATTCATTATTAGAATGTATGGAATTCTCCAAGGCCTCAAGATATTCTCTAGTACGGTTCAATTTCAAACCGGTTTCCACCCAGGTACAACTTAGTTTATTATGCAAACTTGATAACAAGTTTGTAGCAGGACCAATATAATCCTGACAGAACAATATTGCTATTAAGTACACTTAATAATCCTACACATCAGCACAGACTGCTACCATTTCCAGCCTGTACTACACTTGTGCAGTTAGTTAGATCGAAGTTTAAGTGAGGACAAAACTCATCCTTAGCAATGTACTCACTAAGTGATGGTTATATCATGGAAAGGCTTTGGTTGAAAAGGGCCTTTTTTTTTTCTTTCTTTCCCTAAACCAGTTTCTCTAAGCGAGAACTAGAAGAACTAAGAGTACAATGGCTCCAGAACAGAAAATCTGTGGACATTTAATCTATGCCATAAAGGGCAGACAAAGCCTGGCTACGGTGCCCCAAGGAAAACCTACTCAGTGAAGCAGAAGGTTCCATCTCAGTGAAACTCAGCTGATTATAGGCTTGAACAAACCCTGTAATAGCAGAGTTGTATGACAAGCAGAGGATAGACCAGGCAGAGACTACCTTGACCTTCACTAACTGGAGTCCAATGGGCAATTATCCATCCTTCTCTGCTCCTCTGATGCAGTCGCTTCGGGAGGAGATGGGACAAGCAGTGATGAGATATATCTTACAAAATGTGACCATCAAACTCCAGGAGAAGAGCACCTACAGAAGGGAGAAGAAAATGACTCCAAATTGAAAACTGAGACAACTAGAAATAGCATTATATCACCAAAATAAAATAAAAAAAAAAGAAAAAAAAAAGGTAGCTCTCAAGCCTTCTACGAGCTCCAAGATAAGTGATATGTCTGACAGACAAATGGGAGTTGAGAAGATTGCCTGATGTGCAGCAGGCTGAGAAGAAAAAAATCGAAACCACTGTTTAACAGAAGTCAGTCTGATCCCCCAGTGCTCCTGTGAAAGAAATCAAACCACTTCATCACCATATTTTCTCCCCTTGCCTTCTCTGTGCCAGCTACAAGTTGCGCTCTGAGAAAATACCTGGCACGAGAAGAGCTTCAAAAAGCAGTGATTTTAATTCCATACTAGGAGGCTAACTTTTTAGTGTTTCGGGAGGTAAAATTCCATATGTTAGAGTATAATCAACCTGAGGTAACTAATGCCCTTGGAAGGCATCCTTTCTTGGACTTGACTTCTGTTCACACTGACACCGCTGACCTGCACAGAGCTCCAGGAACACGCAAAGACAAAAATCTTCTACTTCAGGGAAGAGCACCGAAAGTGCTTTTCCTCCTTTCCCAGGACAGAGGTTCCAGGCAGCTGCTGCTGGAACTCTGCACTCTGGGTTTCCTCAGGGGAACCCACTGCTCAGCAGGAAGCATTCAGAGAGGTTATGTGTGTTTCCATACAGCTCTTTTCACATTCCTTGGTTTGTAAGGAACTGCTTGGAGCATCCCTCATCCACTGAGACAACAGAGACGGGGAGTTTCACCTCTTGTTCTTATCCAGATACCTTGAAATACAGCAAGGAATTTGATTTGTGTTATATCTTCCCATCTAAACCTCAAGCAGATTACATTTTATACAAGTTCCACAAGGAATTCTGCTTCCATACCAAGGTACAGTTTCAGGCTGCCCTGGTGTGAAGTCTGATGCAGGGGGAGCCACCCTCTAGCCAGTGATACATGTCATAACATTGCTTTTTCCAATAGTTCAGTGTTTGCCCTTAAGTTTCCCAGAGATTCTTCCAACTAATTTCCTGTCAATAAGCCTGACATAAAAAACCCTGCCAAGCAATTAATCCAGCTTTTGCATGCCCAGCTTTAAACCTGTAGCCAGCACATATGGGAAATGGATCCTTTCTGCACTTGAACCAGCTCTCAGAAGTGGGGAGCATTCCAGGATGTGCAGTCCCTCACAATTCCCATTTAAACACCAACCTCAGTGCTGCTAATCTCCTGTCTCTGGATCTTACAAGCAGGCTACACTTGGCTTCTTCAGTTAAATATTTCAATTCCCAGCCCTATTGGAAACCCAGCCTTTTTCCATGGCATGGCAGCACAAGCAAAATTGGCAATTACACCGATGTTCTGTTTACCATATAAACATAACCCCTAAGATGTGCAGTTGAGGAAGGAGGATTTGGTTCCCCACATGGAGATGGGAAGCACAGCGTTAGAGAATTTACTGCTATTGACAGATTCTATGTGTATTAACTGTCTGCTAAAAACACTGAAATACACCCTCACAAAGCAAAGGAGAAACCCTGCCAGCTCTTGAAATAGGTGTTTTATCTACATTATTTAGATGATAACTCAAATCACAGTTGGAGAGTAAACACTAATTTGTGAATTTAAGCATAGATTTCCTTTGTCATTTTATTCAGCGAAATGTTTTGTTATTGGAACATTAACAGAGGGAAAGAAAGAAAAAACAGACAATTAATTAAATAAAATCAGGACAGCATGTGTAAAATAGGACTGCCTAAATACAACATATGTTGTCAGCTTTGTTCTGACATATTTTGAGTTTTTTTCTTCAATAGCTCCCTAGTTAGAATGGCACGACCTCATTAGAAGAGTGAATGGGGGACGTATGACTTTTTCCTAGATAAGTGAGCAGCAGACCTTAATTTTGCACACAATTTTTTTAAAAAATAAAGATTATTACCTCTCCTATCCCATACATAGAATTTCATAGAATCATAGAATCAACCAGGTTGGAAAAGACCTCAGAGATCATCAAGTCCAACCCTTGATCCAACCCCACCGTGGTTCCCAGCCCATGGCACTGATGCCACATCCAGTCTCACCCTAAACAGCTCCAGGGATGGTGAATCCACCACCTCCCTGGGCAGCCCATTCCAATGCCTGATCACTCTCTCTATAAAAGATTTCTTCCAGATATCCAACCTAAACCTCCCCTGGCACAGCTGAAGATCCTTTATCAGCTGTATTGTATTGGTGTCTCAGGTGGGGGAAGAACCAAGATAGTGTTAGAGGAGGAATAATAAGTTATTCAAAATTACATAAGGCAGTGACACGTAGAAATAACAAATATCTCTGCTATCCACACGCATATTCCTATTCTAACATATTAACATTTAAGTAACAGCATAGCTCCATGTTTCACACATTTCCCTTCTGATGATATCAATTACTGTACATGAATATCTCTAGAGCAAAAAAAAAAGATAATTTAACTTGCAGTGAAAGTCCTGTAAGTACAAATAAGTAAGTTATTCTTTCTCAGTCCACTGAGATAACTCAGAGGGGTCTCGCAGGCCAGTGATGAGAGACTGAATCAAAATCACTTTCTTTTTGGTTCCTCTGATTCAAGTTATTTGCCCTCTCTCATTCTGCTTCTATTTTTTAGTTTAGGCAGAAGCAAATTCATCTGTACATCTATCAGAAAATGTCTCTGGGTTCCTACACTGTTTATAACAGAAACACTACATTTACTGACTCAGCCCTTCATATAAATGTTAATAGCATCATCAGGTGATGGTTACATGAACAGTTCTTGGGCCTACACATCCATTCTCTCTAAGCTTGAGGAGAGCTTATAATCAGCACGAGGTTCAAGCCTTTCTGCTTTGTCATCAGCTTGATACAGAATCAAACAAAAAAAAATCCAAACAGGAAACTGCTGAAACTCCAATAAAAAGTTCCAAAGGATGGGGTCCTCTTCACACTTTAACCATTTAATGCTACATAACAGGAGACGCACAATTTTTCATTGTGCAGAAAACACACCCGTATGTTACTAGCTCAGGTGCATCCTCCAGCACTCAGAAAACACACTGAAAACCTTATGCCTCTGAAAAATGTTGAATAGGAAATAAATATCTTTAGGCAATGCAGACACCAGTAAGGGGAGCAGGACTCCCATCACAGCAGCTGCATGTGAATTTAATGGTTCAGAGAACAGAAGAGAACTCACAAATCATATTGAATTGCTTCTCATGTTTACAGCCCTGGGCACCAAGAAGCAACTTAAAGCAATTGTGCTCACTTTAGTAAGTTGTTTGACTTTGAAGGACTCGAGAAGGCCTCGAATTCTAATGCACAAGGATAAGGAACAAGCATTGGCTTGAGAAAGTCATGTTGTATGCCAAAAGTAGCCCATGCTGACCTAAGCCTTTAAGACAGGAGCACATATCTGAAAACAAATCAGTGTCAATGCAATTTACACTGCAGTTAGGATGGGCTCTATCAATATCAGCCAGGTAAGCAACAAGCCTTCCAGGAACAAGGGAAGTCACAAACATTCCTTGAGCAAAATTTGCTCTCAGACACTACAAACACAAAACACCAAAGGTGGACCAAGATTGGAGGGGAAAAAATGATGCAAAAAAAAAATTTTCTCATTCAGTTCCTGCACTCTGGTAGTTAAAATTAGTTCCACATCAGTGCCCCACTTGACCAAATTCTCCTATTCCTGCCTGATCTGGCTGCCCAACACTCAGAAATCTGCAGGTGGAACACCTCAGTGAGGGTGGCTCAGAGCAGGGAGCTCTCCCCATAACCCATGGCTTCCAAAGTATTAGAAGAGACTGTAGCACAAATTCTTCCCATCCATCCCAGAAAAAGGGTACAGATGCATAGTAGGAGGCTCCAGGTAGCAGGGATGTGGATCTCAGGATACACAAATGGACCCCACATTTTCAAAGGATTAAAAATCTTCACGCCAGCAGCTTGTAATCACCTATTCTAACTGATTGCAAAACTTACTTATCCATGTTTTTTTCCTCCTAGAAGGAAAGTTCAAACTTCAAAAAATGATGATTTTGTAATTGTGTAAAATTTATACAGAAAAGTTTTGTCCTTGATCAACAGGAAGATACTGCAGGACACACTAGGAACTGGTTATTTTTAAGAAACCTGAAGGCAAAACTACACCTTTAGGACCTGACTCAGACTTTTGCAGCAGGTTTATAAGGCAGAACACTTCCACTATTTGCTATCAGAAGCAGGGAATTCCATTTATTATATGCCATACTAGAAATATAATCCATTAGAAGCACAAAAGCAGTGGTTTGATCTTGCTTGAGATGAAGTAACTTTGCAAGTTCTGGAGATCTGACAAATGAAATGACTTTTGGAGCAGCTGTATTTTTGAGTTACTGCCAGTCCAGCTCCAATCCCAGTGAAATGACACAACAGCCAATCATGGCAGAAGGTCTCACATGGATAACATTGTTCAGAGACCTTCTCAAAATCGTTTTTCCCTGAGTTAAAAGACGGTGCTCCCCCAGTCAGACAGGATGAACAAAACAAGGAGCATGTAACAGGCCTGTAACGTAGCCCAGTGCACAGCCCTCCCTGTGGAGGGCACAACTCTACAGCAGACCCTCACAAAACAGAAGCATCATCCTGCCTGCCAGGAGAGCACTTGTCTTCACTGAGTGATGCTGTTCTGAGTGAACGCAGAAGCCTGGCCATTGTCTACAGTACGAACATCTCCATCACTGATGGCACAAAAAGAAACCTGCCAGCCTTCAGGCCAGCTCCCCTGAGTGCCTGTGACCACCGATGCCACCATGCCATCACAGTGCACAGTCTGCCCTTCTTGTTTCAAAATTGTGCTGGAGAGAAGGCACCCATTGATGCAGCTGAACTAACCATGATGAAAGCAGAGCACTTCAAACCTAATCTCCAGTTCAGAAGCTCTGAATTGGACATGGGACAGTTTCCTTTTCACAACAGTTACAAGTTGCCCCAAGTCAATCTGAGCTCTACAGGATTTCTATTACAGAGATGGCAATGGAGGTCATTTGACATTAGAAGCAAACTCTTGTCAGAACTCAGGCACTTTGCGAGCTTTCCCCTCTTCCCCAGCCAGGGCTTTTCATTGCTTCTGTTCTCCAGTTTAGACTCTCCCGTCAGTGTCTGCTCCAGGCAAGTGTTCCATCAAACAATCGTGGAGGTTTAAAGACATTGTACTAAAAACCTGAAACAAGATCTCAGGTGTCAAGATGTGGCCACACTGCATAGTGCTACTCCTGAAGACTGAAGGCACACCCTTAAAGCCCAGGTATGATTAAGGCAGTCAAGGAACAGATCTGAAAATCTGAGTGCATTCATAGTCTGCCTAATCTAATATTCCAAGAATGGACAGGACCAGGCACTCCTTACAATCTGCTTCACTAAAACTCTAACGGGGGGTTGCATCTGTCAAATAATGTAATGTTAGAAAATGATACTCTAGACTGAGAAGTTTGTACTTAATTAATTACCACTAGTAATTACTTAGCAAGAATGGAATTCTTTTTCCTCTGACATATGGTTTCAGATAAGGGAATTACTATTTCCACAATCATTGGAAAAGTACACTTCATTCTCTGGCATAAGGAATTGGAGAGCTTACATCAATGGGAGCCATATGCTGGGATGTAGAGTCATCACATGGATACTGTGTTTCAGAAATTCTTGTCACAGGTATCCTACAGTTACCCTCCAGTGAGAGTAAACTATTTAACTTCACATTTATGTTGGCTTTTTTTGTTGTTTTCCCTGTTTTCTAAGTACACTTAAAAATTTCTAACATTTACGTACATGTTTTACTTGAAACAAACTCCAGATCCTTCCAAAACAGAAAGGTACTTAAAAAAAGATTGAAAAGCACTTCCATTTGCCACAGAATACTTAGGTCCAATTGCAGCATCTGGTCTTCTAGCAGAGATCCAGCTTTGTAACTGAGTTTGCCAGCCAGGCTAAATCAAGTCACATGCAGCTACCCCCCCTCCCATTTTCAGAAGGCATCTCAAATGACTCTGCATGTCCAAAATCAAGGGTGTGTATAAGCTAAAAGGACAACTTCTTTACAGCAACATTAGGAATGCCAAATGGTATAATAATTTCATTTCCAGATTTACAACCACAGTGTCCCCAGGCCACCACAGGAATCTGCAAAGCACCAAGAGCCCCAAATGGAACTCAAATTGCCCAGGGAACGCCAGGGACTCTATGCTACAGCCTTCTAGAGGAGTTGGGATGTGCTCTGTCTGACACCCCCGAGCTGCAGATACTGATGAAGCTGCCCCTGAGTCGCACTCACAGATGGGAACTTTGTGGTTTCTTCCCTGCTCTGCTGTTGAGTTCCCTGCGCGGAGCTCCACTCACCACACTGAAACAGTGACATCCTCATCTCACACAGAGCTGACTTCTTTATTTCAAACTCTGGTGGAAAACTCAGAGTCCTTTTATGCTTAAGCAAACAGTTGCAAGACTGGAGGTCATAAATGTGTCCATTTCCCCAGACAGCTCAGTATTTCTCAATTTATTTTTAGGACAGGGACACAAGCACCATTGGCAAAACAGCTCCTACAAAATCCAGTCATGGGAGCCTTGACTAAGAGATTATGTGCCTTTCCCTCTCTTTATCACCAGGTCCAGGCTGCAAACCATTGCCTGTACTGTTCAGATCAGAGATAGAATATCCTGAGTCAGGGGTGCTGCCATGCAGCAGGATTTTGTCACTGCCAAGCCAAGGTCCTCTCCAAAGCATCACTACAAACCACAGAACAGTCTGGAGCTTCTGGAACAAGCCCTGAGGGACGTGGCCAGAGAACAGGCCTGCCCTGAGCTCACATTTGCCAGGCTCCCTCAGGCAGAGCTGAGTGGCCTCGCTTTAGGCACTCCCTTGTTCAGAGCCAGCTGGGGGTCTCTGGCACTCCCCTGGTCAGGCAGCTGGACTAGATGGCCCCTGTAGGTCCCTTCTAACTAGAATGGTCTAATTCTACACCCATCAGCCTTTGCCCAGAGTATTCAGACCCTGCAGGACCTTATTCAGCTTCTCTAGTTGAGCTTTAAAATCCAGGTGTTTGGCAAAGAAAGAGTAATTCTGCTGCTTGGGTACCTTTGGCAGAAGAACATTTTGTTTTGAACCTAACTCAGAGTAAACTGACAGGTAAGTGAAACAGTGACATTGTACAGATCCTGATGGCCACATCCATTTAGACCACCCGACAGTTCTATGAAGTAATTAGTTTGATTTGCATAATACCTGCTCTGCAATAATTCCTTGGACCTTTACCAGCTCATTGACTTTCTTCTGTCCCTCAAACATTGCAGCCTTGTGGAACTCACTCTTCAAGAGTCATCTGATCAGTGGGAAGAGAGCAGGGATGGCTCAGCTCTACCCAGGGGAGTCTGAAGTAGCATGTTTGGCTTGCCTGCCATATTTTACCATTCAAAAATCATTCAGTTCCACAGGGAACATCAAGGCACTCCTGCCTTGTGCTCTCTCACCACCTGATTCCACAGACATGCTGTTCAGGGTTCTTTCCGAGGCTTTGCTCACCTGTAGGCGGCCAAAGGATTTACCCTAAAAACACTCATTATACCATGGCCAGATGTGATCCAGGAAAGCACTGAGTAGCAGCACATCCAGAGCTGAAAAAAGGATGCTTTCACCTTTCAGCAAATGGATGGAACCTTTGCAATTAAGCTGCACATCCACAAGCACATCAGTGTTTCTAAATGGACAACACTGTGTTACTGGCACATCTGACACAGCTGCCAGAACAAAGACTCTCCTCTTCACTGTCTTTTGAAATGGTGAACTCCAGATCTACCTCAGTGTGGAGGACAGTGTGCTTTCCTCAGCTCAGCAGGTAGGAAGCAATGACGTCAACTTCCTAAACAATGTTCACGATGGAAATTTAACAGTCAACGTGCTTCTGCTCCTGCTTCCTCAGGCTGTATCTCTAGACTTTGAAGTGGTGATTACTTTTGCAAAACCTCATTTTATAGGCTTGCCAACAGATCTCCACATAGATTGCAAATTAACTAGCACAGAAAGCTGCTACTGGGGTCCTCATTAGCACACAGTCATTTCCAGTGCTTCTCTCCATCTTCCTAGATCATTACTTGAGCTCTGAACTAAATCCAGCATCATAATTAAACTCCCTCTTTCAACTTGAGACCCTGTAAAATTGCGGTCTAGTTTATTCAGCAATCTGTTTGTGCCTTATGTTCTGACTGAAGCACAGGTTTGTTTTTTCTAAGACTCTGTTATTTGAATTTTGGTTTTAGAACCCAAACATAGCAGTGCAAAGGGTTTGATTTCATTTTTCCCGGACTGAGCTCAGCTTTAGCCCTTCTTTTATTTTCAATGCCAAATATGGCAAGACTATTTCTCAGGATTTGCAGACCCAAGCCAACAGATATTTACTAGAGGAAGAGCAGGGAGGAGAAAGTTTAAAGACTGCAAATACCAAATTTAGCACCTTTCTCTGTGTAGTGAATCTGAATATAAATCTCCCATTTTTCAGAAGATGAGCACCCAAAGTTTTGACTCTTTAATGAGTGTCTGGAACCAAACCCCAAACTATGTAATTGGGGTGACAAGGAACATTCACAAAAAGAATAATTATTTTATCAACCCCACATTTTCAGCAGCTGAACTGGAACTTGCCATATTCCCACAGTGCCACAAACTGCTCTAAAAGCTTTTCAGTTCTGATCAGCACCATCCAAAAGAAGGTTCCAACACAGGACCTGCCAAGGCAAGGCATTGCTGACTCTGGGGTAGAAGCTCCAAAGGTCCCACACAAGCCTGGAGGTGCCTTCAGATCTCACACGGAGTTGCTCTCTCTTGGCAATCCGTAATGTCAACCTCACAGTGGCAACAATTACTCTGTTTCCTGTCAAAGTTATTTAAGCTGCTGCTTTACCAGGTTTTTGTTCAGCTTTGCAGAAAACAATAAACAAAAAACCAACCAAACAAACCAAAAAAAACTAACACAAACCCCAACAACAACAAAAAATAATAACACAACAAAAAAAGGTCAAACACGCACACACACTGGCATTGAAATGATGCTTCCAGTCAGCCAGTGGAAATCTCTACCTCTTGAATCTAACTCATACCAGGGCACTAGGTGTAAAACAACATGTTGTGTAGTTAGAAGGTCAAAAGAGAAGCTTTTCAGAAAAAGCAACTCTAGCCATATGTAGAGAGAGGGATTTGGACGCTTCTGCTGGGGCAAACAAAGGTTTTGCTTCTGCATTAACAAACTTGTCACTTCCCATACTGGAGGCAGCAGATGGAAATGGAGCCAGGCATTAAAATGCTACCTAAGTCGGGATTTTCTGCTTTCATGCAGTGTCTCAATTAATCAAAGTTTTGCTATAAAATTCAAGCGGCAATGCTCAAAGCCAAGTCAAGTCATAAAATACAAGCTGATTAATTTTCCCTCTAATTTGTATGATAATTAAAATTCCAACTTTTAATTCTGTTAATTGTCCTCCCACAAGGAGGTTGATTGGGCTTTGCTAATACATGCTGTGCAAATGCACTTCCCACAGGTCTGTCTTTGTTTCCTTTAAAATGCAATGCTTTTACATAATTATCCCTTAACTTCCAGAGATAAATGTAAGCTTATCTCTGGCCAGTTTTGACACAAGTCCCTGTGTAACTTAAGCTGTGTCCATAAATCAAATGCTGAAAGTCATTAGGTGTTTCATCAGAACATTGTGGCAGTGTGTGGTTCTCTTTGACTTTTAATGAGCAATTAAACTTGCAAGAGACAGAGGGGGAAAAAAAAATCTAGAGTAAAATAATACACACACATTCCCCTGGAAGTCAAATATCTCTGAAGTGAACTCGAAAAAGACAAAATATGTGATATAAAAGGCATCCTGCTTTCCTCTCACCTTCTGCATTCCACAGTCCCAACAAGCTGCACATAAGGCCAGTCAGAGGAGAGGTGAGCAGAGCTGGCACCTGTACACAACCCAGGTGCTCACTGGAAGATTAAGGTTAGCAGCAGTCAACCTATACAGCCTGTGTTCCTCTGGCTGGCTACAAAACAACCTTATCCTTCACTTGATATACCTGAAAGGAAAGTCTTACCAGTCTCTTTCTTGGGGCACAACAATTATTTGGGGCACACAGGCAACACCTGCCATGAACAAATACAATGTGGCCATTGCAAAGAACTAAGAAAAAACTCCAGAGTCATCTGTGGGCGCTGTTTGGCTCTGGAAACACACAGAAGTTTTGCATAAACAAGGATTGAGACAAGGTTGGTAAATCCATTGCCATTTGCACTGAGTATCAGTGGTATCAGTGTCCAAGCTCTGGGTTCCTCGGAGTAAGAAATGACAACGCACCTTCAGGCCTCTCATGTGCCTTCAGTTGCTTTTCTTTACACTTGCCTGGCTTATGCCTTTTGCTGCACAAGTGGACATCACATCATACAACCCCCACAGCAAAAGGCCTCCCAAAGTTGTCTGGATTTTCACTGCCAGGATGGATGCTGGCCCTTCACAACAGCGGCACTGCCATGTCCCCACCATAACCACTTAGTAAAGGCCCCTCATTCCAATTATTGTATTCCAAACAGGAGCAGCAGTGAAGGTGGGGCTCAGGTGATGGATGATAAGATGGATGAGGGAGAAGCAGAGTCCAAACCCTCCTTCCCCTCAGGAGCAGCAGATGACACACAGCTCTCTCCTGTTCTTTCAAACCTCAGCAGCCCCACACCTTCATTCTGTGGGAGAAAACTAAACACCTTTCAGCCCCTTATCTGGGACTTTTTCCATCTTCCAGAGCCATTTCTTTGACAGTCCAAAAGCTATTAAATCTTACTTTCCTTAGAGAATTACACTTTCTATACATTAATTTACCCTCCATTTAACACACTCTGTGGGTCCACAGTGTCAAGACAATGCCAAAATGTAAAAAGGGGGCAAGGAAGCTCTGGCATTTATTACCCTCTGACTCAAACCAGTACAGGAATATGCCGAGTGTGTTGCACTAATCATATAGTCCAAGCCTTAGCAGATAAGACAAGAAAATCAATTGTAATTTCTTTGGCTGTTTTCTCATACATTCTCCACTTGTTAGCAGCCATTTCTTTTAAGAGTGTGGCCAATGAATATTTAATGCTGGAGCACACTGCCAATTTTATCTGCCAGCTAATAAAAAAGCTGCTTGGTCATGGGTGTAAGAGAAGAGGTCTATTTTAGCCTCTGTGGCTGGCTGGCTGTAATAAGAAGGATGACAATTTTAAATTGGGAGATTAATGGATAATTTGGAATCACTGTCATTCTGACACAGCCAGTGACCTTTTCAAATTGACAGATAGCTCCATTTCACCCCAACCAGCTACAACAAGAGATTGTTTCAAACAATTGGACCTAAATGCCAGGCTTAAAGGAGGCTAGGCATCGGGATGTGGCAGGGCAGCCTATAAGTAAAACAGGCCTCACACAGATTAATGGAATAGTTAGGAGGGCCATCCATCCAGCAGCTCCAAATCTCGGTTTTTAGCTACTGCAGCATTAGAAGGTAAAAGGGCTGTTGCCAGAACGAAGAATGCTCAGTATTATCTTTTCCAGCAGGGAAAACAATACAGCTGAAACACTGAACATCTAGGGTCTGTCCAAAATTATACTGTGAAAAGATATGAAATAGGTGCAAGAAAACTTCTGCAGACTTCTGTACCCATCCTGTGATATTGGGCAGGATTGCTTCAGCAGTAACACAGAGACATAAATTACTTGTGAGAAAAATGAAATAAAATAAATAAAAAACCCCACAACACAAAAAAACAACACACACAAAAAAAAACCAGAAAAACTCATTTCCTGCAAGAGCCAAGTTTTGCTCAAGAGTCCTGAAATAATGGACCTCAAAACTAAGTTATTGTTAACTACAGAAGAAGTATTTTATGTAAACTCATGAGAACTCTTAATGTGTTGTCTTCACAAAACTTCCACAGTTTGATTCACAGTGTTCAAGTCCAGTCTCAAGACATGACTTCGGAAGGGAAGGTCATGCTTATAAACAAGAAAGGCTAAAATGAGTTGTCTCCTGACAAACTTGACAAGCCATTGTGCAGTAAGTACACAGTAGGAGCAGAAATTGATTTAAAGGGGGTACTCTCACATTAATTTACAATTCTATTTTCAAAACTGCTCCTGCCCATAAGGCTTTATTTTCTCTATCAGAGGTTTGCTAGATGTGGATTAGCATTTCTGTTCGGTGATAGATCAGTTGTCGCACACCGGCACATACTAATTTTTTAGGAAGACGAAGGGGTAGCACTTCAGGCCAGCAGCCCACCTGTCCACTGATCATTGCTGGGAGATCCACATTCCCAAACACCTCCAGCCTCTTACCCTTATTGCTACAAATAGTTTCTGAGCAGTGATTTTGGCACTGACAACTTCTGGGCTGTTTTCTAACTGCAGTGTGCCACCGAGCACTGTGCAGGGGGGGAACTGAAAGCTGCCTTGGAAGCAGGAGGGGGATGTTGCAAAGAAAAATACTCCCTTTCCAGCTGATGGAAAAGCATGTGTGAGGTGGGTGCATGTCACCAGCCATACTAAGGAAAGTCCCCCAGTAACTCCACAGTCAGCAGTGGTTATCATCTATTACAGCTAATGTCAGCCTGTGCCCTCAAATCAGGACCCAAGATGCAAAAGCAGCACAAAATACAACTCACGATGCCATGCAGGTGTGCCTGTGAACCTCAAGATGTGCCTGACCAGAAGCACTACTTTTGCCAAAAATCTTTGAAAACTGATAATGCACTTATTTAGTACACATAGCAGACTCCTAGCTAGCTAAATGACATTCCACCTGGCTACTACAGAACAGGGAATAAGTGTAATGTTCATTAAGTTTAGTCAAAGAGAACAAATAATGAACAAGAAGTTCTGCAATTAAACGTGCCAAGTCTGCTTCCATTACCCATATTTATGAGCACACTGAGAAATACCAGCTAACAGACTGGAATTCCTGTATTTTTCCTGAATTATCTCACTATTTTCAAATTTCAGCATGATTTCTGGAAGCAGGAAGTGTTTCATAGACAAATATGGGAATATGGGGTAAATTCATCACCATATTGTTATAAATGAGTTACACATTCAATATGCACTAAATCTTCTAGGTGAGCTAGGGATGAGTAAGTGCAGTAATTCTTAGGAATAACAGAAATAGGAAAGCTCCAAATGTTTGATAAAATGACAAGCTCTGTAGTACACAGAGGAGTGATCAGGAAGTGAACCTTGCTAGGTCTCAGAACAGACTAAACCACGTCACAGAAGAACTACGACAGAAAGCACCCTGAGCCAAAGCATTCAGCATTGCTACTGTTAGAATTAAAGAGAAACCCCTGTTTTCTGTCCCTGGTACCATCCTGCACCCGAAAACAGAACTGACACAGCAAAGGGCTGAAGCAGAACAACCAACTCAGTCATTTCAATATGTTTTTAAATGGCACCTTTTAGCAAATGCAAGACAGATAATTCTGAAATTTGAAACAGCTGAAACTCATGATTTTCTTTTTACCCCACAACTAAAAGCAGGGAATTATTTTCAAATTTATAGTGCAAAACCAAAGAGGAGCATTCATGACACTCCACGGCTGTCCACTATAAGCATTTATTCAAAGTCATACAACTAGAAAAGGGGCCACTACAGCCAAATTGATTCTTTTCAAAACACAATGGTTTCAACATAGTTGGCTGCTAGTAGGTTACAGAAATACACCTTTCATTTTATATCAGAGAGACTGGAAATTCTCCACTTTGCTGTTCCTGTAACACATCAGAGCATTTGTGCAATTGCAACTGAACTAATCTGGCACTCCCTTTACATCAAAACTTTGCATGAGAGCTCTATGGCATAAAATGACCTCAGCTGGTGATGATTCTTTCATTTAATGGCCTCTGAAGATAATTCTGTCTCAAGTAGACTGGATTACCTTGGCAGTCTCATCTTCTCTTGTTATCAAAATACCAAAACAGGTTTTGAAGAGCAAAAACTGGAATGGATCCTCCAGGCCAAACAGATTCCACTGTATTTACAGAAGGAAAAAAAGAGAAAAATAAAAAAGAACAAACATAATCCCCCAAAACTTATTCAAACAGAAGAAAGAAAGGCAAACAACCCCCCCAGCTGACCCCACACTAGGGAATGCTGGTAACGTTGCTTGGGGTCTCTGCCAGGCTCCATCAATGCCCACGGCAACATTTGCACAGGGCAAGTCTGTAACTTAGAGCAGCTGCTCACACACCCCAGTCCTGCTCCTAAGGTAAAGCCCTGAGCTTTTAAATGTTACAGTATTGTTATTAGAGAATTAATTATCTCGCATGCTTTGGTAAGATGATAGCAAAAATTGACCATTTGTTTCCTTCCAGTTTGCATGACCCTCACAGGTCACTTGGGCTGAAGGCTGAAACCAAGTCAAGCTTTTTAAAATCAGAATTTCTTCCTCTTTCCCCTCTCCACAGGTTGGTGGCCAAGAACAACTATACATTTTGCAAAACCACCGCCTAGAATTTGAAATTGGGCATCTGAAATCAGAGGAAGTTTGAGTGTTCTGGCTTTTGTGTAATCCTGTCTGGAAAATGGAAAAAACCAGCACATAAATCAGTCCTTGCCAAATCCAACAACTCTGATGAAAACAGCACTACGTAAACTCAGCTAACAGGGGGTGAACTCTGTACTAAAGCCTCTTCAAACCACACATTCAAACCTGAATGTTCCATGTGGCAGTTTTACTCCAAGGTGCCGTGTTAGTGCAAAACATCTCCAGAAGTCCACAGCAAAGACATCACCTTTTTCTTTCCAGTACTTGATGAAAAGAAAATGAGATGAGAAAAGTATCATGTTGCTAATCAAGCAGATGCATCCATACCCTGGACACACCACTCTGCTACAGGAATAGAATGCCTCAGGTAGGAAAAACTATCTTAATGCTATATTAAAATAACGGAGTTAGATGCAAAATTAATTCCACTGAAAAAGCCCCTCAGAGATTCTAAAGATGTACTGAAGTGCAGCAGCATTTTCAAAAATATAAAACAACGGGAGGAGGAATTAATTTTTGGCCTTTTTGGTAACTTTTGAAAGCAGAGAACAATGACATTCGTTTCAAATCTCCCTTTTAATAGAACATTACCAGCATTTTAGCTGAACCCAATCAATCAGTTACCATTCCAAGGGAAGACAATCCAGGATTTAGTCATCTTTAATGAACATTCAGTAGTGAAGCACAGCAAAGCAGCTTCATGGGTAAAAGAGCAACTTGCGAAGTCTTAAGAACACAATAAAATGTTTTCCTAGAGAATTAAAGAAAATTGATACTATTTTACTTACACAAAAGAACAAAACCCCCAAGAATATTAAAGGTGCTTCAAAATATTTTTCCCTTTTGATATTTAATGTTGGGGGTTTTTTGCCATGGTGAATATAAATACTCTAGACACATCTGACTGAATATTCAGTTCTATATTAATAGAAGATAAAACTATTTAATTAGAACTCACAAAAAGGAAAGATTTCCAGCACTTTTGTGTGGTATTTTAGCATAATATTCCGAAATTAGCCTTTTTTTCCTACGTGAAAAAAAATCACCATCTATTCAAGGATTAAGTATAAGCTTCAAATTCATGACAAATCAGGAAGGCTTAACTGCTTCAGACATTATAATATTTGGTCTAAACATTGGCCCTCTGATGCAGCCAGCAAGGACAAAGTTCTGGAAAGCAATTGAAAGATCTCACTCTCATTTTGAAAGGTGAATTAGGCAGTAATAAGCTGCCATAAAACTTTCACGAGGTTCACTGGGCAATTTTCAGAGGGAAGCCAAGGTAATATCCTTAGTAGAACAGTGTAGTAAAATTGAGCAGCCCAAGGAAAAGGAGTTCTTTTATAATGCTACTACCCCACCTGTAATCTTAAATATTAGCAAGGCTAATACACCTTTTTCCTGCTGAAAACCCCTGACTGACACTCAGCCCGTCACCGAGGATTTATGTTCTCAAGTGGCTCAGTGACAGTATTTTTCTTCTTGTAGAAAAACTCCTCATTCACCCTGCAATAAACCCGGAGCAGGGCAGCTGAAGCCTAGGGAATGTCTCTAATCAGGCACTGCCCCTGGGCCTGGAGCGACCAACTCACTCCTCCAAAGGCTCTGCTTCCCTGAGAGAGGAGGAGCATGTCCTGCTCAGGACAGGCAGCTTCACTGGGAAGGCAGTAACAAGGATCCAGCTGAGCAGCACTAAATTCATACCCACTTCCCCGTGTCATCACAGGTTTCATGTAACAACTCTGCTCCATCATCAAAAACTCCCACGGATGATATGAAATCAGCATTTTACAAGAACTGTTTGCTAAGAACAAGCAACATCTCCCTGTCCCTCTCTAAATGAGCTGTGTTTGCGCGTGGAACTCGGGCACCCAGGCAAATCCCTGAGCGTTTTCAGTGGCAATCTCAGCAGGCTGCCCCAGGGTTCCCTCCCAGCCTGGCTGAGCCGCTTTGCCTTCCCGCGCCTGGAGAAGCAACCTGACTCAAGGCAGAAGCACATCAGATCCTAATGTCAGCTGGCATCCTGCAAGACTTTGCTAAGTCATTTGACCTCTTCATGCCTCACAGCACGGCTTGAAAGCTCCTTGGAAAGGCACGGTTTGCATGGAAATCAGACGCCCCACAAACGGATTTTCCAGGGTAGGTATGTGTGCCCGTTAAGCCTCAATTCCCTGAGAGGCCACACCTGCTGGGAATGGGCTGTGCAAGCTCTGAAAGCAAGCTGCAGCATTTCACATTCTACCACAGTCATTTAAAAAAAACCAAAAATCCCTCTGGCTGAACAGATTTATTAGTTCCAATTAAATGAATTATGAATACATAATTTTTGCACAGTAGCTATTAGGTAAGCAAAATAACTTCGGAGTTTTCAATCATAACTATATCCTTGCCATCACACAACACAAGTCCTGTTAAAGTCAACAGATTATGCTCTCAAAATGCCTCTTCGGGGTTTTGAGATTTTGGCCATATTATATTTTTCTCATGAGATAGGTATTTCTGCAGTCCCACGACACTACAGCCTCTCTTTATACTCCAGTTGAAGTCCTCTTAAGGCAATTCCAGAAATGTGCATCTTTTTGACCATTAGAGAGAACACATCCAGCAAAGAGGGCCAGAAAGATGTAAAAACTGTATTAAGGGGAATAAATTGTGACCATTATAAGTTTTATTGCATATAAAAGTTCTTAAGCTGCATGGAAAGTGAACTGACAGAGAAATAAGGCAAGTCTACCAGGAATCAAGGCTGAAGTTAGTAAAGGCCAAACCAAATTGGGCTCAATTGCTGTGTGCCCTTTAGCAATGGGTAATAATAGTCTTGGTGGTATGTGGGAACCCACACTTAACATTTCCTGCTAAAAGGCTTCCCACAATTCAGAGAAACAAAGGAGATAGGCAGTTTAATGATCTTTATTGGAACAGAACTTGTAGCAGAAAACCTTTTCCCAGAGGGAGGAGAAACAGGATGGGGATATACCCCCTTTAGCTGGACTATTCATCAAATCTGACCTAGAGAAGCAACTAAGGGCCAGTTTGGAAACTTAAATATACAAAATAAAAAAACCCTAAACCAAACAAAACCAGCCAACCAAACAAAACACCAAAAACGTCCCTACTCAGAAAACAAGACACCAAACAGACACCTCATCAGTTCAAAGATCCCAAGGGCTGAGCACCTGAATAGCTTTATGGTTTACATAAATACACTTTAAGTATGTAGTCACCTTGTAATCTAACCTAGGTACACTTAGAAAACCAATAAAAAAAAAACAAAACCAAAACAAAAACAACAACATAACCACACCCCACCCCCCCACCCCCCGACAATATACTGAACAAAACAGGATGCACCAGCTTCCAATAAAAGACACCTCCCAGCTCCTACTGGCAGAACTATTTGCAGCAGATGTTATCTTGCTCAGTAGAAAAGAAGCAAATCACACAGAAGTTCCTATGGCATCCCAGTTATTTAAAAAATATTTCTATTTTTAGCACAGGACTTCCAGCTTATTGGAGGAGGTCAGGAATTATACTACCTCTGACAAGGTAGTCACTGTTTCCTCCCCGCCTTAGTTCTAATTTTCAGCTGAAGAATTTGGGCTAAATTTATTATAACTACGCCCACTAGAGAATTCTCTCCTCTGACTCACGAGAGATGCCTGCACTCATTCCACCCTTCTTGCAAACATAACTCCAAAAATAGACCAAAACACACTCCATGGATCTGAGACTTTTGCCCCAGGAGTCTCATGCCATGCTAATGAAATCAGTGGGAAATTCACCACTAACTTCAAACAAATCTAAGATCAAGCACAAAATTATCTCCCAAGATTTCATACTCACATAAGACCTTGCAGAAGATCTGAAATTGTTTTACAACCTTTAATAAATTAAGCCCTACATAACTCTTGTGAACTTGGACATATCCCATATGAACAAGCAGAAGGATTTTAAAAGCTGTTTTCAAAAGCAGCTACTAAATCAGCACCTGATTGTGCACAAGACCATTGTAACAACATGAACTTCATTTTTAAGAGCACTACAAGACAATTGTCACAAAGTGGTTTCCAAAAGACCAGGCCTGAATTTTCTAAACTGTGGCCTCTATAACTGTGTATGTCAACCTAGAAGAAAAATCAATAGTCACACTTGGAAATGCAATTGTTTTCAACTTCACCAACAATATTTATGGCACATGTCAGTCATGGCAGTTACTGTGTTCTCTGTAAAATTCTTTTCTCCTTCTGCTACAAGGGAATTTTTTTCCTGTTTACTTTGCACTATAGCACAGTCAGGACTGCCTGGTTTTATGGGGTTTCCCCTCCCCTGAGGAAAGACTCTCTGCTCTTGAAGCAGCCTTCATGGCACTGTGATGATTTGGGGCCTTGCTGTACATTCTCATGCTAATAACGTTCAGTCCATCCACTCATGAAAAAACATTTGACCCCCACTTCTATAAGCCTTAAACAGAACATTTAATAGCAGATATTACCCATCAGATATCATGTGTTTTACATCATATCTGTAATTACCCCTTGCCCCCACTAATCTAGTGAAATAGTCATGGAAATTTACAGACTCGAGATAGGAGCTTGGGAAAGTGGACCAGGATCCAATTCCTTCTACCCAGATAAAAGCTTTTAATCTAATCTCTACAGCACTTGCTTCCCTTAATCACTTGGACTAGACAAGAATTAAGGCAGAAATCACTGTTGCAGTGTAAGAAATGATCCACCATCAAACTGAGGCAATTGCCAAGGAGAGATTTACTAACAAGGTTCCAAACTCTGAGGACGAATTGTTAGAGACCATGACATGTGGCACAGGGCTACATACAAATAAAAAATATCAAAAATGTTTGCAGGTATTTATCCAATTGCTGCTTGCTCCCAGTTTACTTTTCCACAGCTCAATCACAGGTTGTTCCTGTTCAGAGCAGAGATCTGCATGTTACTGATGCCCTTGGTGCCAATAACAAATTCAGTGCTTAAATTTTTGTCCACAACGCTCAGAAGGCTTCGGTAAAATCCTTTCTGAGCACCTTCAGGAGTAAATCTCTATCTGCTGAGCCCTGAAAACACAAGGCATCTGGCAACAGAAAGAGCAAGGAGAGCCCCTAAAGACATAGAACCGTCAGGGGCTGCTTGTGCAAAGGGACTCAGACACTGGGCCCTGAGCAGGTGGGACCAGCACATCCCTGCAGGTCAGAGCTGCCGGTCAGAGGGGCCTTGACAAACAGGAGAAATGTGCTGATGAGCATCACGCTCTTCAGCAGAGACAAATGCAAAATGCTCAGCTTGGACATAACCCCAGGTACTGCCTCAGCTTAGGGATGGGCTGCTGAGGTAACAGCAGTGCCAAACGCCCTGGGAGACCCTTAGTTCAGCTATCTATATGTAAATACACAGAAAACCCTAAATACTTCCTCCATAAAACATCATATTCTTTTCTTCTTTAATGAAGCAGCATCATGTCTAGCAGATGGTGAGTGGGTGGCCAGGTTGTTGTGAAGCAAAGGTTTCAGAAGCAAACAAGATTTTGCTGGCGATAAATAACTATCACCTAAAGTCAGCAAATTCCCACAGAAGTTTTTGTTTCTTGTAGAATGAATGGGAGGGCATAGATCTTTGCTGACCTTTAAGACTTTCTTATATACAGCTCCTGGACAATGGTGCCAACAGGACAAGAAGTATCCTGCCTCGGAAAAGTGAAGCAGGCTCTCCTTTTGACAAATCCAGGTGTACAGTCTGCACTGATAACGCAGCTGGGCAGGCTTCCTTTGCCATCTCTCAGGTAAGACAAGAACTGGAGGTTTAACCCCAACTCCACAAAACTCTTCCACCTTTCAAGCACTCAAAATACCAGTAGCCTGTTTGTAGGGTGAGCAGCTCAAGGTGATCACTGGCAGCAAGCTCCCACCCCAGGGACTGAATTCCTTCGTCAGAGTCACAGACACTTCCTGGAGTGACCTGCAACCTTTCCAAAACAAAACCTAGGAACATCTTACAGCTGGAATCTCCAGAGGAGAAAGAGCAGAGTGTAGGGGCAAAACCCAAAAACCCCAAATCAATTATTCAACTCTAATTTATTTTTTTTACCACCTCAGGAAGAATTACACTAACCATCACATAAATCAGAGTTTCAAACAAGATTTAATGAACTGTTGTAGGAATTAATAGGGAACCAAGGTGCACATGCATATTTGGAATCTTCCATCTGTTGCACAGGGGGGAAAGAGAAGGATGGTATTCCAGCCTGTGCAGAGGAGTGCATACTCTAGTGGCCAGAGCTTGAACAACTGTTATCTGATCGTCTGCAATAAAGAAACATTACCATATTTGGATAAATGGACAAAAATTCAGTGTCACAATCTTAAATTAAGCCATGTGCACAGGATAACATCTGAATATTATTAAACAGAGCTCAAGTGCAGAGAGTTAACTTATTTCAGCTCAATCATCATGTCCACTGGAGTTACAAGACACGGATATCCTCTACTAGAAATAAACCTGCATAATTTAGCAGCTATATATTTTGAGGGTATCCCTTCCCATGCCGTTTTATGCAAGTACAGAATCAAAGCAACAGTTCTGAATGCATCCACTACAGTGGGAAAACACGAAGATCAGCAAGATCAAATTTCAAACAAACAAGGCCAGAGTGAAGCAGCTCAGGATGACTGTTCATGTGCACATCTCGGTTCATCAGAGCAACGAGTATGATCAGCTTTCACTCCAAAGATGTCCATAATGCCCCAGAGCAAGAAGGGCTGGGGCAGTGAAGACAGTAAAAATAACAGTGAACTGCACACTAAGTCAGGAGGTGAGAACACTAGACTGAGGTTAAAGTGCTTTTGCTGCAGGGTTGGCAGAAGGATGTGTTTAGTCTGCAGGCAGGAACATCAATTCCTTGTTCTGTAGAGCCTCTTATCCTTACATTGATAGGGAACACAAGAAATACTGGAAGACCTGGCCTTTTTGCCTTTTGTTCAGAGCTAATCCTGGACCTCTGCTTTGGATCAGCTCATCTGAGCTTACACAGACAGACCACAGCACTTGTCCAAATTGTTTTTGTTTAAACTTAAGCACACTGGTAGGTTCTGCACTTTACAGCTGCCAGCAATTATTACCATGTCAAACATTTTAAGGCCTATTAATTGGCGATCATTTTTCTTCGCAGTTGTATGTAGCAACAAGAAGTCTCAACCCAACTACAGTTCCCGTTAATGTGAATTAGTTGAATGAAGCACTGCTGATGAAGCTTCGAGGTACTTACCAGAGGAGAAGCAAACTTCTATTTTTGTAAAATGCATTTTGTTCTGTAACATTTCAGGTCATTTGCCAGCAGGGAGTACAGGCCTGGGGGAAACAGCAGTCCTGTGACTGGGAAGGTCTGTCCCTGGGTAAATCACTAAGAATTGGAAAAAAAACCACCACTCTACAAGAACCTTCAGCTATTTTCTCTATTTCTTTGCACCTATAAAAACCTATAAAATGTGTGCAAGACCACAGTAAGGGTTGATTGGTGTGGAAAAGATGAGCTGTGCTTTGTGATGGAGATTCTCTCTCTGTGCAGCACAGAATACAAAGCTGGGACAGGGGGTCTGGATGTGGCAGTCCTGGCTGCAGTTCAGGACTGGAGACACATTCTCCTCCCCGTGCAACTCAATATATCACTGGGTAAACTGGACACTCTCCTGATTTCTCCTCTTGGGATGTCATATCTCTAGTTAGGAGCCTGTGTCATGGGGATCCTAAACCTCCTGTGATCTACCACAGCACAGCCACACCTTCCTTTTTTACAAACCTTCAGTTAGTTGTCATCTCTTCAGAGCAGACAAAGCATGACAAGTTATCACCACCTGCCTACTGGGCAGTACCAACCCATCCATGCAGTGTGTCCTTGCTGACTTTGCTGCACTTGTATGCTAAACCTTCTACTTTCAGTGTCAAACCAGGATATGAATTTCAGGTCTACTGAATAATGGGATCTGTGGGATATATCCTTGAAATAGCTCTTGCATTGATTTCTCAGCAGAGCAAATACCTTTCAGTTCCAGAAAGTCCCAGTAGATAAGAAGGCAGCTCCCCTCTTTTCTCCCAGCACCAAACTTTGAGAATAACATAAAATTCATTACTGCAGGTTTCCACTGATTCTCTCACTCAAGAAGCAAAGCCTGAACCATGCCCTGCAATCAACCTTGTCCTTTCAGTCTTCCTGTGAAGATTTACTGGATTATTTTTTCATTCTGTCCTACTCCTGTCAATAGCATTCCAGGATTCAGTAGAAGAGTGCCTATGACATATCAAACTCTCTCTTTCCAGCTGGAGATTAGATGTCCTTAAAATCTTGTATTTTTTACTACTGGAAATATATCATGTTCCACTTGTGCCCAATGAAATGCTATATAAACACAGAGAAGATTGATGGAGATCCAGCACTAACAAAGTCCAAAAGAACAAATAAATCATCTCTATATTTGGATGGAAATAAATTCTTGGGAAAGGAGACTTGGACTGTCATTCCTGATGAGCTCAGATCTCTCATATTCCAGTGTTGTTCCCTTAACAAATAAACATTTTTTAGCACACTTAACCACACATCAGAGTAATAACCTCATGTCAAGCTTTTCTGAGTAGGGAATTCAAGCATTCTGCAACTCAGAAGAATGCTTTTGCCTTCCTCATTTCCTATTTGGTAGGGATTGTGCCTACAACACCAACTTTCTATTAATTTTGAAGGCTCAAGATATCTTGAGGCTTCTCACTACCACAAATAGTAGGTTCAGAGAATCCCACGGACATAAAACTAAAAAAAAAAAATAATATTGCAGAACTGACTATCAGCTGAACTCTGACTAAGAGCAATATAGTGTGTCATAAACTAACCCAGGTAAACTGATGCAATTACAGACTGTTTACCTGTATTTGTGCAAGCTGAAATAGCCAAGCTTAATAACTACATTCCTCTGAACTCAGTTACCTACAGGGTCTTCGGTTGCACATTTTTCCACACTCAGCTGGCAAAGATCTCCCTCCCATTTACCAATTGAGAGCTCAGCCCGCAGCCCTTCAGCTCGCTTTCTGCCATATGTTTCAGCTTCACAAGTTGGGTCTCCTGTTTGCAGAGTTTGGGCTATTCTTAGCATCTCTGCCTGATGAAAAGCTTATTTTCTGGTGAGTTGCAGCAGAGAGATCACAGAAAATCTAAGCCTCAGATCCCGAGCTCTGCAGCACGCGCTGCTCTGATGGCTTTTGGCTTTGTAGGGCTCCAAAGCCCAGCTCAGGCTGGGAGGGCACACGAGCTTTCTTCTCCTTGGCAACAATAAACATTCTAATGAAAAAGACACTGTATCTTATAAAGCAGATTGTTATTCCTTTGCAGAATTCCCCCAGGGCCAGCCAACTTTGACCCAGCGGACTGACATCTCCAGGCATATCAGATTTAAAAATAAAATACCCAGCACCTCTATCAAAATATCTATCACTAGCTTACACAAACCACATGCCACCTCAGCTGTTTCAGAGTGCTTTGAACCTAAAGTCCATCCAAATAAGAGTGTAGATGTTCTGAGGTGGCAAGTGGCAGGGTGACAGGGGGCAAGTTTAAATAAGGTCACACTGTGGTTGCCAACGGGAAAACAGAATGAAATCGTACATTTTAAAGCAGACTCAACTGCTTTAACTGATCCTTCAAAGGGACCAATTGCTCACGGTTTCTGTGTGTAGGAGAAGGGGGCCATCAAATGCAGCTGCATTTCACAAGTTAAAGTCACCAAATGAAGAGGAGATTCAGGCAACACACAATCGATCTTAGACAGGAGTTACGTTAGTCCAGCCTATCTCAACCGCTCATTTTTGGGCTTTCATCTCATTGTACTACTGCAAGACCATTAAGTTCATTAGTTTTAGAAGACCAGAAGCATCTCACTTGCAGATGAATCTGATGCATCCACACTGAAATATATTCAGGGATCAGCCTTTTGTTCATTGCAATGATGCTCTCTGGCCAGTGCAGGATTTTTCCACGAAGGAATAAGACTTTCCCTATCTATCACGCAATAATCCCTTCTTTCACACACACAAAAATATTCATAAACTGCAGTTAGATCCTGTAACCCATGACCAACTGATGTTACTTTTTCAGCTTGTGAGAGTCTCTAAGGCAGTAATATCCCAGCTTCCTCATCCCATTTGCTCTGATTAGTTAGACCAGGAATTGGGGAACAGAGCCCACAATCTCTGCCCCTCCCATACCTCAGAGAGGTCTGACACCTTCCTATTACAGGGCATTATATGCCCCCCTTCAAACAAAACTGCACAGAACTGCAAAGTTCCCTTCTCACATGACAAATTCAGCTCTGAAATGTCCTCCATCGTACCCAGCTCTAACATAACTCATCATAGTCTTCTCTCCTCCCTCCTACTATTGAAAGAATGTTTCTGGCTAATTTCCCTACAAAGGGATTTGCTGTACACTTAAAAACAATTGAAACTTTTCATCCCAAATTACAAGTACCGGAGCCATTTCTAAACAACATGGGAAAACAGTACATTTGGCATAAAAAAGAGGCTGCTTTCATTTCACTTCAGATTACTGTTTGCAACTTTGGGTTCATTTTACAGCTCACTTCACCAACGTGCTCTGCAGTTGCCAAACACACCCATCCAATTGTTGTCCTATAGAATGACAAATCCAGCCGTACACACAAGGACCCAGGTGTCAAGACATATTTGGAAGGATAGAAACTATTGGATTTAATGGAGTCACACACTTAAATACTGCAATGAAACTGGGGTCAGATTTTAGACACGAATTAAAACAATGCAGAAGCTAAAACCACTCAAGAGGAAGGTTTTCCATGGCCTTGGCTCCACTGCCACAGTGCTGTGACCCTTTGGATGTTGTCAGTGCTTGAGAATGTCAGGATAAGACTCATTACAGAGCAAGCTGCATGAAATCCAGTGACCTCTGACACCAAGTGGATCAGACTAGACAATCTGATTATGTCTCCTGTGAACCTCCTAAAGGAGATGGATTAGATCCCCCCAAGAAAAAGACTTGGCAGGGCCCCCCACTGCTCTTAGAGCAGAGGTCTCGCCATCAGCGCTTCCAAACAGAAATCAAAGTCAACCCCTCAGTCGCCTCCCTGAAAGTTGACAATATTATTTTTTCTTGATTAGTGATGACCAGAAAGCAGCTTGAAATTTTTTGTTCTTTATAGTTCTGCTGTAATCATGGAGTGGAGAAGAATTTGTGTTACTTGGAATGTGGGAATTTGCGTTACTTGGAATTCAGACACGAATCAGCAAAGGCGGGATACTCCACTTGGCAGAGTGCCCTTGAATTAGAGGGAAGCTGTAAAGGGAGGGATTCTCAGAGTTCAGGCTATTGAGGTTTGTGTCCTAATTCTGCACAGCCAGGAACAAGATACAAGCACATAGTGCTTCTCAATGAATAGATGGTGCCCGTGATTCCTGGCTCTCCCACCATTAAGTTTTTATCCATCACAAACACAAGTTCCTCTATGCAGCCCTATTTTTATTGTAAGCAGTATAAAAGAGTTACTTGGCAAAGAGAAATGGTGGATTGACATTTGCTATATTTGGCAAATGACTACACAGATACAATTTCAAGTACAAACAAAGCAGAAAGATATGTCAGTGCATGAAAAGGGCCAAAGGACAATGGGGTATGAAAGACACACAGAGCAGAAGCTGTGAATTGTGACAACCACCCCGTTTTGAAATACTTACAAAAGAACTGCCTGCAATTTCTAGCATTGTCTAAAAATTAAAGCTCAGCAAAACAAGACCCGTATTTCTACCAGACAGAACAATTGTTCTGTTCCACACAGAACCGGAAAGGAAGCTGGTAGAGTCAGGCTACTTCACAGCTACAAATCCAGCTCTGCACACACCAGTCACCTGCAGAGGACAGAGAATTTCCCTCTGGGCAGAGGGCCTCAGCAAGAGCAATCACTAGTACAGGCAGAGGAGAGAAACTGCTGCTACACGAAAATAAAGCTTACAGTGCCTCACAAGAAATCCACAGTAAGGGGTGACTGCAGAGACAACATTCTTACTCCAGCCAGCTTTCAACAGATTGTAACTGTACACACCTGATATGGCTGGGGATCCTGCAAGCAATCTGGGTGTGCTCCACCACTTTCAGCAGAGCAGTTCAAAGCTCACAGTTCACTTTGGCTGGAAACAACTTCAGTGAAGGCAGTCAACAGTTTTACAGACAACACCTGATGCCAGTGACCCTCAGACCTCATTTTAGCCTGCCTACAAGGACTGGCGGTCCAACAACCTTCTTCTCCCACCGGGGCAATTCTAAGGTTGGGTGTCCAGTTCACAGTGCACACACTGCATTGCAGAGGGTAAAGTGCCACGTTTCTTCCCTGTGACCAACCTAAGCGTGCACAAATAGCCATTTGCTTTTGGGAGCAAAAGAGAAGAGGAAAAATTGTCCTAACCAGATGAATAAGGCAGCCTTGGCTGGCTGTGCCTGTGCTGGTACACCTTGGTAAATGCTGCCAGGTGCCAGGCACGCTGATGCTCCAAGAGTCACCCAATCCAGCCATTCTCAAGAAGCAGCTGCTCTGTTACCAGCAGCAGAATTTATCCCTACGAGTCCAGCTGCACTCCAAAGCTCTTGCTTCATCAGCTCAGACTCCATGGGAACACTGGCCCCAGCTGCTACGCCTACCTATCAGCTCCAAGCCCATCAGGAATCAATCCAGGTCTCTGAACACAGAGCAACAACACTGCTCGGACTTAGTGCTGCTTCAAGTCTCCATCTCCTGGCTTCTTGAGATTGTTTGTCCTAAGTGATGATTTTACCCATCCCTGACTGCAGGGTAGCCCTGAGGTACCCAGTGTGTAGAGAGAGTGCTGGTGTGAGTGTTCCAGCTGCGGTGCAAGCTGACTGCACGAGGGTTGGCAGCCAGGCCCAGTGGTCCACATCCAACCTGAAGTTCAACTTACAGCTCAGAGTGTTTGCCCTTTAAAGTATTTTCTGCACCACTGTGTGCTGAGAAAACGAGCAAGCAAACGGAGAAAGGCAAGCAGAGGAGGCACTGATTACAAAAGTCTACTTCTGATATGTGCTTAGTGACATCATCCATCAGAGTCAGATGTTAGAGATTTAAGCTGAACCAATTAAAAGTCTGCTTTTTGCCCCAGGCATATTTTGCTTTGTAGTGCATCTCATTAGTGTGGTTTCCTTTAATGGCTCATTTAGTTTTTGGTCTGAAAATCAGAAATTAAGCAGAAGAAAATTTAAGTGAACATTTTTGTACAGCCGCTTGCTGGCACCTCAGAAACTAAGAGGCTTGAGAAGGGCAGGGAAAAAAGGGCTTTCTGTTTAACCACTTCACCACAAGTTTTTTGATGCTAAAATGTTTAGGTTCTAAATATTGAAAAGGGAATATTTATTTTCTTAAGAAATACTTCCATGAGAATTTAGTGGTCTGAGGTTGATAGATCTACCCTCAGTGGCCAATTTTAATTGGCAATATCCCTTTAAAAACAAAGGGCCCTAGCTCCAAAGAGGTACTTTCAATGAGAAAACAAATTTGGTTTTGAGAAGTTCAGATGCCTGGAACCTGACATCTTCAAAGCAGAAAGAGCCCTCCCCAAGAGAATAAGCTTCCCAAAGAAACTGAAGCAAAGGCCAACAGGGTTTGGGGAGGGAATCTCAAGAACTGAACAGAAAGCTTCAAAGGTGAGAGAATCAAGGCTTTAGACTTGAAAATAAGAGCATTTATAAGAAAACTACATTTTTCTCTGAAAGGCTAATCATGCTTTGAATTGCAGATGCAGAAGATGCTAAGGGTTTGTGTTAAGCAATGAACCAGACTGAGCTTTTACCCTTCTGGCCTCATTATATACCAAACAGACACTCACAATGACATTCTAAATACTTCACTGTTTTAAGTCACTGACACATGATCCAACATCCCAAAGAAGCTCCGTGGGACTTCAGTGTTTAACACTGCTCAACCTCCCTCCGTACGTTGTCACTGCAGAAATATTATTTACCTCCTCAACATGTCAGTGACACAGGCACCATCTTTAGAGGTGGGCACTCCCCTTGGGCTACCCAGTAAATTCCACGATGCTTTGGAAACCCAGCTCAGGGCTGACGCTCTGGAGGATCAGTTAAAAACAGAACAGCTCATTGCACGGAGAGCTGATGTTTTCAAATCTTCCCTAAGTAAGTAAAATTGTTGGAACTTCTCCTTGGAGAAAGTTATACGGTAAGCAACGTTTTCATAGTGGTGCAAAGCTCTGGTGAACCTCTCCCAGAGGGTACTGCTCATTTGGGTGTGCATTACATTTTCAATCTGCATTAATTTACCCAAATCAGGAAGCTATTTGTAAGTGATCACTGCTATCAGCTCCCCCCCTCTGTCTCACAAATCTATCTTGGTAAAAAGCAATTACTCATTGCAGCAGAAAACTCCTTCAAAGACACATTCCTGCAGCTGAAACCCCACTTGCTCAATTCCTACCTCCTCAAAAAAGGCTCAAACACTTGTCAGATTCTAAGTCACACAGCAGAGCTGAAAAGATGAAGTCAGGAGCCTTTCCCTGTCGACTATGTGTAACAGGGGGGTACTGCAGGTACAGGAAGGGACTTGTTTACAAAGGCTTTTGCAGAGCAGCAGTGCAGGATTGATGAAACATCCTCTCCCCCACCACAGGAGAGGAACAGATTGCTCTGTCACAGGTTGAAAGGGTGCTCTCAAGCTCCACAGCTGAGAGTTACTCCCAAGTTGCCCACGAGTCCTCTCTGGGAAAATAAACCCCGAGCTGGCAGGAAGCTGCAGAACTTCCCTAAGGACAGCGGCACAGGAGCAGCTGGGAATGATTCACCTTCATCCTCAGCCTCTCGTGCTGAACACGGGGACTGATCTGCCCCAGAAGCTGTCTGGAGTTCAAGTCACACAGAGGTAGCAGGGACCCCACTGTGCAAGGCTGTCCCAAAACTCCGTGTGAAGCTGCAGAGGGCATTTCTGTGCACAGCCGGCGAGGGTGAGGAGGCACAGACGACACTGGAATGAACAAAATAACTTTGGATCACTTTTTGTCAAATTTTTCTCTGCTACGCTGAAAGGAAAATGAGATGAGTAAGTTTGCCAAGATTTTTTCTTTATTACATTTGTTTTAAAAACCCATAATTTGATATCTAAATTATTCATATATTTGGACCGAACACAAAGAGTTTGAGGAAGAATTCAGTTCCAAACTTGGTTGTCTTTTTTTTTAAATTATTTTCTAAATAAAGCATTTTGGATACTTTTCCCAAAGCTGTTTATACCTTAAAAATTAGAGGAAATGTTTTAAATGAAAATACTCCTTTAATATCTGAATATTTTGGATTAACTAGAAAGGATTATCCACCAGTTTCATAGCCAAATAAGAACAACAGAAACCCCCACTATTTCAATATCTCTAAAGAATGTGGTTTAGAAAGAGGGATCGTGTACAGCACTTCATAATTTTTGGAAACATGTTACGAGAAAAGCTGTAGGAGAACTACCTACAAGGAAAGCCATAAATAGAACTGGCAACTTGTCCATCACCACAGCCACAGACTGGGAGGTTCTTTCACAACACTGTGAACCCTCAGGTTTTGAGCAGAGGAAGTCACTGCCCTGAAGAAGCCTCAGAGGTACTTTCTGGACATTTTGTCCAACAAATTTTCCATCACAGAAATTAAGTTTGGGGTTTTTTGGGTGCAAGGGGGAGGGAGAGCTCCAAAAGCAGTATCGCATCTTCGTGACTTTCTAGAGGCACTGACAGACTAATTGAAATGGTTCAAAATAAATAAGTAATGAAAACGGAGTCTGAGAACTGATTCCAAAGGAGTCTTGTTGGTTTTGTGGTTTGGAAAAGTATTTCAGAGGTTTTGGGCAGAAAGCCCATTAACTGAAACATGCAAGTTAAATGCTGTAAATCCAGATCTTATGCTCAACACACAAATCCTCTTTAAAACAAACTGCTGTAACTGGAATAGTCTTTAGGTATAAGCAGTGTGTCCCCCAAAGGCTGCTGGATTTATTATGACTGTATCAGCTGCATAAAAAGATTCTCTCCCTAAAACTTTTTGCCATCTGAAAGTCTGAGGCAAGCCTCTACTCCAAGTAACTACCTGAGGATAAAAAAATAAAACATTTAGGTCAAATTCTTCACGAGTTCAAATTAAATTCAGCGCTGCATTTGCCACTGGATTTACTGGTTAAGCTCCCATGACCAGCAGTGTGAGCTCTGGGCAGAGCACATCACACCGGCAATTCACCCAGTGCTGTATCGGCAGAGACGTCAGAGCACATGGGTGGGTAGGACACCCCATTTGGGCCAGAACCTAAACCTGCCAGTTGCAAAGTAATTCTGTGGATGACAGTGCAAGCAGCAGCAGCAAATGGTGTGTGGTTGTGCCAGGTCCAGGGGCAGGGCCGTGTGTTGTGGTGCAAAGCCAGAGCCACACAGCCCCTTGGCGTTATTTGCCCTACATGTTTAAGTCCTCTCCGTGACTGTATTTGTTGCCACGTCACCCGGAATGTTTCTTTCCAGCCCCCAGCAAGTTGCCCAGAGAAGAAACAAATTAATGTCAACAGCCAGTAATCTGACTTTTATTTACACTGGTGAAAAACAGGGGTAAATTTTGAGTGTGGAACAGGCACAGCTAAAGAGCAGCATCACAACCCGTGTCCCCAGTGCCCACATCCTCCAGAGCAGTGCCATATCTGCTGAACTGTTTGACATGACATTGAGTGAAGATAAGTTTATAGAAATAGCAGGACTTTGAAAAGGGTTTCTAATACCTGGCTTCTGAAAGTGTCTTTTTAGAGGGTTTTGGTGTGTATCTCAGAAATCTGCATTTACCCATGAAGCTATTTAAAACTCAAACAAGCCTTTAATCTTAATTCCATTGAACAGAAGGGAGGCAACAACTTCACGTTAGATCAAGGATTTGGACCTATAAACAGTAAGCAGCTGAGTTTATTCTTCAGAAAGATCTCTTCTGTTTTCTGCTCAGAGACTGCCCTAAAAACATATCCCCGCTCAATTCCCAGTCTGACTGACTTCTAAAGCCAGCTACATTAAAGGTTCAGACTTAGCTAATCAGGCAGACAGCACCACTGTCCCTGTAGCTCTTCTGACTCCTAATCAAAACCATTCCACAGTCCTTTATTTAGATACAGAAGAAAAATATCACATTTCTACAAAACCACAGAGAGACCTCAGCAGCTGTTAGTTTCTAGATTAGTAAACTGTAATTGGAAGGTAGATGCTGATCCCAACTCATTAGCAGAACCTCCACAAATACTGTGGATGGCTGCCTGCCATGCTCCTCAGTGCAAATGGACCAGCAAAGAAACACTTTCTGAAGACCAGAGATAACAGAGGTCACCAGCATGAGGATCAAGGTTCCAGATAATGCTCAAATTAGAGGCCTTCAGGTGCAGTGAAACCCAGCTGGCACACACTGCAGTGATAATCTAAACATAATCCACAACCTGCCAAACCAAAGACTGAATTAATTATAACACTGAGGGGCTACATAAAAGACCAGAGATTACTGAACTCCTAATTACTGAATTTGATTACCCTGGAAACAGCATAGTTATTCACTTAATCTTATCACCCTCAGCTCTGCTCTGGACAGACACAGGTTTGTTGAACTGGTGCTGTATCTCAAATTAAGCCTCTGCAAGATTTGGCAGGCAGCAGCAACCTTGGCTGAAATGCTGAAAAACTGACAGCTAGATAACCTCCCCAGATCTCTTAGTTCTTCAGGATATCAAGTTCTCAAAACAGGCTGCCTCACTGTGATGCTGCTGTGCTTCCTGAGATGCTACCTAATCAAGGAACAGTCATATCCTTACAGGGCTTTGGCTTTTTATTACTAACTCCATCTAAAATGGAGACTACTAAAAAAAGAATAGGCAAAAGTAACAAATAAAAATCTAGGAAGATTCACATTTAATTAATATCAATTTTAGATTTATCATAACTAGTTTACCCAGCCTAAAGCACCAACTTACCCTATCATAACATAACTCAGTGTACTGACAGTGAAATTCTCTACATCTCCAAATAAAAAGTCTGTTCATGCATTCCAGGAATTGAAAAGCAAACTACTTTAAAAGAAATTATCCAAAAATACAGCACAAGAATGTTTTTTTCATTTCTGTAAGTTAAATTGTTGCAAAAAAACCTTGTTAATGTATTTAAAATAAGCCCACATTTGATTCAAGTCATTTTTTACTTAGAACACATAATTATGCACACAAAAATGTTTCATTAACACATTACAGTGATGCAATAAGCTTTCTTCTTCCACCTGAAATTAAGGCGGAGCCATCTGTTTAAAACTTCTCCCATTGCTTACCGAATCGATGACAAATCCTGTGTTCAAATGTCAGAGATGAGGATTTAAGGCAGAACCGTTGAAGTTCATTAAGTGCCACACAAATGTAGAGTTAGAAAGTCTATCTCTCTTAAAAAGAATAGAAGATAAAGGAGGTATAGTTTCTCAGAAACCTATAATTATTCTTTCCACAGGCAAGGAATATGAGCATGAGGGAACCAGGATTTGTTTGAGGTTATAAGAAGTTGTAGAACAGAGACAAGGAAACAAGGCAAGTCTTCTGAGACCTAATTCACAACTGAATTTTCAGAAAATATGTTGGCAATATACACAAATA
>JAYRBT010000010.1:22482338-22496909 GCA_036023395.1 Myiotriccus ornatus | reverse complement strand
AAGGAAACAAGGCAAGTCTTCTGAGACCTAATTCACAACTGAATTTTCAGAAAATATGTTGGCAATATACACAAATACATTCAAATACATATTGAAAAACACTGTAGAAGACTCTTACAGGCTACTCCCTTCAAAAAAAAGCAACACAATGAAGATGCTTCCTGCCATGCTCCCCGGCTTTTACTGCCCCACCCTGTTTCATAAGTCCTGGAATTATCCAATTTGAGCATTGCTCATTATTTAAAAAGAAAGAAAACTCTGGCACAGCAAGTGTTCTCAGAAGCAATCTCACATATTTTCAGACTATCTCATAGTTTGTAAAGTCCCCAGGGCATAAACATGGAAATAAAAAACACTTTAAACAATCAAACAAACACAAATATGCTGTAAAATGAGCATGGTCTTTGCAATGATTATGCTTATAATTTCTTTTTAAGAAGCAAATGCTATCACCAGATTCATCCTCTTGTTTTGACAAAACACTCCACAGCTCTAAACTGCCAGTTAAAAATTCGCATCCCATCTCCAAATCCCACGTTGATCCCTTCAGCTTCACTTACTGAGCTGAAATACCCTTCACAGCAACCCCAAGCCCGAGACTTGAACATTTGACCTACCCCCCTGAGCAAGGGGGACCTGCAGGGCAGGCAATCCACCTCAGCCCACCACAGCTACCGGTGGGACTGAGGAGAGGACACTGCTCCCTCTCACCTACGGAAGCCTTGCCCTTTTCCTCTCTAGGGGCACATGCAGGTCCCATGGAGATCAGCCAGAATCCAGGCCAGACCACCCTCTGGGTTCAAATCCTGCTCCTTCCTCCTTCCTGACCCTGGGGGTTCTGGTGGGCATCCAGTTGAACATGAGCCAGCAATGGGCTCTCAGCACCAAGAGGGATTATGGCATCCACCACTCTGTGCCATATCTCAGTATCCTTGCTCATTACAAAGCTAAAAAAAAGAAAACACACCCTCAGACACTTCACTTTTTAGGTATTTCAGGAAAAAACTGCGGTGCCTGATGCCTGAGAGCCACTGCATGTATTCACAACACTGCTGGGTACAACAAAAGGTTATGTGGGTGCAACAGCCCACTGCTGCTGTTCTACAGGCTCGAGGCCTCACCCACACAAGCGCCACTAGGAACAGCAAGGGAGAAGACCTCCTGCACCTCCGAGCTGGGCAGTAGCAAGCTGAAATCTGGTTAGACTCAAGACATGCACCTGAGTGCAATATGAGACGCAGCTCACCGCCTGAGGCTGCTGTAATGAGCCAGGAGTATCAGAACTGGAAAGGGAATCAGCCAGGCTGCAGAAACACATTCTTTCACGCTCCTCTGACCTATGGAAGAAATCACCTTCCCCACTCGAGGCAAATTCCTCCCAATCATATGTAACTTAAAGAGAGCAATGGCCTTTACCACAGGACTTTACAAATATCAAGTATCAAAATGTTTAAAATTATATATTCCAGAACCAGTGTAAGGTATAAGAAGCCAAATTTCCCAGTGTCGTGAAACTCTAACAACCACTTAAACCAAGTAAAAATGGAAGTATCTGAACTAACTTCGTATATGAACATACATTGAAAACTGAGTCCACTAAGGACTTTAAAACAGCAATGATGAGTCTGAAGCACACATGGTTTGTACTGAATACTCATTTTGTCCCCATTTTCCGTGCAGTCACTCATGTAGCTGCTGATAGCAACATATCAGAGTTCTTATTGAACAGGAGCAAGTTCCTCCTCAGACCTGAGCAAGACAAAGTCAACAGGCCAGCAAACCTGATGGAGATCACAAAGAAACACAGCCCTCCACACACACACACTGCCCCTAACCACTGGGCAAGAAGAGATTTAACAATGCAAATTACATCTCCAGATAGTAACAAATCATTACAAGCAGAAAACCTTTCAGCCCAGTACTTTAACTTCAAAATGACATATAGTTTAATGTTGGTGCTATAAAACCTCAGCGCTGTTTTTAACTTGCCATGCTGCTCTCCCCTCAGATTTACTGCAGTGGAATTGAACCAGGGTTATAAAGAGCATGAGTAGTTAAAAGAAATTCTATTTGATCCTGGAAATAGTTTCAGAATGGACAATTAAATCCATTTTTCCAGCAACTTAGATAGTCTCAGCAGTCAGTGTTGTAATTTGTTGTAAAGCCTACCACACATGAAATATCGTGGCTATCAGCTTCTGGCTTTTTAATGGTGTGATGCCAACCACAAGAGCTCTTTAATAAAGCAAAGCATAAAAAGACCAGAAAAAGAACATTTTTCATCTTCATTTTTCAAAACTGAAAAATCCTCAGACTCTTAAGATGAAAGACACCATGAAGAGGACTTTTATATTAATTGTCTATGATATGCAATTCAAACATTCCTACAGATTTGCTAATCTCAGAGTGATATTAATATAATAATGACTTAGGACACCCAGGAGGACTGAGCATGTATCCAACATGACTTTCAAGAAGTCTTCTTCTGTGGCTTGGGCAGGGGGATGGGACAGAAACATCTGACACTGTGGCTTTTTAAAATCTGGATGGAGCATTTTGTTCCTCCCAGACACAACCTCTGCTCCCCTAACGAGGGGTTCTGCTTCTCTCACTTTGTCCTCTCTCTCATCTGGACTGAACTGAAGGCATACTGTGGATTTCTGCAAAGTATCAAGTGAAGGCAGCTCCCAGTTTCAGTGGTCCTATCTAGGCACTATGACACTGTAAAATGGGAAGAAGTATTCCAAAAGGGAAACACAGCTTAGTGCATGAGGAAGATTCATTCTTATACATACACACATAGAGAGAATCACAGAATCATTTAGGGTGGAAGACCTTTAAGATCATCAAGCCCAATCGTTCCCTCAGCACTGCCAAGCCCACCACTAAACCATGTCCCCAGGTGCCACAGCCACATGTCTTTTAAACCCCTCCAGGGATGGGGACTCCACTACCACCTTGGGAAGCCTGTTCCAGTGCTTCTTTCCTTAAAGAAATTTTTCCTAATATCCAATCTAAACCTACCCTGGTGTGACTTGAGGCTGTTTCCTCTTGTCCCATCCCTTGTTCCTTGGCAGAAGAGGCCGAGCCTCAACTCACTACAACCTCCTGCCAGGTAGTTGTAGAGAACAATAAGGTCCCCTCAACTCCCTTTCCTGATGCTAAACAACCTTCCTCAGTACACAGGCCATGCTGATAGGAGTGTAGTTCCCTAGATCCTCCTTCTGACCCTTCTTGTAGATGGGGATCACAATTGCTCACCTCCAGTCCTGCCTAGTGAGCCAGGATTGCTGGTAAATGATGGACAGAGCTCAGTGAGCACTTGTGCCACCTCCCTCAGTACTTTGGGTGGATCTCAGCCAGCCCCACAGACCTGTGTGTGTCTAAGTGGTGAAGTATGTCACTGAGCATTCCCCCTTGGATTATGGGGCTTCACTCTGCTCCCTGTCCCTGTTCTTGTAGCTCAGGGGGTTGCACACCTGGACAAAAATTGGTGTTACTATTAAAGACTGAGGCAAAGAAGGCTCTAAGTACCTCAGCCTTTTCCTCCCCCTTTGTCAGTATATTTTCCTCTACATCCAGTAAAGAACACAGATTCTCTTTAGCCCTCCTTTTGCTGCTGATGTATTTACTTTTGGCTGTCTTTTATGGCACCAGCCAGACTGAGTTCCAGCTGGACTTTGGCCAAACTACGTAGTACATATCTATGTGTGTGTATAACACTGCAGAGGCAGAATGAACCCACATTCTTCCTGTTCCATTCTTCCGAGCCTGAAACTCTCAGCAGCAACAGATGAAGAAGCTGAACAGGAGAGAACACAAGAGGCAATGCCAGACACGATTAGTGTGGACAGTCATGCCATGTGTTGGTGTCACACCGGAGGGTCACTCTAAGTCTACAGACTCCAAAGACGTGGGAGGTTGACTGTAAGGGAATAGATTTTAATTGTAACTGGCAAGCTGTTCTAATCAGGCCTATCTGAGCAGATACTGCCTTAGAAATATTTACTAGGTAGACTCCAGAGCCCACATAGTTAACAAAATTGAGTAAGATTATTGTAACAATTCCATTTTAGAAACGCTCCAACTCACACCAGATTAGCAGATCAGAGTCTGTCCTTTTAGAACTGACACATTCAGCAACTTGTTTAGAGCCTTGTCTGACACACAGGATTTCTGACAGCACACAGCCTTTCCTCTTCTACTGTGCTTTCCAGCTGAAAGAGGGATCATACAAAAGTCCCTCAGCTGAACTGTACCCAGAGCTGGTCAGGTGTCCTACCAAGCTCCCTCTGCTCACTGATGGAAAATACCATCCAGTGCTGGTATTTTCCAGCTGGGTTTGAAGGTTACCTGTTGTCAAGCACTGCAGTAGTCAGATATGACACTAAAAACTGTAACCTGCGAAGGATGGAAAGAAATAAAACAAAACACAGCTGTCATTTTCAGAGCTTCAATTCTCCACCCCGCCTTTAGTTCAGGAGTTTAAATTCTTCTAAGTGAAGCACCTTGGACTGCCCTAGAGCTGCTTCTGAATCTTAGCTGATGTCTGGATGGGGTTTACTACTCAAAGGGCACATTACCAATTCCTGATGTCCAGAAAAAGAACTGTGCCAGAAATTTTCAATCTCCATGTCAGGACAAAAAACACAGGAGCATCCTGAGGGAAAAAATACTACATAGCAGTCCCCATGTATGTACTCAAGGCTCTGACTGCTTGATGTCTCTTGCTGTGTATTACAGAATCTAAATGTACCAGTAAAAGCCACAACCTTTGGCTAATGAAAATCTAAGGATCAAAAGAGCAAAGCAAAGGGATGATAAATTCAATAGGATCTTCTGTATAACATCAGACAGGAATTTTGCTCTACACCTCCTGCAGCCAGTGAGCTGCCCAAAAATGAGGTTCTCAGTGCAAATATTACGGCCACAAGATTAACTCTTAAAAATTTGCTTAGTTTCAACTCGTCCACCTTCAGTACTCAGCACAGGTCTGTGGTGTTTAGAAAAGGCAGTACAGCCATAACATTTCCCCATGTAACATCCATGCACACACACCAGTCATGCCCCTGCTTACACACATGCACAGCACGTGCTGGTGTCTGGCTGTGTCCACAGGATGTGAGAAGCCTCCACTAATTCCACGAAATATCAGAGCAGATGACACCACCAGTCAATTTGAAAGCCTTAACTGCCCAAGCACTGGTATCCAGCCACCATGCTCATTCCTTAACACTCCTCTCTTGATCACTGCTCCATTATTCAAGGGTCAAAGGCTCCAGTTTAACCCAACAGAGAACAGAATAAAACCTATCTGCAGAAAATGCCAGTGGTAAAACTAATTTGCTGTCCTATTGTAGAATACTGGAACGTTTCTTTTTGTAACTGCATCGATTCAAACCCTCTAATCTACTGTGACATACAAATGCCAGGATCTACTCAGCCTTAGATTCCTGCGTTCTACAGACCACACAAATACTGGCCAGAGCATTAAAAAATGTAGGGAAACACCAAGACCAGGAGGAATCGAGGAAGGAGAGAACCTACAGCAGCCAGTCTGACACTTATCAAAGCAGACTGTAAGGCAAAGCACTGTCAACAGAATTTTTCAGGCACTGAGGCAAAGTGTTGTGTTTCAAGGTCAGAAATCAGAAAGTGGCTAAACCAAGCTTCATTCGAACTACTTACTAGAAAAACCGTTTTGCAGAGAATTTGCAAGGAATAATTTGTGCAGTTTGTCGTCTTGCTGCAAGCTGCAGCGATGACTGTGTGCCTTGAGTACTGCTCACCCTGGGGAAGCTGAGGTGAGGTTTTATTAATTCATGGACTGAGTTTAGTCATTGCAAGATTCTGCCATGCAGAATATTTGCTCTTGACAATCCCCTCCCACCCATGTGGCAAAAAACGTGTCGAAGGCTGAGTTTGTTCTGTTCATACTGAAACACTGTCTGCCTTGTACCATGTACAAGAGAAATACACACACTGTGAAGCACAACAGTGTTCCCAGCAGTTGTGCCTCATCTTACTACACAGAGCAGAAAATGCTTAAACAGTCCTTTCCTTGCTGCTTCAGAGTGTTTCACAACTGAATTCCCCTTCCTCCCACTTTACGTGCACTGCTCATTTCCTTCCTAAGATGACCACGCTAGTGATATTTAAAGTCATATCACATTTTTCACCCTTGTCGGTTTGTGTGGGTTTGAAATTGGACAAAGACTGTCTCATAACTACTTTAAGAACATTTTATTTCTCTTACCTTCATAGCATGTGTTAGGAGTGTGGTAAAGTGGGTCTCTATCAGCACTTTCCTCAGTATTTAGATGAGATCATTTTGACTAGGGAAGTAGAAGCAGAACTTCCAGATGAGATCATTAAACATGATGCTGTTGAATGCCAAGGAAATCCATTCTAAACAGGTCTCATTATCACACAGGCTATGGACCATCATGAGCAAGTCTTCACCATATACATTGCCAGCTTTCATTTTCATAGCCCAGATACTGACTGTCCCTTTGCTCATCCTTTCCTCCCAAAGTGCTCTATTTTTTAACAATTCTTACCTTATTCCAGAATTCAGCCCATCTCTCATCTCAATCCATCGTTACGAGGAAGGCTACCGAGATAATTAGAGGGATGGGGCACCTCTCCTGTGAGAAAGGGCTGAGAGCATTGGGATTGTTCGGGTTGGAGAAGAGAAGCTTCGGGGTGACCTAATTGGGGCTTTCCAGTAGCTGAGGGGAGCCTGCAAGAAAGACAGAGAGGGACTATTACAAGGGCATGGAGTGACAGAACAACAGGGAATGGCTGCAAACTGAATGAAGATGTTTGGATTAGATATCTGGAAGAAATTCTTGCCTGTGAGGGTGGTGAGGCCCTGGCACAGGTTGCCCAGAGATGCTGTGGATGTCCCATCCCTGGAAGAGTTGGACAGGGCTCTGAGTAACCTGTTTTAGTGGAAGGTGTCCTTGTTCATGGCAGAGGGGTGGAATAAGATGATCTTTAAGGTCCCTTCAAACCCAAACCCCTCAATCACTCTATGATTACTTTTATTGAGTTTAGCAATCTGAACCACGTTAGACTGACAGTCCTGGAGAATCAGCCGAATAACCACTGTTATTTCTCTATAAGCCTTCTCTTCAGTGGGTCCTCAGAAACTCTTGGAAACACAGTAAACAGAGTAAAAGCAAAATAAAACACAGAGAGTGTGCATTCTATAGCACGAGTCCAGTTTGTGCCTGTGTTAAATATACACTGAAATACAAAGCTCTGTGAAAACTGATGTTATACAGCAAGGCACTTGCACACACACATGCCAAGCAGCACTGCATCCTGCAGACATCCTGTGCTGGCACCAGAGTTGAAGTGTGAGGTTACCCTGGATGATGGGAAAAATGTATAATGTGAGAAAGTTTAATACTGTCAGGTACAGCAGGGACCAGGACGGAGATTACACATTCAGCCTTACCTTTATCGCTTCCCCAGTGCTTTTGACAACCCTTAAAATAGCAGCCTTTGGTGAAAAGTGTTAAGTCTTCACCTCTGCAGAAAAAAAGCATTGACATTTTATTACTGATGTGCTTTTCCACAAGAGGTGGAAGAATCTCATGGCAGATCTAAATACGTTCTGCATGTAACAATGGCTGGGCAACTCTACATTTTATAATTTGAAGAACAGTTTTCAGCAAAACTACATCTCAACTATTCCACTTTTCTTTATAAGGAAAGAACTGCAAACCTTGTGCCTGCCCCTACAAAAGTGTGACTGGTAACAGATACTGCACACAGAAAAGAACTTGCTGAAAACACTTTCAAAACACTTATAAATATAAATGCCATTTAAGTACAACCCTTTGTCTTATTTTGTAGTGGTGTGATTGTCGGAGCACATAAATTCCTTGCCAATTTATTTATTTACTAGTACCTTAGCAGATTTTAATTTTATTGACACCTGCACCTAAAAATGATAAAAGCACACCCATTCTGCCTCTCACACGAGCTTATTCTAATGCATATGAGGGCAATTACTTCTTGACAACTCTCTGATGAATTACTGTGCTCTTTGCTAAGCTTGTCACATTGATCACTGGCCAGCAATACAATTAATAAAGTACTGCTGTCCACATAGCACATGAATAACTAGCCCGAACTAGAAGTGGCAAGTCTGATAGATCCAGTACATTTTAATCTTTCATGCCCTGCCAGCTCAGAAGATTAAAGGAAATGTCCAAGACAGTCTCCACATGCCAGCACCAGGTTCCATGACATCCCAGCCAGGGTTGCCAACCTGAGACCTGATATTGCATTAATGAAACTCAGTTGGACACTTTAAGCCTCATTTCCAAATGTTGCACTGCCACAAGGTAGTGCAACATTTATTTCCCCTTCCTATTTATATTTCTCCTTCCTATTTATATTTCTGAAAGGTAGAATTGATTAAAATTGTCAGTTCAACCAGAATTCATTAGAAAATAATGGCCATAAATTTAGTGCACTCTGAAGCGTTGCTTAATAATTCTATAACATTTACAATGGAAACAATCAATCCAGGAAAGGTCCCACCTCTTTAATACAAAAAAAGGATGAATTAAAGCTCAGTCGTGAGCAGCAAGTCTGGATCTTTCCCACAACATTTTAGAGTAATTCTAATTGCTAACAAACAGGCTTTAGGCAGAAGATTTTTTGATTTCCAGGATATATGTTCTTTTAGTCAAGTTCTCAGAGGAGAGAAAGTTCATTTGGTATACAAGTGTTTTCAAAAACACCAGCAAATTGCTCTGTCATGCTTGGAAATAAAATACCCTTGGCTTCCACTCTGCATCATGGGGAAATTTCAATTGCGTGGCAGGCCTTGGACCAACACCCAAAATATCCACATCAGGGTCTCTCCTTTTGTCTCCCCTCAGCTTTGGTTTATCTTCCAGTCACTTGAGGGCTGATCATTCCTGGCAGCCACAGGGAAACACGGCACAGGAGAGAGAGAGTCTGCACTGGGATCAAATAATCACCCTTCACTTGCACTGTGGCTTCACTGAGCAGAAGCAACACAGGGGAGTTAAAATGCTGTAAGAAAAAAAGAATTTTATGTTCTCTCTCCTTTTAAGAAGAGACATGAAAGGCAAGGACAATGCTTGAAAGCACCTCACTCGTCAATCCAGCAAGAGCAGTGAAATGGCATGGAAAGGAGACCCCTGTCTCTACCAGAGCCCACCAAGTGGAAGGGCACGGCCTCACAGGCCTCCAGCTTGTTAGGAGCAGGTTGTGCCACCACTGTGACCATTCACCTGCAAGAGGCACTTCAAATCTTCTGCATTTTATTTCCAACTGTATAGATTTTGTAATACCAACCCCCGGCACAGAACTGTTCTTATCCACACACAAGGATATTTATAGACTATGAGCCAGTAAAAGAATTACCAAAGACCACACACACACAGAAGAAAAAACCCAACTCACTAGTGAGATTCAGAATATCTAATGAATCCACTTAGTTGAAATTCCTTAATTGCCTTGCTAGTGGGTAAAAAAACCCAAACCAACTTAATATGAAAACTTCAATTCCAGAAGAGATACGTGGCCACCTAAAGATTACAAAACCCCCAAATATTAGAAAACGGTTCCTTCCCCCAAAAAATAGACCAAGTGTCTGGAACTGTTTGATAAAAATTAGACAAACCTGACATTGCCTTGGGAAAAATGAGGATATATCATATCATTACATGGAACAAGAACTGTTACCAATATATTTGCTCAGTACTTTAAAGGTGAATTTTTCAAAGCTGAAGGTAAAAAAACAAAACAAACAAAACCCCAAAAAACACAAAGAAAAACAAAAACACAAACAAAACCACAAAAACCAAAAAAACAAACAAAAACCCCAACTTTATCACTGCCTAAGAGAATTTACAAGCACAAGACAATCTCAGGCCTCTGTGTGATTACTCCAATCCAAATATTACAACTCAATGATCAAAAAGATTTGTTTGTCCAAAAGATAGAAACAGCAGCGAGATGGGACAAAAATTAAGGGCAGGAGGAATAACTAAGATACATAAAGTGCTACCCTGGAATGGTCACAGCCCAGCAGAAACACTCAGAGGAACCCATCAAGAGTCTATCAATGCCGTGCCTGCAACAACGTGCCCAGCAGCAGGTTCAAAGCTGTTCATGGTAAGACAGGTACAGCAAGAGAGCTGGGGAGGGGAAGCCGAGGCCAAAGAGGCCATGATTTATTTCCACATTATGAGCAATAAGTCTCTGCCACAAGTCACCACCTGAAGACTCTTGTTTAACCTGAAGACTCTTGTTTAACCTGAAGACTCTTGTTTACCTGCCTTCAGATGGAGTGGTCCGGGCCTGGCACGCTGCAGCTGGTCCCCGTGCAGACCCCCCGTGATGCTGGCAGGGCCCAAGTGTGACGCCAAGGCAGGATCCTCACGTGCACTGAGGTGGTTCTGCACCAGCGAGCTCCAGCAGGGCACCTCAAGTAAATTAAGACCCAGAGAGGGCACCAAAGGAGGTGCAATTAAACCCCCTGTAACATCTCACTAACGCAGCCACAACACCTCCCCGGGCAGAGGTGCCTCCCTGCTCGGCCCTGCGCTGTCTGACACAGCCCATGCACCACGCAGGTCTGCAAACACGTCTCAGGTGAGTCTGACCTGTGCTGTCCTGCATCACAGATATTCTCCTATTACTCTCCCTTTTTGAGTGGTCTCCCTGCCATCTCTCTACATGAAAACATTCCAACTTGCAAGTGTTTCCTAAGAGCAGCAGGACTGTTCAGGACACCACCTCAGACAACCACCAGATCCCCATGAGGTCTCTGTTCCAGCTGATAAGCACAGTCCCACTGAAACACCTGTTCCTCCTTAGGCTGTCAAGGTACAGAAAACCTCAGGATAAAGGTCCCTAGGCAACCTGAAGCACTGCAGTCCTGTCCCAAGGTTGTGGCTGACAGCAGCCTGCTCAGCTGTGGAGAGAGATTTGCTGTCTATTAGCTTATCTAACCGTGAGCTGAGCCCAGCTCATGTCCAGGAATGGATTATACCCACAGGCAGTTTGCTAAGGATGTTCTCAGCCTCCCAAAACCCTCCAGTCTTCAATACTTTGCTTCACAGCGCTGAGCATGGACGCTGTGCCATCAGGCTGTCTTGCTATAGTATTTTTAATTATGCTTTATTTTGCCTTTGGTTTCAAGGGTATGTTTAACACCCTTAAGCTAACACGATGGGATATCTTATTTGTCTATTTACATTACATTAGAATAAAAGTGACATAGCAGAGGCAATGTGGATTTTGGAAGCTTCTTCTCATTCTGTTTTAATAGAAAAGTTTAATAAGGGAATCTTGACTTTCAGTAATGAAACGAAAGTCTATCGAAGTGGCATAATGTACTGACAGTGGACTGAATCACAGTTTGCACTTAATTACAAAGATGGCATTCATAAGATTGCCCATGCAAATTAGTTGTCTTTTTCCTATGTGTTTAAGGATTGTGGAACCACAAGACGTTTGTATTGTAAATTGTGAATGAAAATACAGCAGCACCCAGTCATAACAGCAGTTCAAATCATCTGTTAGGAGTGTGCCTGAAAGCATTTTCCTTATAATGGACCACTTTACCAGCTTAGTGTACCAGTTCAGCTGCAGAGATTCATCTTACCATGAAATTTTGCATGCAAACTCTTTTGGAGAAAATAATATGCATGTTAAATGTCACTAGAGAGGATTATCATGGGAAACAAACTTAAAATGGCCAACGGAGGATGGATAGATAGGAGCTGGCAGAGGGAATAACCAAACTGACAGTTCTCTAAGATGGCAGAAGCCTCAGAAAAAAAGGACAGCATTAAATTCCAGCTGTTTCTATCAGGTGTTCAGAGCTAGGCAGCATAGGGGCAGCAGGAACTGGTGAGACAGCTCAATGCCAAATGCTGGAGTTCAGAAAGAGGAGTCTGTTGGAGCAAACCACCTATCCACTGACCTGGAAGTCTTGCCATCAAATTAGAAATGGCAAAGTCCCATATCCAGTTTTCTACAATCTGTTCTCCTTATTTGGCTAATTGTTTTTTTCCAAGAGAAGAGGAAGAAAATCTGACCTTCAGGAGCTATACAGGAAAAGCAACATTTACAAACTTTTCCAAGGCAGCAGTTAAAACAACCTCTTTCCAAATGCATTTTTCCTTTCAGTTTTCTGAAGGGGGTGGTGAAGGGAGCTGTCACAGCAGGAGAGCCACAGCACACTCTCCAGCAGTCACCCTCATAACAGCCAGAGGAAGATTTTTTTTCAGAGTGAAAACAGGTAGGGTAGAGTGATGACAAGTGAACTAGAAGGTGATGTTCTACTTTCTATCAACATGTGTGCTCTGAAAGGACCAGCATAAATGGGTCCTATCAGCTCACAGGGGGTTTTTGTTGCACTGTCCCACTCTAGAGTTTATGTAGGAATGTGATTTTTAATCAAGAAAATGTGCTCAGAGAAACCCAAACCAACCCACTATTCTTACTGGGGAGGCACATCTTGAGAAGACTTTATAGGCACTTTACAGAATGCTTGGGACAAAGTTCAGTTAAAGCAGGCAATGAAGGAATAGGAATATATGCTTTGAGTTTATTTAACTCTCCCTTGTAACAAGCTACCATTTGTTTCAAATGGGAATACTCATGAGAGCAGGACATTTGAATAACAGAACCTTTGTCAAACATCCTCTGTCTGCAGGAGAGCAACAGACCACGGGAACAACAGTGATTCCCACCGAGCCACTTGTCCTGATAATTCTGTGGCTTGAAACTGGTGCCTGAGGCATCTCCAAGTCTGGGGTAGCTTAGAAAGCATTTGGCATTCTGGTCCAGCTACTAAAAAAATGCATATTTCCATGTCTGCTGCCATGTGCAAAGAACTGAGAGGCAGAAGGTGGCCCCTCCTTGACTGAGACCTGCAGTCAATACGGGTCCTGTTCACAGCAAGTATTAAAATGCAGAATAAAGCACAGCATCTTTGCTGTCATGGGATTCTGATCCCCAGTAGCCAGACTAGTTCAGTTGTGGCAGGGCTCAATGAGGCAGATATGAGAGATGACTGGCATGACCAGAGATATTACCCACTCTAGCACAGAAGTGCCCAGATGCAGCTGGCCCAAGAGTTGCATGTGGAAGGAGAGGATATTTTGGAAATAGCATGCTTTTAATCATCAGCTGAAGTAAATCAAAAAGGGCTAGCCTTCTAGGATTCCTTCAAATTATTTTTGGTGAGCAAATGCCCTCTTAGGCAACAAATCTTTGGAGAGATTACTGGAAAAAGTCTACAGGAATCTGTTTTAAGTCTTATTCTGGGACACCCTGGTGATGTCCTGAACAGCCAGACCCGTTAGTCCAGCACCCAGGACAGGAAAAGATGGGAGCAAAACCCAGGGCCAGTGAGGTATTCAGTTAGGCAGATGCTGCCCAAAATCTCTGCCTCAGTGCCTTGGTAAGAGAGAGGCTGTTGGCAACATAAGGAACAGTTAACTTTTCTGAAAGGAGGAGAAAAGTGAAGTGTGGCAAGTGACTCAAAAGCAATAACATCAAGTGTTTGTGTCTCAGCCTGTGATGTGTACTGTTCACTGAACCTCTGATAATGACTGGGGAATGAAGAAAACTAAACTAAGATGACCAAAAAGCCACATTTTTCAAGAAAAAGGGGCATGTGATAGTTCAGGTATCTAAGAAAAGTACAGCCCCCCCATGATAAGAACTGGAATTGCCTACTCTGTCTTTCAAGTTTAGCTCAGTGTCAGTCAGAAGCAGTAAAACAAGTGCTCTATATTTAGTGCTCATGACTCACTATAAACTGATAGTTTTGATTACATGTGCTGCTCACTGTCTGATAGAGTTGCCTTAAAAGTTGCCCCCACGCAAAGATATCTCTGCAGGAACTCTCACTTGCTTACAGAGAAGCTACATATGATCCTTCCCCCCACAGCCCCTCTGGGCTGCTCTGTGATCTCAAGAATTCCTGTCAGGCCTTGGCACCCGTGTAATGAGTTGGGAGGTGAAGCATCCCATGGCTGGACTGGAACTCCTGCACTGCTAAGGTGGGAGCAGCACTGACTGTACCAGGGTCTCCTGTCGCCTGCCTGTGGTGGGGGACAAGAGCAGGAATAATCAGCCACCTTGGAATGTTCCTTACCAGAACTGTAGCCCAAGTGGAACGAGACCATTGTTACTGGAGTTTTGGGAACTTCAGTAATAGATATAATATACATGTACTGTTTTGAACAACTCACCAGCTGCAGGCAGACAACAGCTGATCCCATTTTTTTCCCTTGAGTCCTGAAAGTCAAAATGCAAAAAAAAAATTGCAGAAAAAAAGAACCTGAGAAGAACTCTACAAGTTTCTTTGATAGACTGGACAGCTATGCAAGCACACTGTTATAGTGACAGGTTATATAAGTGTTCATATAAGTGCACTCCCCGGGCAGATGGAGCTCGTTAGCCCTATAAGGCAATCCATCTGCATCCTGAGGACCTCACTGCCACCATCCAAGCTTGCTTGGCCCCGGCAGATGAACCTTAGGATTAAAGGGTGGGCTC
>JAYRBT010000010.1:22412985-22481284 GCA_036023395.1 Myiotriccus ornatus | reverse complement strand
ACCTAAAAAATCCAATGCGCAGGCTGGAAGGTGTAAAGACCTTCCCCGGTTCTTCGTTCGCGAAGTCTGGCCATTATGATTATTTATTATTTTAAGTGCACGGTCTGCCCAAAACTTGGAACTCAGCAGGCAAATACAACAGTGAAAGGGCAGCGTGTAGTTCATGAGCATGGATAATTATATCATTAAGGAGGATAATTACAGTAGAAAAAAAACACACAGGAAAATAAGGTACATATACTAGGAAGGTTGCAATAGAAAAGCATCCCCTTCACTCTAAGAGACTGATGTTTGCAGAGGATGCTCAAGTAGCACTGTTGCTCATCAGTGTGGGTTGGCAGCTGGGACAGCAGTGTCCTTCCTGCTGCACTGCAGCTTAATGGCATCTGTTGGGGAAGGGCTGGACACTTCACCTAAGGAGATGCGTGTGGAGAGGACTGTAAGGATGCTGATTGCACTGTAAGACAACATCCTTGAAAAAGAAAAAGAAATATCCCTTTAGTTAACTGACAAACTAGGATTTAATATCCAGGGTTCTTGTAAATGGGCACCACTGACTCATACTTTAACCTAAAAATCTTGCTCTTTGACAAATTTTAGATATTTCCACTTGGGAAAGGACCATCTGCCAAGACAACAAAATCTAAGTGCTTAAATATGGAGTTGCAGATCTCTCACTTGAGAAAACCCACCTAAGTATGAAAGGAGTGAAACCAAAACACTATGAGGAGTGAAGCAAGTCAGTCCCAACTACTGATGGCCACACTATTAATCATATAATTAATGCCCATTTAGTCTTTGGAATAACTGGAATCACCCCTACCTGCCAGTGTGCCATGGTCCAGCAATCCCCAAACACCAACACCCAGCCAGAGGCACAGATTGTTGCTGCTCAGTCCGTGTATAGATAGTGAGGAAAGCTTGTGGCACGAGTGGAGCCTTTGTTCCTTACCCAAACACAGCAAGTCCAACACCCAGAATCCACTACCAGTTGAGATTTTTTTTTTTTTCCTATCACTACTTTTAACACTTGTTCCCCTTAAATACATTTACAGGCACCACTTAAAAGTCACCTCTTTGTTCCAAGGAAACAGAACGCAGCAGCAGGAAGACATTATGCAGGAACGCACCAGGGCAAGCTGCATGCAAAGGAAACCTGCCAGAACTAGTTCTTCCTCCTTTTCTGCAAGGCAGCAGTTTTTTAACTTAAGCTGTCTCACTTGAAGGCTTATATGAGTACGCAGTGAAGAACCAAAAACCCGTTTCATTTTCCCCACTTCGAGGCTGTCCTCGGCTTTGCCGCCGTGACACCGAACCTCCTCTGACGTTGCTCTGTGAGGACACCAGTGTGTCACACACCCAAGGCTGCCTAGGCACAGCATTCCAGCGTCACTCCCATGGCTCCCAGCCCCGCTGCTCCAGCTGAGGAACGCACACCTGACTGCAGCACTACAGAAGGCGCTTTCCCTCTTCTTCCCAGGGCTGTAACCATCAGAACCCACAAGGTTTACTCTGTGTCTCTTCCATATGTGGCTTTCCTCTCCAATTTATCGTTTGCATCGTAGGAGATGCCCCTAATCCAAATACTTCAAGTCAGGTAAGGTAACAATACAATACAAATGCAAGTTGTCTTTATCTTCCTAGGGCCTCACAACGTGCAAAAAGTTTTTATAGCTCCAGATGCCTGTATTATTGAATTTAAAATAAAAGCAGCATTATTTCTAGTTCCAGTGGGCAACTGATGTGATTTATCCTCACAGAAAACCCTATTTTTCAAGAAGAACATTTTCACTTCAGTCTTAAAAAAAAACAAAAAAAAAAACACCCAAAGAACCACACAGATAAAAATCTGTTTTGAGGCCCTACAACATAAATTAAGTTAGCACAGCAGGGCTTTCACTGTAATAACTTAACTTGTCAGTTCACATCATTGACTGACATGAAGATTTCATGGGGCTTAACTGATCAATATAATAACAATTTGGATGGCTCCACAGGAACAGCCCAGTCTTAATTTGAGGTCAGTTCTTATTCCTTTTAAGTCTCATTAGCAGAAGCTAATGTAAATGCAAAGATGTGAGGACAAAAGCAAAAGCTTTCCATAAACAGCAAGGCCAGCAAAAGAATCCTATGTCCAGCTGAATTGCATGCATCCCACTACAATCTCTTCCAGGTCTCTGGCATGGAACAAAAAGCCTGTGTCACCACTGGCAATAAGGAGGGAGAGTGCTAGTTGCTAGGAACCATACTCTTTCTAGTTTCAAGCTGGAAATCAACCACAGAACAGATCTGCAGCTGGCACAGAAAGGCTTCATTCTACTGAATTCTGCAGAGAAGGCCAGTCTCCATCAGCTGAGATGTCGAAACAGCACACTTAAGGAACTGCTGCCCTCACCTTCCGTTTTCTCAAGCAATTCCCTGAATGGCTGTCCCAGCTCGTGACTTTGTACCAACACACTGCAGAGACACAAGACAGTTTTGCCTGAGCTGACTGCCACCAGGAGCAGCACAGCAACACCAGCTTTGGCACTGAGTCACCAAGAAACCCTCTCTCTAAGTCCAGCCATGCAGACTTATCCCTGGAGTCCCACGCTCACTTGCTGACAAGCAGTGCAGCCTTAGGGAAAACAGAGCAACACGGGCTGGGTGGAGCCCACTGCCCCACTGCCAGCTTCAAAGCTGGCTTCAGAAGAGGGGTAGCTTTGCCCAAAGCATAGAAAAGTCCCTTTGAACACTGATCTGTTTGTCCAATGTGCAACAGCTGAAGAGTGCTGCTTTAGCCCTCCCTGTCTGCTTCCAAACAGCTCCGTTTCATCACTCCCAAAGGAAAGGAACTGCCCAGACCAAAATGTCCAAGGGCTTATTGAACAACTAAGGAGAGTAGCAGCACGTGAACTCCCCTAAAATTAGTGAGAAAACTGAAGCTGCCAGATAATTAGGGAGTGCTCTTTTTCCTCAGCCAGTGTCAGAAGCACCTTCAGCTGGAAAAACTTAGGGCTAGAACTTGTGGCCTTCCACCTTCACCCAGAGCACACAATCACACCTCCGTGGGGTCCAAGAGGGAAACCAACACCCTGACTAGCTGTGAATGCTGACTCACAGGAAAATCTTACTGTGTAGCCAGATGAAGTAGCACCAGATGCACCCAGGAATCAAGTTCAGGGTCATCAGCCTGTGGACAGATGCTTCCACAACAGAGTGAAAATGGAAGAAATATGCAAAGCACTTGTAACTGAAGAGCTAATTGAAGGCCAAGTCTGTAGGCTGAAGGTCTGTCAAGAAAGGATGGAACTCTGTAAATTCAAAGACTAAATCTATTGCTATCTCAAGAGCAAGGCAGTGCAAAGCAATAGTGCATGGGAGTGACAATGACCTGTTAGAAACCTGAATGCATTAACAATCCTCCCATTTTCTCCCTTTACTTGTTCTGTCATTCTGTGTGGAACAAAAGATCTGCCTTACAGCTGAGACATTCAGTTCCTCAGAAAAAATGTCCTGAGCTTGATTAAAATCCAGTTGAACAGGACAGAAAGATGACTTCCATAGCCTGTTATTCAGGGGCACAGAAAATATTAATGGACGGTCAAAAAAGTGGCTGAGCTTCAAAGGAAGAGAGACTCTTTAAAAATGTGCCAGGGCATCAGCTGCAGCAAAAATTTCCAAGGGAATTTTGTAACTATCATTGCATCCAAGCTCTTCATATTCCAGTGCCCGAGACTGAGCATTTTAACAGGGAGGCCACAGAAACGTTACAAAAAAATCTTCTCTCATAATTCCATATGGAACAGAAGCACATTCAAGATATGCTTCAAGGTGCCTGCTTCCAATTTCAACTATGATAGACTGTTTACTCTGTTTCATCTGTTGCAGACCAACTGTCAAGCTACAGAAAGATTGCTGAAGCCAGTTTTGAAATATCACTTTGCCCAGCTAAATCAAACACCATTTGTTTTCTGAAGTGAGGCTGATAAAATCATTTTGATGATAAGAGTGGCTTGTGCTGTAAATGAGCACAGTTTCAGCCCATGACTTTACAGATGTGGCTTCCCCCCACAACAGCTTTCACAGCTCAAGGAGTGTGTCATTTTTCAACCACACAAGGACTAAGAGCAGAGTGTACATCTTAGAAATGGTGCAGGAAAAACATTCCTTCACAGCGTTCTGATTGGCACCCCTTTCATTCAGGTGAAAATCAATACTTTGGTAGTTAACTTTGGACATTCATATACACAGAAATGCTAATTCCTATTCTAAACTGTTTTCCTTATTAACACAATGTCTGCCTCTGACCATCTACATCCACAAAGGCCATCCTAGCCACTGTTTATCCACTGCACTCTCAGCCTCTTCTGATATCTGCACACAAACTCTAATTTTGATAGTTACAAAAAAATATTCCCCCCTGCCAAGTGTTGAAACACTTGTTCCAAATTTTGAACAAGGTGTACTAAACCCAGTGCCTCAGCTCTCCTCCTATCAATTCACACAACACAGGGGCAATAGGAAACAGATTGTCACTTCACCTGTTAGCAATGCCTGCAGTGAGAAAACTGCACGGGGACCTCATCTGAAATTTCTCAGGATTAAGACAGAGAAAAAGGCATGGAATAACCTCATATACCTGCACTTTTCAAGTGAAACATTTCTGTGATACACGGATTTCTAATCTTCCATGTAAATATAGGCCAGTGTAAAGTGCTTAACATCTGACAGAAACAGAAAGATCACTAGAGTGCACTACTCAAAGCCATGTTTTTGTCAGGTACTTTGCTCCCAAGGAGAAAGGCTTCCCCTGGTAAATGGTGCTTTTCTCTGGAATCTATTTCCCCTAAACTGAACACCGCAGTTAGAAAAGAAATCAAAATGAGACATCTGGGAGGAGGTTTTAATTTGTCAACATGAAAGCTCCTAGACACACAATTGAAGACAGAACCACACCTCCTCAGGTCTGGGCACCTTTACAGAAACAAGAACAACTTCACATGGGCAGTTCTCACTGGCTGACTTAGTTCACAACTCCTCCACGGTGGAAAGCCCCATCAGCAGATACCTGCTCTGATGGTTTTTGTAATAGGGAAAAAGGGTTGCTTTTTTCACTAGAAATAACCCATATCCATAGCTTTCACTCTGGTTTTTATCACCACATAATGGTGCCGAGGTAGGGTTTTAACCTTAGTTTTATTCGCCATCAATACTGTTTACATTAATTCCTCTTTGATAAACAATATATCTGTTGCAAGTTCCTATTCAGCACATTGTTCTTAAAGTCATAAAACAGAAGGAAACAAATCAATAGCATCTAATCTAAGTATGTCTCAGTTCTGTGCTTTTGGTTAAAGGAAAATTAACCAGTTTGCAGCCATCGAGTTGTAGACAGCATATCAAATATTGCTAAACAGAGTTTATCTTTCAATACAGGTCATCCAGATCTAATAAAACACTTAAAAATAAGTTGGTACAAAAAATTAAAAAATCCATTCATTAAGTTCTGTGGTGTAATTTGAAAATAAAGTAGTTCTGAAGATAATTACCAGATTTCCATATTTATAAGAAGATGGCACATATGGGGATAATAGCAAAAATGGAAGTACCACTTTCCTATTAATATGGAAATTCAGAAATTATTGGAGTTATCTGTTATAAATCAACCTTCTCATTTTTTGCTGATGGAAATGCCATTTATGCACCACAATAAATTCCCAAACTACTAATGGAACTCCCCCTTTACTCTGATAAATCAGCGCAATGGTTGTCACGCTTACCCTCAAATTTGGCAGTTCCGCTCTTAGATTAAAATGGGTCAAACCGACACTTGGTGCAAAACCACTACAGTGTTTGTGGAGTTTTTTTTGGAATTAGAGCAAAGAAGGATTTGCTCTCACAACCTTGTCAGTCTCACAACCTGCTTAGTTCAGCTGCCCCAAACAGATGCGTCACAGCCACAGGGTGGCTGCACAATTCACTCACACTGACCCAAGCAGGCCACGCGATTCCGAGGCGATATTTGATGTGCTGCACTGTGGGAATGACCTCATGGGAACTGTCCAGAACAAGAGGTTTTTCAAGGATTTGTTTTCACAACAAGAATTGCACATTGCTTTTATTCAAGGCAATGTTAGCCTATCTTCTACCATAGAGGAGTGCAACAGTGAATGCCTTCTCCTGGAGCAGAAGAGCCATCTGTCCTTATCTAGAAACCAGCTGGTAGATGCTGAAATCATAGCATTTTTTCAGGTGTTGGCCCCCTAAAGACATTGTTCCTCTTTCCCAGAAGTTGTCTTACAATTCTGTAGCACCTCTGGAAGATGTGGCAGCTAATGTGAGATAAAAGCTTATACCAGGGCTTGACATGGATCTCCTGCTCTCTCTCTATACATGTTTCTCCAGGTATACAACTTGCCCTTTCTCAGATGAACATCAGAGCCTACCTGTGTTAGTTACCTGCTGTTTCAAAGGAAGGTGCATTCTCAGCCTATTGACATTGTGCTTGTATTTTAGCTCTTCATAAGGAGGACCACAAATAATGCAACTGAAAGCTCGGAAGTTGTCAGGCTTCAGAGTGGGGTTTCACATACCTGGAATACACTGTCTCCCATGATGATGCTACTTCAGTCAGATACTGGAAGAGAATCCCATCAGGCCTTTTCAGGCAGCACCTGCTCGCTGCACAGCCTGTGAGACAGTTGGCTGGGAGAGCATTACACAGGCACGGCACTGTCGGAAGCAGCAGCAACCCAATGAGAGCAGTAACAGCCTCGCCTGCTTTTCCATAGCACTAATTCACACTTAAATGGTGAAATGCTGAAGCTGCATCCAACAACATCAGCTTCACAGAGCTGTCTCTACAGGGGACTTTTTCACCCTGTAAAAGTCAAAACAAGAAGCTGCTTCACTACTTAGCAGTAGGGTCTTGGTAAGCACAAATGAGGAAAAGGTGGTTCTCACCTGCTATGAGGATAAATTTATTCTTCCCAAGGAGACATTTAGAAGAAAATTTGACTTTTATCCTGTGTGTTATAAGTTCTAAGTGCATCCCAAGATCTTTACAGGGCCCTCGGTCTACCTGCTCAGAAGTAAAGCTCTTCCATCAATGTTTCCTTCTCCTGCCAGACCCCACAGCCTCTTCTGCAAAACTCACAGAGCACAGAGCAGGCAGCTGGGGCAGAGAGCCTGACAGTGCTTTACACAGCACTGGACAGATACATTCTCCCAGCCAAACCAGTTCCACAGGCAAGGCTGCAAACAGTACCACATGCTCGTCAACACTCCATACCTCTGGACAATAATCCCACCAGGAATACTCTTCCTTCTCCCTCTGGGTGGGTTTTAACTGTGTGGTTTCCAGCTCAACCATTACCTATTCCCAAAATCACTTCAAATGCTTCTAGAGCAATGTTCACGTTTGAAGAATGGAAGACTGAGAAAAATCCCTCATGCTCAGGTTAATGAGGAGCCAGGAGCCCTGCTGATACCTCCTGCCACTCTGCTGCTCTGCATGCTGAGCCACACAGATCCCTCTGCCACGGCCACTGTGGCTTCCCCTCCTGCCACAGCACTCTACACCCACACGCCAGAGTTTAAAGGTCAGACAGAAAATATTGCAGGATGATGACATGAATAATTTGTTTCAGTAATTTAGCAACACTGGTTTGTTGTGATTACTGCTACAAACTCCTTTCATATTTACAACTGTAATCTTCTTAATATCTGAATAATTTATACCCAGCGATCACTGCTGCGTGTGTCAGAGAATCAGAAAAATCAGCTTCCCTAATGCTTCCTGACTTCAGGAGAACATATTTTCCTATCCAGTTACATTGTTTCTCTGGAGTTTACTTTTTGAATAAACAGAAGTACCAGGCCAAGAGGTTCTGAACAGGAGCAGCAAGATGATCTGCACTTCAGATGTAGCGATACAGACACACCTGTGAGACATGCCAACAGACCCCACCTTCCTTGCAAGAGTCCAGAAAGTGACAAGAAGATGGGAAGAATTGCCTTTTTCACCAACTCACACTCTGCTGCAATTTAAACCAAAACACAACAATAAAAACAAACAAAAAAACCCCAAACCAGACACTTCACTCTACGGCCGGTTACACAATAAACTAAACAAAGAGAGGGAGCTGAGGAAGAGAAAAATTGCACCTTGTGATACTCACTTTAACTGCATGCAGGCAACAGGAATCCTGAAGGACATTGAAGGAAATCCTGCAACTTCAGAGACCCAGAATAAGAGGTGTTCCATGAATATTGAAGACAAACCAGCAGACACATGAGAGATTGGTAGTGCTAAAAGTGAAAAAAAAAAAAAATGTGGAAAGGAAAGCTTTATAAAAGGGCTTCAGAGCCTGGGGCAAATACCAAAGGAACTTTCACTGGGCATCCCATGGGCTGACATCCTCCTACAAACCATCCTAAGTAACAGCAACCAAGAAGGCCAATACAGTTTAGAGATAAGATAACCAAACTCAGGAATTCTGATTTAACATGATCTACCAAAACAGGGACTAATGTAATCAAGCTGCAGTCATGGCAAGCAAGGCTGGAAGGGACCTTTCCTTCAGAAAAAGCAATATCTGCAATGACACTGACAATGATGCACGTAAGGGACTCATCAAAAACATCTCTTCCAGTTTAGAGCTGCAATGTCAAGGCTTGCACTAAACAGCTCCAACATGGTGTGTGCAGTGTGTCACAATGCTGCTCCTACAGGATCAAGGTAGGTACAAGACAGGTACAGACACAACCTGGCCTCCAGGAAACTCTTGCAGACACATTACCTCAGACAAGGTAAAATTTCCCAAGATCCATCAAGGTGCTCAAAAAAGAAAACAAAGTGATAAAAAAACCCAGGTCTGCTCCCCTGTGTACCTGTGCAGAGCACAAGCAGAACAAGGTTTATGAATCCCATCTCAGGAAACCACCACCTCAGCAAAGAGGTTGCACAATACCCCCTGGTCCCAGCCAAGGGACAGATGTGAGCCAGTGCTAATCCCCTCTTGCAGGAAAGGCAGGGACAGAGACAACAGCTGCCTTGGCTGGGACCAGACCTCACTAAAACTGCCCTTTGACTCGACCTTCACAGCTACTCTTTGAGTCTCTTCCTTCCTGGCAGGCTTAGGTCAAAGCTGAGTCGCAGATTCTGGAAGGGACTTTGCCAGTTGGTGCTGGATTGCTCTGTAACAGCAGGGCACAGTGAAGGGGCCAACCTCGTTCCTATTAAGAACAATTTCCAGAGACTGAAAAGCTGGAGAAGGTGCTCTCAGAAATTCCTTACAGAGAGATATTAGAGGAGCATTAAGGTATGATCCTGTTACATTTGCAAAGCAGGAGAGTTTTATCATACTGAAAAAAGGGCAGATATTAAGATGCTTACGCTTTAACAGATGAGAACCGGAAAAAATATGCTGATTCTACACAATCTCCAATATAACAAATAGATGAGCAAAACACATTATGCGTGGCCTAACAGCTGCAGTACTTTGAGCTGCCAAAGCCAAAACTTATAGAATATTCCTTTTGCTGATTGAAATCTGTAAGACACTTCAACATCTGTTAGAACAAGATGTTTGTTTACCACATTCCTCTGCAAAACGGAAAGATGTTTCTTACCTAATGTACTGAAGAATGAGGGATGAAAGAGGGATGTTTATGAGATCCATGCAGGGTATAATTGAAATAATATTTCCGGATAAAGATACCATATGTTTTGTATTTCTATCAAACCTATAAATATCCCTGTAACAGTTTGGACCCATAAATATCACGATTGGGAAGAGTTTTATGCATTTGCTTAAGGCTTTTATTACTTTCAGTTATCAGTTTGCTAACAGCACCTCGTTTTCCTCCCACTACATAGCAGTATTCCCAAGGATACACTCTGAGACGTCAGTGAGGTCACTGGAATGTGTTCAGAACCGAGCAGTGCTGGGGCACAGACAGCAATTCCTCCCCCACCCCAAACCCCACGTGCTCTCTGCAGTGTGTGACCTGCAGGATTTATTTGCTGCAAGGTATGATGGGGAAAGCCTTAAAAATGCAAACCTCCAGGAAGTCCCAGCTGCACAGAAGAGCTGGGTAATGGAATTCTTCCTCACAGCACATTAGCGGGAATAGTGGAATGTAAGTGCACAGAAAGAAATCTAAGCTCCTAGAGAGACAGGAATTATGATACCTTACAATCGACCACATAAAGAAACTCTTACTGGCTTTATAAACAAAATAATAAAATCAGAAACATCAGTGCTTTCAAAATCCTGTCATTGGAAGAATGCTTTCCTTGCTGAATGGGAGAAACTGCCAGTATTTTAGGGGGAGGTGCTGTTTGCACTATTTCTTTTTCCACTGTATTATGGTAGTACAAGAGCTCTGTTTGCCCTTGTTTCAAGAAAAACTAATTTACTATCAGTCTTGTTAAAATCTGATTTGTGCACTACTTTTCAATCCCCTCAGAAAGATACACTCCTAAGGAAAATGAACCTTTTCAGCCTCTGCTTATTGCTTTTTCAGCTCAACTTACACAATAGTTTCATTCCACTGACGTTTCATGTAGCTAAAAAATTAGAGAATGTCTCTGCACAATTAATACAAGCCTTGCAATTCACATGTGCAGCGTTCCGTGGTGCCAGTGACGTTACTCAGGTGCACGAACATTAAAACAGGGTTTAAAAGTTGAAGAATTCAGCAACATGCATCAGCCCCACACAGAAGCTACTGAAGTCAGCTGAAGGAGTGCACAGCTGTGTGTTTCTCTGAATTCTTTCTGATGCCACTGTCACTGGAAGGCTGATCTCTCCATTTGGCACACAGATCACCACATGCCCCACACCTTTACCAGGTGAAAGCCAAGAGCGTTTTGTGGCACTCGCCCAGCTGGGAGCTTTGAGAGATATCAAGAACTCCACCAGAAAGGAAGGCAATATTTTGTTCCCAAACAATTCCATAATCAGATTTTACAACTTTCTTTAAGCTATAAAGAAGAAGGAAAAAAAAATGTAGAAAAAAAATTATTTCTGGAATTGAAGCCCAAATTCAAATTCTTCAGCCAAATGAATAGCAAGTGAGGAATTTAAATAGGATCCAGAGTTCAAGAACAAAATTCTCTGGGCCTGTGCCCCACAGTACCAGTTTAAGTCTTCAGAAACTCAATACTGAATATACAAGTTCAGTTCCCAGACAGTATAAAACTATATGCTGCCTTTTTTTTTTTATTTTTACTTTTTCCAATAATGCATTTATTTCAGGTAACAGTGTAGCAATACACCAGGGATAAAGAAATTTATACACGTGGGTGTTCCTGACAGAACAGCTACTCAACAACCAATTGTTACAGACAAATCCTACCACCACTGCTGAGACAAAGCAGCAGCTTGTGAGTGGCTCTCGATTTCCTACTGCTCAAAGCACCTACTGACCACGAGGACACCATATTTTCACCTCACCAATTTAGAGAGATTTTTATCAAGTGTTTAGGTCCTACTGGAGCAGAGCTCCCACCCAGTCTGAGTTCTGCAGGGTGAAGATGCCAGAGGCAAGCAATAACCAGTATCCCAGCCCAGGGTGTCCATCTTTCTGGAGTCCACAGGAGCCATCAAATCAGACAAATGCCATCAAATCAGACAAAAGAGTGATTCAAAAAGGACTTCAAAGTCCCTCCAAGGGAGAAATAACATCTGGTTTAGGGCAGAATTCTTCTCACTGATTTGCAAGAGATTTACAGTTACTGCATAAAAAGCAGGAAAAGCCCTGTGGAACAGGAATTTTCCAGGACAGTCAAAGTTTCCTAGGAAACAAAATAAACCTAAAAAAATCAACCTGACTAAACTGATCTAATGGTAGAACATTAACATTCAGCCAAGATCTCCCTGGGACACAGGGGCAGCTGGCTCCCTGAGCATTCCGACTCACAGCTTCCAAGGGATGAGAAAATCCACACAGCCTAGGAAACATTGCCATTATCAGAGGAGTGTGAGGTAATTCCCACAGCCCTTCCGTGAGCCAAGAGCCTCTAAACTCCAGGAGACCAAATCCCAGTGACCTGTGTAAACCAGCACTTGCAGCACAGAGCCAAGGACAACAGTCCTGCCAAGGGTGAGGGAGAGAGGCAAGACGTGCAAATGGGCCGTGTTTTATCGTGTTAGCTGCAAACTGTTGTGCTACGGGCCCAGATGGAGACGTGTTCAGAACTGACTTCATGGGAAAACTTCAAGGGACCAAAGTCAGCGCAGATGGCTGGACGTGCACAGGTTAGAAAACAGGCTCTCCACAGACCTTGGGCTCAAATTATGCTGTTCCTCTTGGACCATTCCATAGCTGAAGACACTTCTGGAACTACCTGCAGCAGCAGAGAAGTAATGGGCTTTTCCCATTTTCTCACTGTTCACTTCCTGTGCCTACTGCACCAAAACCACCTGGAGACTATTTGCTCTCAGAGGAATGAAAGGCAGCAACATGGACACTCACAAAAGCCCTCCAAAATGAGGTGCTTCTGACATTTTCCCAGTCGCCTGGACCAAACTGCAGAGTTATGAACACCTCACGTTACAGCCCACAAATGGATTTCAGGGAACTGGGAACCACCAACACCAGCTAGATACATTCTGGACATGTGTGCAGCAGCTGCCCTAGCTAAATATCATTCCACTCAACGCTTCCCTGCACAAGCCTGTGCACAGGCTAAAACCAGCAGGATGTCTTCAATTCACAGACAATTCTGAAGAGGAAACGAGTCCTGGACATCTACGGCCAGGCAGAGCTCACACAGAGGGCAAAGCATAAGGCAGCTCTGAGCCACTGGTCTGGTTTCCTGTGTTTTGGTTTCCCAGACACAATATTGAAGAACAGTTTTTATACTCTGTCTTATATAAATCCCACCTCTCGAGGAATTAGTCTTTTGAAGTAGGCTGTTTATTGCAATATTTCAGAACATTTTCTCTCAATGTTAGATCTACTTCATGGTACTCATCTGCCATATTTGCTCCCAGAGTATTGTCCAAGCTTTTTTCTCCCCATCAGTTGTTGTTAAGTCAGAGCTCTGGGACAGCACACAGCTGCCTTAGTCTGAGTTTGTAACAGTAGTGTTCTGCTCAGAAATCTAGAGCAGAACCAGGCAGGCTGCAGGTGAACTGCAGAGTACTCAAACAATCACTTCCAAAAGCAGTTTGAAGGAGGAGGAGGAGTCAGTGAGAAGGCTACAGATTACCTACCAGATCTGGACATCTGGACCTCAGAACAAGGAGTCTCAATACACCTGTAGCTGCCATTCAGAAAAGAGTGCTGCTGTGCTGTTTGCCAGGCTAATGGACAGAACTTTTTATGTCCCTTGTTTAAATAAGAGGATTGATTTTCTGAGAGTGCTTTGGTGTCATGTGACTACAGTCTATTAGAATAGTTACTCCTTCATTTTTACTGACTCCCTCACATTCATCCTTGGAAATAACATTGGAGAGAAGCCAAACAGGAAATAGGATTTCTAATTCGCAAAAATATCATTTGATTAGCTTGGATATGGAGAAAAACCACTAGTGTTGTTTTTCCTGCTTAAACTTGTTCCACAGCTGATACACAAAAACTTACATACCCTTTAAAATAGGTTCCAAACTGGCAGGAACAGGAGAATGGCTGTTTCCCAGACACATTCTTTGTGCTAAATCTGAAGGGCTCGCATTTTGCAGAATATTATTTCTATTCATCACGGTGCAAGACTTGCCACTGCAATGACTCAGTGCTGTAATTGCCTTGGTGTGATGTGCCCCAGTGCCCATTATTATATTCTGATCTGTTTTGCCAGGTTAAGAATCTGGAAGAAGCTTGTTCCTGTAAAAACATCCGGATAAAGATTCAACCTAATGGTTATTTGCTGCAGTTAGCCTGGAGAGGGAGTGGGCCTAGAAAATTCTGAGGCCTGAGACAGAAATGTGGTTTTGAGAATTGTCTGAAATCAATGTTGCACAGCAGTTTTGGCTTCAACGTGCATGGCTTCAAAAATTTCTCCTTTAAGAACAGTATTTATGAAAGTTACAAAAGCACTATTCCCACAGCACAGTTTCCAAGTCCATCACTGACCCCCTTGAAGAACTAATTTACTCTGATAAAGAACTCAATGAAATAACTCCTAACAGGTTAAAAAACTTGAGCACAAAACTTAAAACATACTGAGCTTAGAACGTACTTTTCTGTTTCTCTGCTTTCTGTCTGTGGATTGAGGAGCTTCATGAAAGCAGAGAAGATTTTTTAGTAGAGTTTATCTGCCTTGCAACCACCATCCTGCAATGGCCATCAGTTGTACAGTACAGCACAGTAACTACACAGGGAGCACAGTGGCCAGTAGATGGTCAGGATGGTAAAAGAACAAGCAGGAGTTCTATAACTGTTTGAAAAAAGTTGCTTTCTGCAATTACAGTGCTGTAAATAAAAACAGAAGTTCATCTATTCCCATTTAAACCTGGGGCTCCTTATACATCCTTTTTTAGTGCAATATAGTGTTACTTTTTAATGGTCAATACCTCTCAATGCCTCTAGTGAAGATGCTGTTCCAGTCCTGCATATAAATTTAGGATGGCACGTAAGAGGTACTACCCAGCTCAGCCTCAGCTCTGAAAGTCTGGATTGACTGACATGTGAAACTTCCCTTTGATCCAATTTTTCCTAAGATTTTCTCAGTGCCAAATGCTTTCACACAGGATGTCATTAGGTCCAGGAAGTTCATCACTATTGCATCTCAGAAAAGCTTAGCTAGAAGTGCTTGAATTAAGAAACACTTGTAGAAGTCTCACTGCAAACATCCCAGGAACAGAAGGGCCTGACCGGAAACATGACCCTGCTGTACCTTTGTCCTTGTACAAACACACCCACCAAGGAATAGTCAAACTGTGCCAGTGGCAGCCGCTCACCTTTCCCACAAAGAGCTGGTTGCCAGTACAAACAAAGGACTGAGCTGCTGCTGGGGACACTTGTACCAAAGCTTTCCTACTCACCACACACGTTTTTCACTTCTATATTTTTCACAATGTCAAGACCCTTACTAATTTCAGTGTCGCTTGAAGACTGCAATTCACTGTGTGAGAAATGATGGGATGAACAAAGACAAAATTTGGAAACTAAAAGTTAGAGAAAAGACAAATGGAAGTTCCACCCTGAACTAGAGAGGCAGCACTGAGTAAGGAGATGAGGGAGGGTTTGTTTGCCAGTCCTTACAATAACTCTGAATAATAACTCTGAAGTCCTCTGTGAAAGGCAGTAACAAAACTGAGCACTACCACCTCATGTTCTTCACTTCCAAGGTCCAAATCCTGGAGAAATCTTCATAAACACTAGAAAGACAGACTAATAGCAAATACATTCTAAAATGCATTTCTTTTTTACAGGTTTCAAATTGCATAAAAGCATTTTGCTAGAACTTTTTTACAGCTTATTAGGAGTTCAAAGCAAAACCAAGAAATGGTTGTAAATTTAAGCATTGTTCTTACTTTGGAGGGAAACACACCTGGAATCTAGAACCAACAGAAGAATATCAGTCAATATGTTCTTTTTTTCACGTCAAAATGCAAAACCCAGCACTTTAGGGCTAAAATTATCACTTGCCAAATCCTGGGAGAGGTGGTAAGAGAAGTCATGCCTTAGACAACACTATGTTTCATTCAACAGTGTGAGTGGCCTTAAGGGACGCCCCTGGTTGACGCTGAAGATAAAACCATAGCGGTGTCTCCTCAATAACTGGAGGTCACCAACAGCAGGGGATTCAGCCCTGACTCCTGAACACGCAAGCTGAAGAGCTTTCTGAGAGCAGGTCAATGAGAAGTTTTAAATGACTGCTTGATACATCCCAGTCCAGCTCCATCTACCTCGTGTACATCGCGGGGCAGCCGAGCCAGGCGTGAACACCACAGGGCTTGATGGAGTCGAGCACGGAGAGCTGAGGATGTTTGCCTTGCTTTGCAGCTGAATACCTGAAAGTATTATTTAATCTATTAAGCAGCTGGCTTGGTGCAAAGGAGAAGAGATTCTCTCTTTTCTTGGATGGCACTTTACCTCCCACTTCAGTGATTCATTCCCCTCAGCCTCGAGAGAAGCAGCCTCCTTTCCTGCCTCATGAACACATTTGTGAAGCACTTGGCAACACTGGTGATCCCTGCTCAGAATTCCTTCCCTCATCCTGCTTCCTCCTCAACTCAAACAGGCTCTTAAAAATATCAGTAACCAACCATAAATGTTTTTATTACTGTTTATAACTTTGTTGGGGGGAAAAAAAAATTTAAATCCTTAAAAGATCTGTGAAAAGGTCACACATTCAAACCATCTGTTGAAAAGCTAAGCATGTTTTCTGTGCTTTCCATGGTACCTGCCAGTCCAGGAATTCAACGTTTCAAATATGTCACTGATGACTGAGAAAAAACTCAGTCACAAGATTTTCACCACAGATTACAGGAAAGTAGTACCATTTCTTGAAATTCAGATGCTAGACTGAAAGTGTTTCTTAATGGCATATTTACATGCTTGGTGCTAAAATAAGAACTAACCCAAATGTCTGCATTTTTAATGAAAAAAAAAAAAAAAGATTGACCCAATTTTTAATCACACAGTCTAGTTGAAACCTCTGTGATTTTTCAAAAGCCATTGTGCTTTCTGAAGCTGTTTAAATTTATGTTCAGTGTAGTTAGTTATTTTTTCTCTCTTTTTTTGCAGTCTTCCTTTCCCCTGTTTTCTTTTACTAGAAACTGGATGATGTCATAAATGCAAAAAAAAAACCCAAACAAAATTTCAACCTGAAACTCACTGGAAAGATTTAGCAAAGATTTTGAAAAAAAAAATGGTTTTTAACTATTTTTATGAGTTAATTTAAAACGCTTCCTCCCTGTATATTTATACACATGCACACACACTATATATAGTAAAGAACATATGGTTGAAGGTACTTCATTCTCATTGCTCCCCCTCTCTAGTACCATCTTCACAGTTTCACTCAATCACCAGTGACAATCACAGCAATACATCCAAGATGGCACGGGATTCTGGACTAGTGAACACTCTCAGAGACATTAGTGCTCTCTTGGACAATCCTCCCCTCTGATGATAAACATGCTCTCACATCCTGGGGATCTGAATAAGTGGAAGTTAACTTGATCTGAAAGTCTGTGTGTCAAATAATACATATGTTAAATACACTTAAATAGCTTTGCAGAGGTGAGTTTGAGCTTCTGCTTTGTTTTGGGTGACACACTTTTATCTTTCTCTGCAAATAGACACGTAACACCCATGGCAGGAATACAAATGCCACAGGTTCTTCCCTGAATCACACAGGGAGCATCTGGAGAAGCTGATACAAGCAAAGACTGCACTCTCAGGGACTACATTTCTGCTTCTTTAAGAAGCCCCATTCCAAGTTTCATAGGTAGCAATATGTATTAAATGCTAAAGCCTCCTCTAACAGGTTCAACTTTGTCACAAGTTGGTTTTTAATGACAGCATTTTCAGTGTATAAAAAGGAAACAAAGCTGGAAGCTGACCCAGAATACAAGTTCTGAGGGCTGGCTGGAATTTCCTCAAGCAAACTGATTTCATCCAACAGGACACTAAAGAATCCCAACTGAGAGGAAAAAGCAAAAACAGTGACCAGCAGAAAACAAGAAGATACTTCTCCTAGGAAAGCAATTACAGCAAGAGCTTATAATTTCTGAGATAAAGGAATTGCTAAGTATAGATGTTTTTCCAAGTTCTTCAGGACAAATACCATGATTACAAAAAACAGGCACCCTCTAATGATAAATTATGTTGTGACCTTAGTGACTGTCAACATTAAGATAACTGAGGTTTGCTTTCAAATCAACATTTGAACTGAAGTGACAGGTTCTGTATATCCCTATTCAAACGCAGCTCCAGCCCTGACCTTTGTGAGGTGTGAATGTTCTGCTTTCTGTTAATCAACCTCCTAATTATACTTAGTCCTAAACAGAATCTGGTTGAAGACTGCTGTTTTAAGAGGAAAAAAAATCTAAATAGGTCCATGGAAGCCTGACTCAGTGGCATCTACAGTCAACCTGCACCTATAGAGGAGATGGGCAGGCAGTAAAGCCAAACACTTTAGTGTTGCAGTATTTAATTGGTACAACGTTGGTGTTTTTCCCCTAAATGCCAGTGTTAGGAGATCAGGAACTGATTGCAGGGCTGAGCAGGAAGTGCAGCCCATGTTGACAGAGATGTTCCCTGCAGTCTCCTGATGAATGCCTTTCCAGAGAGGAAAATAGGGCACTGCTCCCTTCAAGCAGTCTGTGTTTATAGTGCATGAAATTAAAGCACAGGGAAGCATCATCCAATCATTTACCAGCAGTCCTGGCTAACTGGGGAGGTCCCAGTTGACTGTAGGTCAGCAAATGTGATGCCCACCTACAAGAATGGTCGGAAGGACCCAGGGAACTGCAGGGCTGTCAGCCTGACCTTGGTGCTGGGGAAGGTCACAGAGCAGACCATCCTGGGTGCTGTCACGTACAGGACAGAAGGGGATCAGGCCCAGACAGCACAGATTCATGAAAGGCAGGTCCTGCTTGACCAACCTCATCTCCTTCTTTGATGAGATGACCCATTTAGCGGATGAGGAAAAGGCTGTGGGTGTGTCTACTTGGACTTCAGTAAAGGTCTGATACTGTGTCCCAGAGCATTCTCCTGGAGAAGCTGGCAGCCCACAGCCTGCACAGGACCACTCTTCACTGGGTAAAAATCTGACTGGATGGCTGGGCCCAGACAGTGGTGACTGGAGTTACCACAGACCCAGCTGGGGCCTGTCACCAGTGAGACACCCAGGGCTCAGTGCTGGGGCCAATTCTGGGGTAACATCTCTATCCACCATCCAGGCAAGGAGATCAAGGGCAGTCAGTCTGCACATGACATCAGGTTGGGTGGGAGTGTTGATCTGCTGGAGGGAAGGAAGACTCTGCAGAGGGATCTGGACAGGCTGGATCAATAGGCCAAGGTCCATGGCATGAGGTTCAACAAGGTGAAGTGCTGGGTCTTGCACTTGGGTCTCAACAACCCCACGCAGTGTTACAGGCTGGGGGCAGAATGGCTTTTCCAACCTAAATGATTCCATGATTGTCCTTTCTTCATCTGGCCATTTTCTCAGCTACCAGGGGAATTATATAGACAAAGCCGTGTAATGGCATGAACTGTTCCTACCTTGCTAAATTTAAAATACAGATATATTTGAACTATTTGCTGCAACCATTAAGCATTTTCCTGTTCTGGCAGTTGCTTGCAATGGTTTAAATGACCACCCATCTGCTGCTGTTCTTGGGGCTGCAGGTTTTTAGCTGTATGACATGCACTTACCTGGAGTCAAATTCCAAAGAAACAAGTGTCTGCCACCTTTGCACAGGTGGTGTTTGCCTTGTGTGCTGCAACGGGATTGATGGGGCAGACTGACATACAGTGAAGGTTTGCTTCATGTTAAGTTGAATTAACATGAATGAAAATCAGAACAGTCACAGCTGGATTTCAGTTCATGCCTCATTCAAGCACAAACTGCAGAAGGCTTTTACACAGGCTATAAAAAATTCAAATTGTTTTTGTACTGTGACTTCACCATACTGAATTTTTAATACTTACAGACAAACTTTGGGTAAACAATCATAGAAGATACTTTAATTTTCTGTGACTGTTCAGGAATGGGAGGTGTTCTTGCCACTGCACAAGCATGTTTCTGAAAAATTAATCAAAATGTTTGTGACTAAACTACCCACTGACTTTAATATATTTATCAATATTAGTTTTGCAATATGTTTATGCACTTCATTTGAAATATTAAAAGCAGAATTTGTTGGGTTGGAAAAATCTCAAATATATATTTTATATATTGCAATTTCAGGGTTTTTTTAATATATTTCCATTTGCCTTTTTTTACTATAAAAAAAGGTGCAGGGACTCTTCTGACATTCTACAAAGGGCAGTCACTGTGATTCAATATAATGATAAAATATAAATCTTATTCTAAATATTTGACTTCAACTTTCTGACTCCTGAGATCCAGAAAGACAGAACATTACTGGCCTGGATATACTATACCTAATTTATGCCTTCACCATTGTAAAGTCACAGTATCTCCCAAGGACAAAGGGTTTCCAGATGCACTGAAAATATCAGTGCTACATCTTTTTTTACACTTAACAGACTGTAAATTTCCTAAGATTAACTACTGGCACTCTTAATAAACTTTGCTATCGGTGTACGACAAATTAGACTTATAAATTAAATACTGAATCAACTCAAGTTCTTCTGCAGATCAGAGTAAACTGTTCAGGTATTTCAGCATCTGCAGAGTTCCCCTCTTTGCTCTGAAGTTGTTGTCTCCTGGAACTGGAGAATGCAGACCCTACCTTTTGGATAGTTAGATTTTGAGAATAAAAAGAAGTTTTGCATAGTCCATTAAATATAAAAGTGCATTCGTAACAAGCTCTTTTTAAATCCACATCAAGCAGAAAGAGGAGCTGGCTTAGACTGTCATTACTCCCTAGCATCTTCAAGAAAGAAATGTGAAAAGCTGCTCAAAACTCTCAGTTTGCCTCTATTTCTCCCCCACACCATCTGGGATGGCAGAGGGTGCCTGATCCAAAGCTCCAGTCAGGTTATCTGCCTTCATTTCAGCTAGCTCTGAATCCTGTTCAAAAGCAGGGAATGCAACCTGCCTTTAAAGAGCACTCAGCCACAGTCCCCTGCAAAGGTCGTTAAGCAGCAACCTGACAAGTGCGAGCAGGACTGGCTGTCGGCTTTCACAGAACGTGCCAAACACACCCAGAGTTTTATTGCAAAGAGGGCAAGGATCGGTTTCTAGATCTTAAATTATGCTTGCCCTGTAAGCAAAGAACAACAGGCTGTTATCACACAGCTGGGGAACCCATCAGCTCTTCTGCAGCTCTGATCTGCAAGGCAAGTGCACCTGGTGGGGAACTTGATGCTTGGTTTAAAATCACAAAATGGTCTCCTACTTCAGTAGAATATTTACTTCCCAGAGCACACTCGACCCGAGAAATCCAGGTTGCAGCCTCCTCACCTGGACAGCAAACAACCTCCTTTCAGCTCGGTCATGTAAGTTTGCCTTGAGTATCTTGCTCTTAAATCTCAACTTGTTGCTATAAACTAGCAGCTCCTGAATTTGATGGAGCACCTCTCCTAATGCTAGGCTATGTCGGAACCAGAACTTTGAAGCACTCAGCTTTTTTCAGCAGCAGAGCACCACCCAGACATTGCTTCTTCAGCTCATTCTCAGGCTGTCCCTGGGAGAGAGCTGTCTCACTGTCTGCTGTGAGTGGCATCCCACTAATACCTTCCACACAAAACCAGCATTTTGCTTTCTTGGATGCTATTCTTATTGCCACCTCACCCTCACTGGACACATCTGCTACAGTCCACGAAAAGCATGGTGAATGTGTCCACTCTTTTCATAGATCTGGAAAAATAACCTTCTCCTCAAGTCCTTTCAAGCTCTCCAGGCCCTCCTTGCTTGTTTCTTAGACTGAAGTTTTTCTGTCCCTAAAACACTTTGACCACAGTATGTGAACAAAGCATCTAAATCAAAGTACAGATCCCTTCAGCTGTCCTAAAACTTTGTCCTCCTTTGAGGCCACCCCGTTCAGGCAGCCTTGGACAAGGAGTTTCCTTTAATTCAGTGGACAGCTTTAGCATATTAATGTTTATGAATATAAATACGCTATATTAACACCTGCTTGGAAAGTGTGACAAGGTTCCTCTCAGCTCACAGCTGATTGAAAGCACAGCAACCATTTGTGGTACTTGGCTTATAAAAATCAGCATTCACAGTTTGCACAACGATTTCATTAAGCATCACAGCAGGGTGATGAGGTTCAAGCAGCACAAAAGAAAGGAGCATCCTTCCTTGTGAAATAGCTTTGCTGGCATCCTAGAGTCTGATTCAGACATTAGGTATTTTAAAAAAGTAACCGTTTAAATTGCTTTTGATACAGTCTCATGCAGCCCGATAAGATCAGCAAAGCTAAGAACAGAACAAGGAGTTATTTATGACCCACAACAATTGGCAAGGTGATCACTACTTTGTACTTTTCTTGTCCATTGTCCCAGAGATGGAGGTTGAGCTGGATGCTGCACTGGTAGCTGAGAAGTCTATTGTTGACAGCCTTGCCTACAAGGTCTCTCAAAGGAAGCACAATTATAATAACAGGTCAGCTAAAAAAAGATAAAAAAACTTGCTTTAAAATATTCTCAAGCCTCCTTATGCAGTTGCTTTCTCATAAAACACTAATATCATTTTAGCAGATGGTTACAGCTCTTAAAGGCTGAGTTGATTATATAATCAAAAAATTCAATTCTGCTCGAACATTATCCAGAGACATCATTTGCTCTCATGCAAAATCTCACCGCACCCCTAAAAAAGGAAAGATTCGGACCTTAATCCCTGTTCTTGCTGTTTTATTTTATGGTATTATTTTCATACCAGTCACATTCAAACACCAATGAATTTCTGCACTACAGGCTTACACTGTTTGTAGGGGTGGTGGGAAGCTCTCAGGCCATCAGGAGAGCTCAATATTAATCACACAGTTCATGCCACAAAGCTCCACGACATGGACTTCAAACACTTGGACAGACAGCACTTGTTCTGTAATTAATCACAGACTTGGTGCCCTCTTGCTTCAAGGCTGGAAATGTAACTCAAATTGTCTCAGTGCATTTCACATCCTACAGCTCTTCCAATCTCCTGCACGACTATCAACTGCTTCAATCATTGATCTGCACATGGGGTATTTGATGCCTGAGGCAGACAAGGTAAATTACATGCACAGCACAATCAGTATTTTACAGTTTTGTGTTTAAAGCCCTACATACAGAACACGGGGTAGAAGGTCCTGACATGCTATGCCTGCCCCTGCAGGCAACTAGAGAAGCTGGAGTAGATTGTATCTGGTCGTCATGGGGTAACCTCTCAAGTGTTTACATATAAGCCAAAGGATCCAGACACAATTCCTTCATTTTCTTTTCCAAAAAGGCATTTTCAAGGAGGCACTCTGGGGTGAAAGCTGGCTAGCTATTTCTCTAACTTTAAGATAAACAGTAGACAAGTGGCCCTTGCAAATACCCTGATCTGCCACCTCCACTGCGCAAAGCCAGCAGCTGACAGCCCACCTGCTCCACAGCCACACGGTGCTCTAAGAGCCACCCAGCTCCGGCTGAAACAGGTTGGAACTCCTGGTGCTCCATGCATTTAAGGCACATTTCCAAACCACGATGAAAGCTCATCCACAGTAGAATGCCTTAGCCAAATATACCTTGGATTTAGTTCCACAGGAATGGGTTACTCGTTGCATTAATACCTTAATTTTTTCAGGTATAACACTACGTCCCACATTTGCTGTTTTGTTTTTGCTTTTTGCTTAGTTATGCCAGGAGCCCTGGAAAGCAGACCTTTACTGGAGCAGATAATTCCCTTGCATAATCTAGTATCCAACTCCACGAGGCTGCTCTTTCACATCACAACTGTGCTCGGCAAGGCGGGGAGAAAGACAGCTGATGAATAATGAATGGCTGTCAGAGCTTCCGGACAACTGCACTGCTTAAGGCAGATGATGGAAGATAAACCTGCTCTCCTGCACATCCTTTTAAACACCGTGTATTTAGCACTTGGCTCCACGCAGTTTTCTCAGCCCATACACAGGGATTTAGGGAGAATGCATGGAAACGCGTGGTGAGGGCAGGAGGGGTCTCTCAGTCTGACAAAGTCGGGTGTATGTAGAGGTCATTCCAGGCCCCATCTTCGAAGAAACAAACTAAAGCACTTTCTTGCACTCAGAGAAGGGGAGGCACAACACTGTCTTCCTGCATGAGAAGTAGATGTAAGCCTGTTAGAAGCTCAGGGTCCCGAACATAACTTGTTTCAGAACTACAAATAGTTCCCAGATTTAAGGATCCAACTAACAGGTCTCCTTTAATCTTTTAGCTTATTTAGAATACTCTTGAAGTGACTTTCAACACACCATTTAATACAGTTAACGTGGATCAGTTTTGATATGTAGCAACCGCAGTCATTTACAGCTTTTGAATATCAGACTCCTGAGGTTTGGAAAGCAGCTGCTATCCAGACTGAAATCTATCTTTATTTCCAGGAACTCTTCTCTACAGTTCACCTTGTCCTTTACTCCTCTAAGCCCACTTACATACTGCTAATCTCACTTTGCTATCTCTTGCTAGCTGCCAGTTTTCTCTGCAATGGATGCATTTCTTCCTCCCTGTAACACTCCTTATCTCTTATCCCCTCCCAAGGGACATCTTAAAGTTCTTCCTAATCTTCCATCATTATTCTTACTCACATACTTATTCTTTTCCAAAAACCTCCTTCCAATGAAAGCAACGTTATGGAGATCTATCTTCACACTGCCCCCTGGAAACATGTCTCTTCCCATTTTGTTCTACTGGTGTGTTTTCTGCTAATTGGCTTTACATGGATTGTGAAGGGAAATGGCACAATTACCAGGAATACAGTGATTTCTCTGGATAGTAAACTAACATGAATAATCAAATAACCTCTCAGAAAATGTCTTATTAGTCACAAGCATATATAGGTGTGTTTAGGCATTGAAAAATTAAGTGAATAATTAAGGTCCCACAACAGGACATTTTTTTTTTGTCTTGAAATGTGTACTTCCTTGAAAGCAACCATTTGCTTTCCGAGATCCACACTTCTGAAGATAAATCTGCATTCCATCCCAACACATACTTGTACAGACTTAAAGCCCAACACAAACTTTCAACACCAAGTTGGGATCATGTAGTTTGTTCTGACCAGCTAATTAAGAACACTTTTAGAGGAAATACCACCTGGCAACAGAATGCAGCATGATACTCAGATGAAATCCAAGACAGATACTGCTGTCCAGAAATTTATCAAATCTAACTGTCTATTGAACCGGTTCTAGTTCAGATTTTCTGCTTAAAATCCTATTAGGACCTCAAATATTGATTTGGCTTCAGCAACACTCATGCTTAAGAAAACCCAGTCTCAGACCATTCTGCACCTTCTTTCGTTTTTAATCAGAAAACGTTGAGAGGTTGAAGTGACTCCATTGTTCCAACAGTGCTTCATGAATTGTTACGTGTCTAGAAAGGCTGGCAAAGAACACTACACCGTCTGTGAATCTGCAAGTACAGTCCATAGATCTCTACTTAAAACTTTCATTTTCTTTTCCAAGCTCACCTCAATTCACATCATTCAAATCAGTCTCCTGTCTTCCTTCCCCAGCCCTGTGTCTGTACAAGTCTGAGCTGTCGTGGCAATGTTGCAGGTTCAGCATCCCTGTGTTTGCTGCCCACAGAGGATTTTCTCCACCCTACAACAGGAGCTGCCCTCTGCACTAGCAGCTGCAGCAAGTAAATTCAGGCTCTTGTAAGACTCTGGAAGCACCCAGGCAACCCAGCACCTGCCAGTCTGGGCTTTAGGATGTTACATTACTCTGATTCACTTACCTTATTGACTAACGTGTAGCATAAGACAAGACACACGTTAAAGGCCCGACTGTTGGAAGCTGTTTTAGGATGACTCTGCTGCTCAAAGTTACTGCACACGCAAAACCAGACATTCAAGGTATTTCTCATTCTGGGCTGCATCTTTCAAAGGACACTGCATTTAATTTCCCTCTTCACTGGGACCAACATTTAAGGGGTTTCTGTCAGGTAATAGCTGGGATATCATATAATAATTTCAGAAAAAAATCCAAAGGCTGCCATCACAGCTGTCACAAATATTAGTCACTACGGACTGGGTTCAAAAGCCAGTGACAAAAAATTGAGTTTTAATCCCTTACCCCCAAGCTGCCCAGCTCTTCATTACAAAGAAAGGTAAAAAGACCAGTCAGACTGACACATCTGTGCGTGGTATTCCTCAGCCTGACGTTCCTTTTTCACGCATCACTGTTTGTTTTGACTGTGCTGTTCCTGCACACGCCTCATTTTATGCTGGAGTGAAGTACTGTTACTTTTCCTTTCCTGGTTTTAGGAAGGTGTCCTTCCATTTCTTGTCATCAGATGAACTCATTCTTTTTTTTTATCCCCAGTAGCTAATTTTTAATTAGTCATTTCTTCTTGCAGCTACCACCTGACAATAAAATTACTCTTTTTTCCCCCCTGTGCTATTTTACCTCCAAAACACAATTTTTTTTCTTTTTTTTTTTTGTTTTCCAGAAAATTGAAAAATAAGTGTCAGGTAACAGTAATAGATTCTAAACCAGCCAGGATAAAGCCAAATAAACACAGCTATTTATGACAACTATTTGCTTCTCGTACACACTGCAAAAGCAGCTGAATTAGTTAGTGTAGAATTTCCAATTCTACATAATTTCCATTTATAAACTATGGGTAGAGAGAACAGGTATTGCCTGGCCCTACCACAACATACAAAGAAACAGAAAAATTGACCCATAAAATCCCATAAAATGGAAATGTTTCCACCCGAGAAACAAATTACATCAGAAGAGCCTCAACCAACCTGGCTGCGTGTTTACCTTTATCAAGCGAATCTCAGTTCTATTACTCCATTATGCAGCAGATTTCCACACTCATTACCAGCCCTGCAAGCCCCCCGGCCGGGCCTGTCAGGTAAGTGCCAAAGCAAAGGTTCTCCTCGAACAGCCCCGAAGGAGGAGGCCGATCTGTGCCGCATTAGCACCCTCGGAGGGCTATCGGCAGCTCCCAGCATCCAGCCCCAAGGCTTCCCAGGGATAGCTGAGCAATCTGCTAAACACACACTCCATGTAATCAAACAACAGATAACCTAAAGCCTCCTACCCCGTGGGGTCCAAAAGCCATCCAAGCCTGCCTCTCACGAAGCAGGGCCACAACACACCTCACGTGCAAAGCTACGCCGAGCTCCCCGTAACAGCTGTGCGTGCAAAGTGACTCGCACCTCTGCATTCTGAAACACCTCTTCTTCTGATTGTTGTACCTGCACAGCCACATGCTGTACCTCAGACAGTGATGTCCAGCATCCTCTGCCTTTGGACACCCCACACACAGAAAGGTGCTGCATTGCCAACGTTCCCGTATCATCTGTTCAACTCAGGGCAGGGCATTCACCATGAAAATATAATTAACGGGCACATGCACAAAGTTCATCATTACAAGTTTAACAATTAAAATAGAAATAATACACTAAAAGGAGTGCTAGAGCTGATATTTAAAATACCAGGTAAGCTGACTTCAAGGAATCAGGTCATAATTTAAAAATGCCTATATGAGTAACTTGTTAAATTCCAATTAAATGAAAAGTAGCTTTAAGCATGTTACAAACACAAGTAGCAGAGGTTAAAGGTGGTGTGCAGAGAAAGACTATGTGGTTATAAGCCATGACTAAACTACTCTGACTAAAATAGCTGTTTTAAATGTAAGTAATAAGTGCATTTTTTAATCCATTTTAGTTCAACGCATCGAAATGAGTGCCCATAAATCATAAAAAGTGTCTTGTTGGGTGATGTGGACATGAATAAGCCCAGTCCAAGGGGTGGGCACCACCACTTTGCAACACCTGGCTAGAGAAACTGGTTCCCCAGAGGTGCTTTCTCCTACATATTTGCTGTGATTTCCATGGCATGTCCCAGGAGAGGTTGTGCCACAGGAACCTGAACTAGGGATTCTTCCTCCAGAAAAATCAGAATGGGGGAATGAAATTCTTTTCAAGCATACAGAGAGACTATGGAACTGCTGAAAACAAAGACTGAATTTAAGCTGTGTGACACAAGAACAGGACTGTAGGAAGGAGAGAGAGCTCCCTGCAACAGGACCACACCTGCCTCACCAAGGGCCCAATTTACTGCAGCCCTAATTCCCCCAGGGTTCGTGGGCAGCACCTGCCATAATTTTAGTCTACCAAGACAGAGAGAGCAGTTTATCCCTCAGAAGCACAGTCCTGGCTGCAGGCAGCTCAGCCGGGGTGGCTGCAGCTACATTTGGAAAGCCCTCACAACCAGGATGTGGGAGTACTGCTGTTGAAGCAAACAAAGACTCTAAGGGAGCCCTGATTACAGAAACCGAGGATTAGAAAGACTCTGGTCGTGCTTGAGCTGGGGCTGCTCCCCGAGCTATACAAAGCGTTCCTTTGATCCTTGGGGCAGTGCATTTGCCTTTCAGCCGGGGTCTCATTTCAGCCAGACCTTTGACACCCCTCAACAGCCAGCAGCTCGTGGAGGAGGAATTCGAGAAGCTTCAGGATTCATTAGCAAAGTCACATGCCTACTCATGAGGGGGCCTCACCAGCTTAAGTGCTGCCCGAGGGAATGTCTGCTGCAGTCACAGATATGGGTAATATAAAGATATCAGAGTTAAATTTAGACACAGTTGATACCAGGGTACTTAGTTTAGCCACAAGAGCACAAGGCTCAGCATGAACTGACTCTCCTAGCAGGCCTGTGGGTTAGGCTTTTCTTAGCAGATCTTATGCTCTCCTAAAATAAACCTCCTCAATTCTTCCAATACACTGTGTGGGAAGAATATGCCTCACAGTAACTCCACTCTTAAGTGGATTTGTATGCATACCTCCCACACAACTTGAACATTGAGAGAATTTCTCACCACACCCTGTCCTAGATAGATACACATATATATATATATATATATCTTGCTGCATTACCTCAATCTCTGTTTCAGAGTTCTCTCCTTCTCTGAGGCTGTGCTAAATCAGGGTTATACAGAGCTGTCCCCTCAACCCCTGCACTGACCAAAGGAAAAAGAAAGGGAGTGGGTTTGGTGGTGGTATCATGAGAAATCCAATACCACAACGGTGCTTGGAAATCCTCGACACGGCAGCCAGGGTTAAACAACGCACAGTATACTGTGAAACAACTGGAATAGTCAAGTCGTGGGAAAATAACTTAAATGTCACCAGGGCAGACCAGCTAGGGTCTACAGGATTCCCCATTTGCTGTGGCTTGTGCACCTGTGAAAAAGGCTTCCTTGGGACACACATTTAAAGGGGAGCAGCGTGGAATTTTTTTGCTCTTTGTATATAAACGTAACACGTTCATTTAGCAAACGAATCATGTAGATTGAAAAGGTTTTCTCTATTTGCAACACTGAGCTTACTATTACAGTGCTGGATCCTTGGGTTTTGTAGCATGTATGCTGCCAACACACATCTGGCACATAAACTGCAGATGAATGTTCACAGATGGCAGAAAATACCTCAGCAAATGGTTTGCCCAGATAAAGATGTGGATGAAATTACTCAGAGTGCACTGCTGGCAAAGTTTTGCAAGTATGTGAAGCTGTACATGAAATTACTCTGCAAATACCTTGAAGGCTAATGGCTTTACTCACTGCTTAACGAAACCTGCAACAGCAGTTGATCACTGCCTGGATTAAATTTGTGTGACTTTAGAAATCTAATATCTAGACACGTTACGAAACTTAAAGACAGACTCCTGAAGGAAACGTGTTCACAACTTACATGCTTTTTCTTGCCATTGCACATGCACTCACCATAATTACAGGGACAAGTTGAGTGAACAGTTTCTTTTCAAATGCCCAGAGGTGTCTCTGCATGTCACTGCTGTACACAAGTTGTACACACCTTACGTTACAAGGCAGTTTTGAACAGTGTGTCCCAAATGTTTAGCCACACTTAAAACTAAGGCAACTGTCTTAACACTAATTAAATATTGTCACCTGTGCTACCATGTGAAATGGATGAGGAAAGCTGAAAGCATGTGGCTAAAACTGAATGTAAACATCAGTACCTTTATCAAAGAATAATGCTTTGGTTTTCCTGTTCACCATATGCTGTATAACCTTGATTTCTTATCTTCTTTCATTTCTTATAAGATTAAAATAATTTTATTTTAACATAAACCCTATTAAATTAACTCTCCACTATACAGTGTCTCTAATCAAAATATACTGACATTCCAAAAAAAACCAAAACAAAAAAAAAAACCACCCCACCAGGCACAGTGGGAGAGCTGTGCCTGAGTTTCCAGGACTTTACCCTTTATGAAAAGCCTTACTCAAAGGGTGGTTCATTCTTGAGGAGAAATGGCATAACTCCCATCTGGTTGCCATGCGGCAGCAATTTGGCAGAAGGGATAACAGATGCTGGGACTCCAAACTGCTCCCACACTCTTTTCCCTGTCTCTAAAGGGAGTTGCACAGAGTCATCACTAAACTGTTAATGGGTGCAAGATGTGTATTTCTGCAACACTGAAGACTGTAAGCATGTGCAGGAAGTGAGGGTGGTGAGGCTTTTACAGCTAAAGGAACCACTTAAAATTCTGTTAGTATTCAACTAATGTGTATTTTCCTTCCTTCTCTCACTAGTAAGGCATCTGCCTTCCCTCTCATCCTCTCACTGTGGCCATGAAATAGTTTGAAACTCAAAACAGACTCACAAGGCCTGTAGAGTGAACCATAATTGTTCCTGTGCACTACTGGTCCCCTGGGAAAGACTCCCATCAGACATGGGACAAACCTGACTAAACCACAGCTCAGGGAAATCAAGCAGCTTCACCACACAGGGACAGACAGGCCCTGCGTGTGAGCTGAGACACAAGTGTGTGGATTTCTCAGCCAACCAGATCTTCCCTGGGCATCATAATCCACACTGCATCTTTCTTACAGCACCCTCTCATTACTTCCCAGCCCTGAGCAGAGGCTCACACTGAAGACATGGACTGATGCCTGCACAGAAAGGTTTCCAAGACCTGTGTAAAAGACGAAGAAGGACTGGGGAAGGAACACAGCCGGGCTTAAAATCTGCCTGCCAGGGAACAATTAGAACACTTGAACTATATAAGATATTGTCACCTGGATTTCTGCAGGTAAAGCAAGTTAAAATCATTGATTTGCCATCTACAAAGAAGTTTCAGGATACTCCATGAGTAGTGTCCAATTCTGTTTTGCCAGAAAGAAAATCATTCAAGTGTCTACTTGGCCAGTCTCATGCAAATGTGAATTGCACCAAACTTGAAATGAACAATTTTAAGGAGATCTAAAGAGGCATCTAAAGAAAAAAATTTATTTCAGCAGGAGGGAAACTTGATGGAATCCTTTGAAGTACACAGTATTTAAATTTAAATTCATCTGGCACAAAAATGAGTGTTCCCTATGCAGAGCAATCCCATATGAATGCCTCATACATTTTGGGTTTAAGCACAACACTGAACAGAAGCAATCCACTGAGGTGTTGGGTAAACTCTTGCTTCCAGTAACAACGACTCCTCCAAATCAAAATGTCTACATCCTAGGATAAAGTATTCCATTGTTTTCTCCAAGTAGTATTAAAAATCACAGTAAATTTAGTTATCATTTCTGTGTACAAGAAGGAAAAAACCCTCAGCTGTTCAGACACAGAAGGGAACAATGACATGACTATGGGGAATTTTTAGCATTAAGGTGTTCATTTCCTTAAAGCAAATTAGAAATTAGGATTGAATAGAAAAAAATGTGGGTTTTCATTCACTATGCCAAATGTTCAGCAAAAGCTGACGTACGGTGTGTGTTGGCAGAACCACATACAGAACCTTTTGGACAGATCTGACCTATATAGCTGCTTCCCTAGCCATGAACAAACGTACGATTGTACTGAGAACAATGACAAGCTGTAGTCAAACTCAACTCCTCTAGGTGATAAAATTAATGGTGGATTTCCTCCATTTTCCCCAGGATTTGTCTGTGATGCTTCTACTGCTATAACAGAGAAAAAGAGAGTTCTTCCAGAAGCGATTTCCACTTGAGTCATGCCTACAATAACATGATGCACTGATGGGTTCCTCAAGCTGCACCCAGGGAGTGACACAGTTAAACCCCGCACAGTACATGGAATGCAGTTGCTCGGCCGTACTGGCTCCTCCCCAGTGTGGTGCGTAATTTGGGCTCTGCTCTGTGTTCTCAGCAACCAGATGGCAGTAAAGAATCCTGCAGGATGTGGTGCTATTTCAGTCTGGGGAATTGCATTTTTATTCCATGAACTCGACTTGCTTGGCTCCAGCTCAGCCAGTTCTGGCTCTCAGGTTCTGGCTTTCCTGTGCAGAGCACTTTGCGTGACCTCCTGGAAAGGCAGCGCTGCCTCCCCGAGCCCCTTGTGCCGGGAGGGGCTTTTCTCAGCAGAGTCTACGCTGGGATAAACCCAGTCCACTGACTTTGTGCTGCCACTGTTGCGGATATGAGGAGGATGGTAACACTTCCCAGGCACCGCCTTGTTCAGCGGCAAAGCTCTGAACAACCCAGGAGCTGCCTCAGCATCACCTGTTCAAGTGCCAGTCTGAGCTTCCTGGGAGGCCAGTTCTGGAGAAAGGCTGAAAACTTCAGCAGGGACATGCTGGGACATGGTGCAATTCTCGCTGCCCAAATGCCTCTTGCTGTTTTCCACCAGCATTTCTAACAACACAGTACTCTTCCCCCAGATACCGGTCACCAACATTTTCAATAAATACCTGATATTACAGCCAAAACTACCACATTACTGATTTGCTTCTTTTCTGTGAGTGAACACAACTCTCATTTCGTAATGCTCCAATCATCAGTAGAAGAACATGAGTTTTGTGTCTGCAAAACTCAAGATGAACATTCATCCTCTGAGACATGAGAAAACTAGTTGATTTCTCCTGTGCAAGTAGCATCCTAATTCTTGCATTACGAGCTGATAATAGAGCCAGTACTACAACAGATGAACAACACCATCTCAGGTCAGCACAGACATCATCTTTTCAGCCAGAAGCCCATCTTGAGATTTTTAATATTTTAATGAATTATTAGAAAACAGTAACATTTCCCAATGCCTACATGCTTCTAACATGCTTTGAACTTAAGAAACCATTAGTGTATAAGGAAAACATCCAGTTCTATTCCCCAGCTATCCTGGGCTGTTTGAAAATCTTAGTCACAGAAGAAACATTCTGTCCAGGAGCGAATGACGTATCACGTTTCTTTGGAAGTAGCACATAATCAGATTCTCCTCAGCAGCTGCAAATAAATCCATTTCTGCTGAAACAACCAACTTTCTCTCTAGATTTTTTCACCATGAATTTCCCAAGAGATGAGTAGATTCACTGGTACCCTGATTCTTTGTGAAACAGCAGGAAAAACGTGACCAATTAATTACACTGGCTGCTCTGTACTGCCATAACCCAGTTCAAACAAGGAGATGCATCAGATTCCCCAGGAGTCAAAAGTATCCATGTCCAGGTTAACTCCTAATAATTCTTCAAGTATTACTCTCTGGCTTGCCCAAGCTCCTCTTCACAAACCTGTGCCGAAAGCAGGGAGGCTCGGAGATGCCATCCACTACCTCCATCAAATCACGCTGACAGATTCAGTCACTGACATCTGCCAGTACCACATTTTCAGGGCTGCTGCTTAATTACCTATTGCTCCAAACAGTAAGCATGAAGTGAAGAAATTTTAAAACAAAGATGTTAATGGACATTGCAAAGGGATTTATCCCATTAGGTCACTTCTTGCACTGCAGTAACTCCTGCAAAAAAGTATTTAGAATTCAGTCCTAGAGAACTGAAATGGAGTCTGACAGTCCTTTCCAGCTTTTCCCAGGAAGGTTTTTATCCAGGAGGCATACAGGAGTCCTTGAGTGTACTCAGTTCTCTCAGGGTGATCCAGAGGGAAGGGCGGAAGCTTGTGGAAGTTTCCACAGGGTTTGCAGAGGCTCTTGTAATTGGGCTGGCTGGGAGGAGGGCATGGATGATCTCCTTATGGAAAAGCAGTGAAGACAACCACTGGTAAAAGACTGGGATTCCTGAAGTATCCCACAATCCAGAACATCCTCAAGGGAGCTAAACACTATCCTCTTTGCATTCTAATGTGATCTTTCTGCTAGGGGAGGGGAACCTGACCACGCTGAATCATACATGCCATATACACACGTTATATACAGTCCCAAAATCCCAAGATATTTTGTGCACAAAGCTTTCCAGCACGATTGGTGTATTTACATGTATAAATTGACAATAACACATTTGGAATACTCAAAATGAAGATTTTTAAATCCTGATTTACTTCTTCAACAAATAAGATTCCAGTGTCTTAGCCACTTACCCCACTGCACAGTTTGACTGTACCTTTCCTATTTCTGAAAATCTGTATTGTTATGGGGTTTCATTACACTATCAATACTCTTTCCTGTGCTCATAGGTGTTGCAAGGCAACACTTCCCACCAATTTTGCTAACCTCTTCATTATAGCATCATTTCAAAATTCAAGGTTAGGAATACAAACATAGGTCTAAACAACTTTATTTCTGGATGGCAAAAAAACGAGGGCCTGGAAAATATGAAGGGAATAAAGCAGATGGAGAAAAATGAAAAATGAGTTCCAGAGAATGCATCATTTTCCAAAGGTGTTCTTATATTTGTTCCACAAACAATACAGAGCTACCTCAGGGTTTGCCTTACCTGCATTGTTACACTGTTTTATCACCAAGAGCATTAGTGTCCCTTCTATGAAATACTGAGGAAAAATTATATTGCTGCAGCCCACAACTGGAAGCTCTAAAACTTCCCAATGCAACAAGGAACACTGCAGTTGTCTCGATAACTGCAGCCTCAATTAGCGTGTTAATACAGTCAACAGTGAGCCCAAAACTTGTTCAAACTAAGGGAACTGCAAACAAACTCTTGGGCTGTGTTCACAGAAGTGCTGCAGTGCAGCCTGAAGGTCACACTACAAGGAATAGCTGCAGAATCGTGAAGCACTGCAGCTCCTTGCAGCCCTGTTGTGAAAACGCTGTACCCAAGAGCTACTGTTTACAGTTCTATTTATTTTGTTTGCTTCCTGTCTTAATACCTGACATTACTGTATTAACTTTCAGCCCATAACTCCTGGAAACATCTCCTTGTTCACATATTTTCACAGAAATAATGTTCTAAAGAACTATCACTCTTTTCAAAAACTTGCCAAGTGTCAGTGCTGAAGGGAGATTTTGAGATATAAGAAACATCTGAAAGCAAATGAGCTCCAAGTACATAAGACCTTTACACACAGTTACTACTTGAAAAAAAAAGTGTGAATGCAGACTTAACTTTCTGCTTTTCACAAATTTTGACATGTGGCTAAGGTGGTTTAGCAAGGGCTTCTCGGTATTCTCAATTTAGACTGCAAGGCAAAGATGCAAACGTTAATGGCAGCACCCACAGCCAATTGCAATCCTCCCACCTCAATCTTCCTGAGCTGCCAGATGGCTCTAGCATTTTTTGCCATCTCTTGGATTTAGAGCTACCATATTGGTTTTCTACTCCCAAGATAACCAAGATAAACAGGGCTCAGTGTTTTCTTTCCCTGCTTCATCTGTGTGCTCATAGCTTTCAGCTCAGTGTTCAAACACTGCTCATTCTGAAATGACTGTGATGGCTGAAAATTGTCCAGAAAAATCTTTAGTTTTGGCCAGAGAGAAATAAACACCCAACCCTGAAAAATCAGCATTTGACAGTATGTGCTACTGGTACACATGGAAGCTTGACTGTGATGTCAAAGAACTTCTAAAACTCTTCCTTACCAGCCCCATCTTTAAAAAAGGAAGCTGGTGCAGTACATTTTGGAAGGGGCAGGCAGAAAGATCCAGCATTAGCAGACAATAACCATCTCCTTCTGAACCTCAGTTCTCTGCCTTCATCTTCAGACTGCAGCAGGATCTGTGCTTGGGGCGTGAGACTCATCTGAGGGCAGCACGTCTGAGGAACAGCGGCAGCTAAACGTGTACCAGTGGCACTGCCAGCCAGCAAGGCTCTGGCACTCACTAATGCCTTGGCTTTGTCAGCAGCCCTTTGATTTCAGCACTGAACTTGTAAAATAAGAGAATAAGCACAGGATTCACCATCTGGCCCTCCGTGGATATCCAAAAAGCCATAAAGCTGCTGTTCCTGAGAGAAATTTTATTTTATGACTTGTTAATGACTTCAGATCTCAAACTTACCATTTGCCCTAATGCTCATTAATTTTAATATTTAACCTGGCTGGCTGGTTGCATTGTCACTATTTCTTGTCAGAAATCAATCCCACCCCCTTTCCACCTTGCTCAGCCCCCATTCCCCAGGCTAAACAACCTTACTTGCAGGCATTACTAGCTCAGAGGAGAACAAGTATACACAACTGAACCTGACTGTGGAATCAGGTAATAGCTGTACAGAGACCATGAAGGGAGCAGCTTTCATTTAGGGGGTCAGGGAGGCAGTGAACTTTCTGTATAAACATCTGAAAGCAAGTTCAACATCGACAGCATGCCTGGGATTTAATCTCGCTTCAGCTGACTAGACAACACAGAACTAGAAAACACCTTCATAAGAGCCTTAAATCACGGCTGAAGGACCAACAAAGCCATTTGAATGGCTGCACCTCCCAGATCTCATTTTAATTACCTATTCCTCAGAGGCTGGCGTCTAATTGTTCCTTGCATCGATCCAGTCTGTCCCAGCCACCTCGTCTGACAGGCTGCTACAGCACTGCCAGCATTTATGTTCTCAGTGATACTCACTTGCCCCATTTTTACTTTGAATGGCATTGTCTGCAGCTACCATATCCATTTCCAGCTTCAATTTCCACCGACTAACAGAAGAATTGGAATTATTAAAATCAGAAGTCAGGAAGATGCTGTCTTTGGGTTTATTTTTTGCCTTGCTGTACCTCTCCTGTGAACACGGTCCTACAGCTTCAGCTGTAAAAGCCATTATTTTTATCTGCATCAGGAATGTTTTGCCAGAGCCATTTTATGAAGTGCAAATGGGTGACTGATTCCCTGCCACATGAAACCTCAAGAAAGTACAAGGGGAAAGGTTTCTCAGGAAAATGACCCTAATCTTCATTAATAATTAATTCATTTTCATTTATTAAGAGCTCTTTCAATATTGAGCCTACCAGCAACAGGGGCTTTCCCATCTCTCCCTACATTCAGCACACATAAGTGTAGAGTCAACTTTTAGGTAAGGCCGAGCAGAAAAAGCTCACTCCTTGCCTCTTCCCAAGGACAGGCACAGTGCCATGGGTATGCACCAAAACTAAACCCTTAATCTCCCTAAACGTCACCCAGTTTTTGGGTGAAGTTTACAGTCCCTCAAACTGTAGGCTGAAATATAACATACTGCCACATGCTTTTCCAGCTCCAAGAGCTCTACTCGACATTCCTTTCAAGGAGGTTGATCTACAACAACATTCCACTGTCCAGTATAATATCAGCAAGAAATCGATACCTCTCGTCTGGCTTTCCAAGTACTTGGTCTTCACTAAATCTCCAGCAGCCAGTGATCATGAACAGCTCACTCCAGTTACCTTGATCTAGTTTAGCTTTCAAAGTGAGTCCACGAGAAGGAAAACATCAGATAAGCAAGGTATCAACTTCCATTTCATCACTAGTTTGTCCCTATCACCGCAGGCATACTAAGAATGTGAGTGTGAAATTATTTGGCAAGGGTACCATGGAAACCATCAACAAGGTGGGACCCCATGGATACCTCAAGAAAGCAAAAGAAATTGGCTTTATTAGAATCTTTGCTCTTGCCCTATCGTCATACATCCTCAACAACTCCAAAATTGCTATTTACCGGTATTTACTGAGCTTATTCTTAAAAATATTGTCAAAGTCTGAGAAGAAAAGGGGAGTGACAGCAAAAGGAATGTCTGAGTGTGTAACGTTTCCTCATAGAGAAGAATTGCCTAAAGTGCTACAGTCTAAAAAAAAACCCACAAAAGGCGCAAAGGCTGGACTCCTTCACAGTTTATTTTTAAAACTCAGTTTCTGCCCCAGTCCTTCATCTCCCACTGCAGAACTGGAGTCATTCAAAAATGAATCATTTGAGCAATTCCCACCGGAATATTAGAAATACTAAGATTTGCTCCCTCTATTTGACATGAACACAAACCAGAGCTGTGACCTAACCCGGCCTTCTTGCTTCAATAAGCACAAACAGCCCCGTTCTTACTGAAGAACACAAACGTATCTCCCAGAGGACACAGGCCATGGAGGAGGGGGAGCTAATTTGGTCAGGTCTTCATGACCAGAGAGTCAAGGTCATTTCGTCCCACACAGATGCTGTAGAACATGTCTGGCAGTCCATGATTTCTGCCATTTGAGGCAGCACTCTGGTTCTGCTCATGTGCACAGCTGTGCTGTGTTTTTTGCCAAGGCCTGAATTTAGCTCTGCACAGACCAAGAACCAGCAGCCAGCATGGGAGATAGAGCAGTAGAGTTCCTACCATCTCCTAACACCTGCCTTACCCAGCTCTGCAGACCTCCCACACCTGATCCAAGGCCTGGAAACAGTTTCCATATGTTCAGCACATCATCCTGTTCAAGCACCGCTCCGCTCATCGATAACCTGTCTGGCTGAGCTGAGTCAAGGCACGGCCAGTTCCACATGAGCTAAAGAGGGTTGTTTTATAGCTCTGCTCCCCACTGCAAACCACTCTGTTCCTGAATGCACAGTCACTTCATTTAGATCAACTTCTTTACACCGACCTGTAATCAGACATTAAAATCATATCCCACAAGTCATTAAACATCAAAGCACAGGATGATTTACAATCCACAGACAGACCCTGCACTGAGCATCATGTTTTACTGCAGGGTGGTAACCAAACCTTTGTGGCAAATGCTGAGTTTTCTGCTAGTAATAATACAGCCAGTGAAGAAAGGTAATTCTCACTTGACCATGTCAGCAGCAGTAAACTTGGTGTTCAACTGACAGCAGCTAAACACCAAAAGGTAATGTTCTGTCTATGCTAGTAACACAGTGGAGTATTTTTTTTCCTGGTAGATCTAAGTCTACACAAAATGCTTTAATTTCTAATTGCAACTTGATGGTAAGCTCATATCTGATTCAAAATATATTTCATTTTAAAAGTAAAAGCACTCAAATGAAGCCTGAAATCAAGGAATGCTGCATTTTAAACCTTTGGTGCCAGAAAAAAACCCACACAAGGCCAGCTTTTATTCCAGTAAATGTCAATTTGTACTCCCTTCCTCTTGTATCAAATGGAAACAACCTCAGAGAAACAAGACTATTTAAAAGGTATCAAATATTATTTTTCTAAGTGCTTCTTACAGAAGAAGAGGAAGCCCTGTTTTCAGAGCAAGGAAAGCATTAAGTCAGAAAGCTACACACTGAATATTTTGATAATGATTTTAAATGGATCCCTGACTCAATGAGCAGCATTTGACTGAAGCAAAGCCCTTCTAAACGGAAGACTCTTTTTCACTCCAGCCTTCTCTGTGTAATAACATTCTTAAGAGTGAGTCCTCACACTCACAGCACAAGTGTCCCCCACTCTCATCACAATCCCCAAAAGCAGCCCATGACAACCTGCCAGCCTCCTTTACAAAACAGAAAGCTCATTTCTAGTTTTCAGCTCTTCACAGCAGCAACACTAATTGAGCCAGCAGGTAAAACTCCACGTCCACCCAAGCCTGTATTAAATGCCCTTCTGGTTTCCATTCCCAGATTTCTATGCAAAATCCAACACAGAAAAAGGGAAGGTAGCAAGAGATACCCTCATTTAATCAGTCAACCACGAGTGCTGAAAGACATGATGCCTTCTCCCTCTAAAAGCCACTTCTGTCCCTGGGTGGCCTCTGCCCTGAGAAATAAAGGGACACTGACTCTGGATAACTGTTTGCACAAGTGCACCATCAAATTCAAGGATGGACATTAAATGGTTCCCTTGGCAACAAACCTTATCAGCATTCTTTGACTACAAAGAGGAATTATTTTTTCATCTGGAAAAGTTCCTTCTGCTGAACAGCAGCAGACAGAATAACATTTTGAATTCCAGCTTTACACAGCGTAGTTTTTACTACAGGCTCCAAGTAATGGTACAGTTCAAGCACTCTGAAAGCAAAGCTCCTCTCAGCTCCAGGCTGCCAGACCCTTGCTGCACCACTGTTCCCGTCTGTGGGGATGTCTCAGCCCACAGCATTTCCCTCACAGCTGTATAACACAACCCCACAACAGCCTGTGGGGCCACCCATGCAGATGATGAAGAGAAGAGCAGAGGCAGGGATGACTGGGTGAAAGGACAGAACCTCTCACGCTGGCTTCGTTGATGGAGACATTACAGAGTCAAACTGCACCTTCACCAGTTCTGCCGGGTGAGGACATGCCTTGAATCCGACTGAAAGTGTGGAATTCCCATCCAGCAGAAATACAGATTTTAAATCAAGGCAGTAGACATCCTTTCAGCATCCACCCACTCCTAAAAACAACTAAAACATGGGTTCTTCCCAAGTGGCACTGCACAGATGCCACTCATCTTTAAATTTTTGGCCCACTCCATCCTTGTTTAGGGAGTTGATCAAATAGCTCTCATCACCAAGCCACTGCAATGGCTCATGATTACACCTCCTTCTATTTCTTGAACTTAATTGTGTCTTTTTGTTTCTAATGCCCAACAGGCATGTCCTTCAAACAGCTGGGTTAGTGCTGCTTTCACCTCTGTTTGGCTCTTCCAAAGTATAACCCTTTATAACTCATGGAAACGCACGAAGATGCTGCTCTGAACACAAAGCCCTCTTCAAAGAGCATTGCCTAATGTTGCCTTGCCAAGGAGAAACTATTTGTGATGAAATAAAGACAGATTCTTAACTACTACTGAATGCTAAGCCTCATGCTGGGTGGAAACACTATGCATCTCTCAGCGTGGATGCTTTTGGCACATTTTAATTCCAGAGCACTTCTGATGCAAACCATACTTGCAATTTCCACTGCCCCAGTGCACAGAGTCCTCAGTCCAGAGGCTGTCACACGTGAAGCCAGGGTGACAGGAAACCATCTTTCTGACACTGGAAAATACTTTCTCCCCTATATTTCAGTAGTTTTGCTGCTGCTGAGAACAAAACATACTGGTAGAATAGAGCAGGACCTGTATGAACTCATCATTGCCCAGAAACCAAAATACAGCTGACAGGTCTAATTTTAGTCCACCAGCCCTGACAGTGACCCATTAAACCAAGGAAAGTAATGCAGAAAGGCGGTTTGCTGGATGCTGATATGAGTTTTATATTGGAATTAAAAAGGATGTAAGACTGGTTAAGGATGAGAGCTCGTTAAGGAGCTGTGGCTAACCTTGACACTGCTTAGCTAACAAACACACATGCAGCTCTTGAGTAGCTGGCCCTCAACTATCAGAGCATTGACAGTTCTCTGCTTTTGCCGTGGGATGTATGGAGTGAGAATTCTCTTCAACCCTCATCCCTGAACTGTAAGATACAGTTACAATACACGCCTCAACAAAGCCTCACTACAGTACAGCAGCTACAGAAAAAAAGAGCATGGACACTTGACTAACCTGTCCTCAAAACCACCCCTGATGGCTCCTACAGCTTTCTGGAGTGATTCTTCCTTGTGCTTTTCTCCCAGCATTAGGATCACCTTCCATTAAGTTTTAAAGTTCTCCTTAAATAAATCCTATACAGGACAACTACTTAACCCAGCTACCCCAGAATAGACTACTTCATACATGTTCTAGCATATATTACTCGTAATTAGCCTGCTTTCAGAACCTGGCCTTCCCACATTAAAAGCAGGTCTAACATATTTGAACAAGCTAATCTGAAAATAGACTCAATGCAACCATGACAGACACGTCCCTTACTTCTCAACCTCAGCTGCTTCCAAACCCACAAGCATGCCCCAGAACTTGGCAAAGAAACAGCATTTCCAGTGCTTTAGCCATCTGCAGGGAACAGGCATTGACTGATAATAGCAAAAACGTGCCCAGAGTGACCTACTGAGCATTTAGGGGTTCTGGTAGCTTTGCTCTAGCTATTGGTGTGTTTTGCTTCACCCAAGCCTTTAGAATACAGCTGAAAATGCCTGTGCTCATCTTTAGACCTCTTAGTGCTTTTACTTCACACCTGAATGACTGGATGTCGCCCTGTCATGTGGCATTTACCCTCTGCAGTCAAAAATGAGTTCAACCTTCACAGCAGCAGCTTGGCAGGGGGTATAGGCACCCACTTGGTGATACCAGCTCCCATAACTCTCTGCAGGCTTAAATGCTCCGGAAGAAAGGGAAGTGCAACTCAAAATTCTGAGCTAAAGGGACTTGATGCTGGTGGCAACCTAAGGACTGTTTGCATCCCGAGGACACAAAGAAGTGCTATGTATAAGGTACTTCCATTCCCTTGGAAATATTTTCCTCTTTTTGGTAAGAAAACTGAGGCAAATTTGCTTTTTGAGCTATCTGGATTTTCTCCTGACCACACACTGCAAGAGCTACATAAAGCTTCACCTTAAAAGACAGACATGGAATTCTAACAGATGTAGATGGAACAGAAAATTAATGTTTAATTGTAAAGATATTTTGCCACTTTCTTTTTCAGTCAAACCTTTCTCCAAGTACAGAGCTCTGCAAGCTTATCTGGAGAAAAGGTGCCAAACTCCCTTAGATATTGCACCAGTGACTGTATTTTAAATTGATGTAAAATAAATGGATTACGTTAGGACTTGTTTGGTTATCCTATTTGCATAAAAACCTAATGGGCTTAAGGTGAATCTGCATTACACTTGTCATTTCCAAAGAAAAAGTTCTTGGAGTACTGTCTGACTGTCAGACAAATCCCTTGCTGTGTGGTGTATAAGGCTGCTTTGTTTATCAAGTTCCCACTGAAGTTCAATTACAATAGCATGGATAAATATAACCACTCACCAGCTGTTAGTGCAAAACTAATGTAACTACAAAATATTAAATACTTTCCCCTTTTATAGTACTCTACTCCAAAATATCTTCTTTAGAAATTATATTTTTCATTAGGAAAATATAACACTAGAAGGGATGTTATTTCTTCAAGGGTATGTAAACTAAACAAAAGTCCCTACAAAACTTCATGCATCTTTACATGCATTGATTTTATTAGATCTCTTGGCTTTAAGAAAAGCAGTTGGAATTAAATTTGCTTCACTTACAACGTAACTGATTTCAGAAAAGTATTGAGTTTCGTTTGATATGCTCTGACTTGTAGATAAACAAGTCCAAACTTCAAAAAAAATGTGCAGATCGCCCCACTGGTGGTAGTGGGGGCTCAACAGAACACAGATAGTGGCAGGTCAATACAGAACTGCACTACTTAAATGAAAATCAAACCCCATGAAAATCCTATTTCCTTCAGATCCCAGCAGAGCAGGCTTTTCACGAGGTTAAATATATCATCCTAAATGCAGGTTTAAGAGTTTTTCTCCCTGGCCCAACCTATTGGATCCAAAACTGTTAATGAGGCACGTGGACAGAGGGAACCTTGTTTTCCCAGGATGGAAAGCACAGAAAAAGCCACTTAGGACAGCTGTTAATCTATTTCAGTGTGAAGATTAATGGAACTGCATGTGGGCAGCTCAGAAGAGAAGGTACAGGGGTGTCTGTCTTGCACATTCTTGTACCTTCTATGTATATTTTTAATTGCCTCTTAATTTGCTCCAAATATTAAAGGCTGGTAATTTACTGCAAAAAAAAAAAAAAAATCATTGCATGTGTGAGTTTTCAGCTCTGATTTACACGATTGCATAATTTACAGCAATGGAAAAAAGAAATTATAATTTTAAATTTGCTACAGTGGTTCAACTTTGATATCTAAATACACCACACAAACCACTCAATTTCCATAACTACTTGCCAGTGCTGCACTCAGTAATGTTATATTCCAACTGAGTAGGAGCTACAGAACTGACCTACAGATGCACAAAGCACAGTGTCTTACAGGCTGATACCTCATGTCTTTAGTGGGAAATTTGGAAGCCACACCTAATAGTGGCTGTGATTCAGTGACAGCTTCTTAAGCAAAAAATGCATCCCACTCAGTCACACACACCTCAAACTTTCAAGTGATCTGCTAAACAAAGCACCTTTCTGCTCTCTAAATAAAAGCCTCCCAGCACAAAATGAAATTGTCACCAATTTTTAACTTGCCCAACGCATTTTTTTCTATGTGCTGTCGCTGAAAATCCTGAGAGACATGGAAGTCTTGCCCACATGCAAATAGCTTAGCCTCAGAGCAGTACTCACTCTAAAGAATCACGAAGTTGCAGCCATTCAATTTAGGGGCAGCAAGCTTAAACTTCATTTGAGATACAGAAGCATCAACGTGCTTTCCTGGAAAGCTCTACACTATGAATTCAATTGCAGCTACTGAAAATCACTCTAGAAAAGACAAAAAATAAAAATAAAATTAAAAAAAAAAATCCACACACAGACACCACCACTCCCCCAGCACACAACAGAGATGGGATGCCTGTTGTCCCTACTCTCTCAGAATCTCAGATTGCATTCTTAGCTCCAGCCCCACGCAGGGACACCACTGCATTACTGGCCTGTCCCTCAGAGAGCTCACAAGTGTCAAGGTGCCACTTCAGCAACTGTTTTCCAACACTGCTTTTGCAAAGAATTGCTCACAGTGCGTTTACAGCATTAATTTTAATGTCCTCTGGTTAGCAGTGGAAGGACAGCACTGCTATCATGCCTATTCTATTTCTCCGAACATTTCACTCTCCCCGAGATATATCTGTATTGGAAAACAATAGCTTCATTGACTAAACTCCATTATTACTGCAAGCAATATGCAGTGTGTTCCAACCATCATATTTATATGGAAATGAGACTTCCTTTCAAAGAGGCATGTTTCCAGAAGCTCCAGTCGTCCACTGAACCCAGGCATTTCCCTTAAAATCAATGCATTTAAATTTCAGATAATATTTTTGGCTTGTGCTGTTCCTTGTGTTGTTTTACAAAAGCAGGGGCTGGTTAGTGGTTACAGACTGACCTTTTTCCTGAAAGCAAATGGGGTATTCTTCGATTTTACACTGGACAACATTCTACAATGAAAGAAGCTGATCAGAGTATGAGTGAATCTCAGCACAATCAATTCATTTTAATCCCCTGAAAACTTCAGCACAGGATAAACACTAAAAAGGCAGTCAGGCAAACTAACTAGAAAGATCCCAAGGCCTCTCAGGCTTCACATTGTTAAAGTGGAAAAATTGTGTTTAATACATGAGGTATTGCCGTGTTTTGATCTCAAAAGGATGCCAAAACAAACAGCAGGAAGTGGGATTCATGGCTAGTGGGCAAATTCACTTGGGCAAATACAATCTCATTTGCCCATTCCTAACGCAAAGGAGTAAACCAGAGCAGAGGCTGTGCAGAAATATTGCCTAATTAGAATTATGATGGTTTTTCCATTGTTACTTCTCAAATTTTAAATACCAAAGTGTCCAGACAAGTTGAAAAGAAACAGCTTGACATCTACCCAAACAGTTCTTATGCAGTGACACAGCTGGAAATATATGGCAGCTTTTTTATATCAGTCAGATACTAACTGCACAAGTAGAGGGCTTGTAGACAACTTTGATACAGTTAGAAATCATTTCTTCATGTTGGGAAATTCAGGACAGTACCAGTAAAGTATTACAGCCAGTGCTTGGCAGAGACACTCGGTCAAGTGTCTCAGTAGGGTGGGAACATAAACTGTTCTTGCTGTGGTCAACAACTTGCCACTCTTGGGGCCTATATGAGGACACCCTGACATTCACTACAGAAACAAAAAACCCAAGAAATTACTTATACTAACAGTATTTTACTATTACAAAATTTTAGCATTCAAGTAGAAATTGCATTGTGCTTTAAGTGGCACTGGAACGGCTCCCAGGATTCCTGCCATCTTTATCATCCCTTTCACAATGTCCCAACTTGTCTGCACTCTCAATACATGTGGAGCCACCACCCAGACTGGTGACAATGTTTAAAACTCATTTTCTACGTTTCCCATGACTGGACATAGCACTGCCACATGGCTCGTGCTGATACATGACATAGCACACACAGTTACCACAATGCAATGCCATTTTTGGAACTAACGGGAGAGAAACCATGGAAGAGTTTGAAGAAGTTTATGATAGATATGCACAAGCAGATTTAAATTATAGCAACACACACAAGCTAGCAATGGAGAAGTGATAAAGTCTTGGGCAATGGGGCAGCCCTTCCCAGAGGAGAGCCCTAACTTGCATTGCAGTGAGTCCCTGTGTAACAGCAATCTCCAGAAAAAGGAGACAGTGTGCTCACCCAGGAAATTGGAAATCAAAGGGAAGAACAAAAACTGAAGGAACCAAAATTTAGGGGTGTGCACCAAACAGGAAAGGCCTGAAATCAACTGCAAGAGTGGCTCTGATAGGAGAACATGTCAAGATAGATAAGGTGAATTAAGAAAGCAAACTGACTTTCTAGAACAAGCTGAAAAGGTAGAGCAAAGTCTCTCATAAAGCCAGAGAAACAGCTGAGTGGGGATGAGAGCAGGTATCTAGAACTGGGATGGAACATAATGCAGGAGACCAGGTTAAGGCTATAACAGCATGATGGGCTGCATAAAACCCAGCTGAAGCAAACTTAAAAACAGGGAGATTGCTTCTGTTCTCAGCTCAGTGCCATCAGGCTGCTGGTTTTAACAGGGAAACACATTTCGATTCTTAAGCAAAACATTAGAGAATAATCAATGAGGAAGGCAAAAGAAGTTTTATATTCCAACCATTTTCATATGATTTTATTATGCTTTTTGTGACACTGAGTTTAAATGATCATTCCAGGAGGCAGCAGCCACTGGTCAGTAAGCCACCACTATCAAGCTCACAAACATTAACATTCAGCAAGTCTACTTTGCAGGGAAGAGCTTTATCTTCTCAGAAGCAGAAAGCTCATAACTACAAGACCACGAACCCTTCCAGCTCTGATATTCTAGCAATTGATGCTTCATTATGGTAAACATGTTTAATGTTTTAATCCTTTAAAGAAGCATTTTAAAGGGTAAGAAAGTATGGATATGACAGTTTAAAACACTTCATCAGTCCTAATCCCCAGGGTAGAAGCCATCAATTCGCCTTCAGAGTGACTCAGTCTTTTAAGAGAAAGACATGAATCTTACTTGTGCCCTTATCAGAGCATGGCCACACAATCACCTGCAACAGTACCAGTGTTCTGCCTCTGGCACATCCAGATTCCCTGGCCATGCAGCCCACTCCTCAAGCAGTCTTGCTTCCCATGCCCCAAAATTAGTCACTTTAAAAACAGCAACTAACAGCAATGCCGTCCTCCCAACAAGGCATCACGTCACCCCTCCCCATATGTGGCTTCTTCCACCACTTCTTTGATATTTAGAGCTAAATTTGCAGGTTGGTTCTGCTGCGGAGCACAGTATTTTTATACATTACACAAGCCCTTGGGCTAGTTTCTCAGCCTGTTTTGCTGGAACCTGTGCCTTCTCACAGTCAAAGAAAAATTCTTTCTTTAATCTAAGAGGAAATGCATGCTACTTTGCTTTTCTACTCCTTGGCAGTGGCACCAGTAAATGGTGGAGTGCTTGAAGAAGCCACGTGAATTAGGGGAAAGAAGTATTCAAAAATCCTGAGCCCCTCATAAACACTTAAGAAATCGCTGTTTTACCTCAGTGTCAAATTGGTCACCTAAATCACCTCTACTGTTCCATTCCCCCATTGGAGGATATTTTATAGAACAGCAAAACGCTGGGAATAAAACATTTTCAATGTCAAAACTATCCTGATGCATACCTAGAAGAATAGGTCCAAAATACCCCCTATGAATCAGTTCTAGATTAACATTTAAGAATTTAAAGAAAGAATTCTTGAGCCTTGTAAATATCTCTGGCTAAATAAATTGGTAGTAAATGAGGTAGCTGTAACTCCAGGCACAAACAATTCATTCTCATATTACTTAGACCAGTGTTACTGGAGGATACAACTGAGACTGTCAGACATCTGATTTCCATCTGAAAAGCAACTCTGATCTGTTCCAGTATTGAGTTAAGGTCAAATAACCCGCACAGGATAATGCTTCCAAACAAAATCAAGGATCCATCCACAAAAAATATCAGTGATCTCCATATATAAATCCTTTATGAACAAGTCATGTAGTCTGACAAGTACAGAATACTCTGCGCTTTAGGCTGAGCTATGGCCAAAAATCAGGGCTCTGCACAATTATTTGCATTCAAGCAAGAAATGCACAATATATGGATTTAGGTAAAACAAAAATAGTATTAATGTGATTAATTTCTCTGGCATTATCTTAGTTATAAATTAAGTCTATTCCTAGTAAAAAAAGTCACTACCAAGGTGGTGATATATTGACACAAGGGCCCAGGGAGGCTGTGGGATCTCCAAAACCTGACCGGATAAGGTGCTGAGCAGCCTGCTCTTACTCAATCTGCTTTGAGCAGGGAGTCAGAGGCACAGGCAAGCATCCATCCCTACCATTCCCAACTCCCCTACAATTCAGAACTGAATGTTACTACAGCTTTTCTTTCTTTTTGTTCCAGTCCTTATATCAGTCTAAAGAGTTCTACACACTAACACAGACCTACTAGTGACAGATACTTATCTCCCTCAGACTCTAACACTCCAGTAATTTGACAGGGCCTGTGGCTCTAGAAAGCAAACAGTGCTTTTTAGCATGGCTGCTTTCCTGTGGGAAGTGCAGTTGTCCCACCTGATGCAAAGGTTATGCAGAAAAACATCTTCCTGCATTGTAGAACAGGGATAAGCATCAGCCAGTAAAATGTTCATGTCATCAGCCCGACCAGATGAGAAGGTTTCATGTGAACAAATGCAAGTTTCTTAGGCCAAACTAATACCAACAATTTTACAACTTGCATGTCCCTCAGAGGACAGTGGAATAAGGCACAAAGAGCACTGCACCGCAAATGAACTGCACCTTTGGGGAAAGTTCAGTGGGAACCGAAACAAAGCGACAAGGAACCTGCTTTAGTTTATAACCCATCCTACATGGCTTTCCTATTTCATATTTGAGCTGTGGAGCTTTCAAAATAATGCCATCAAATCACTCTCATGTTTAGAGAGCAGATATGTTGCAATTCCGCTTTCAGACCGATGTGCAGGCTGTCAGCTGTCAGCAGTAAGGCAGAGCTAGTTCTTTCCACCATCCCCGTCCAGAAATAGGCTGCAGCTTCGCTCACCTCCTACCAATCAATTTAGGCTGCGTGGCTTATGGAAAGAATCCAGTCAGCAGTTACATAAAAATTTATTTTCGGTGATCCTGAACGTTCCCTTTGCCCCTTCAGTGTTTATTTACTCTCAAGTACCTGAAAACAGCTACTAATGACACTGATTTGAAAAACCACTTTTCTAGGGCAGCTTTTGAGAGGGGATTGAGATTGCCATTATGATACATTGGCTTTCATGGGGATACTAAAGTTGAATGAAATTCAAATAGTGATAGATCTTAAAGCATCAGTTATCAGAACCATAATGGTCACTATAAGGTAGGATTGTTCTGCAGCCATCTTTTTTTTTTTTTTTTGCATTGGTGGCAGATGGAGGTGGTGGTTTGGTTGGGTTGAAAGAATTTATACAATTCCAGGAAACTTTGCCTTGGTCCTATCACTAAATTCCTTTCATCAATCAACTTGTCCATAGGTTCTGTCTGTTAATTCACCATCTTAATATCATTTGACCAGCGGCTAACTTTGGACACCTGCAAAATATTCTGGATTATCCCAGTTTAGATCATAACAAAGCCTTCTCCTAAGCAGTGTTTCAGAAATCTTCTGAGAACATGAAAGGACAGGACCAGAGCTGGTCTAGAAGGAAGCACTTGTCACAGAGCTCTGCAACCTTGAGTGCATTGTTTCCCTTCTTCCCTCTCCTCTGCCATTTTGATTGCAAGTTCTTCCAAACAACCACCAAACCTTCCCAAAATCGCTGTATTAGTGTTAACTGAGACTTCCAGAACTGCAAGAAATACCATTTGTCTGAGACCTCCTGGTACTGCAGCTTACACAGACCTTAAAGGCTATGAACTAACACAGTGTTTACATGGACACTGTTAAAGCAAAGATGTCTCTTGCTGGGGATAATTAAGACACTGCTAAAGGCCAATCAACTGAATTTTCAGTGGCAGTAAGAGCTATATGTTACAGAATTTTCAGTGGCAGTAACAGCTACATGTTCCAGAATACTTGGAAAACAACCACCAAGTCAACAGCTCCAATCTTTCCCAGCAGAACAGGATGACATCATGGTTCAGCACAGAAGGGGCTGTTTCACCAACAATTTGATAAGGCCAAGAAAGAACATCACATGTCAGTATATCTTCAGGAAGCCCTTATCTCTCTACTCAGAACTTAAAAACATTAATTTTCTGCACTCTCAGTAGTCAGCTTATCAGCTCCCTTTGCCATACAGTAGCTCAAATGCCCCAGTGATTAGTCAACTCCAAGGTACATGAAGTAGTAGAGACTGGATTTTGCCTGAAACATCTTGATACAGCCAACTGCACTCAAGGAACATTACAAGAAAAACAATAGTGGCTGTTTTATTATCAGAGGAATAATTAAATGCAAGCTGGATTTAGCACTACAACTGAGAAATCAATTGGATCTTCTCATTTTCTCTCAATTTACTTTATTATGTGATTGTTGCTGACTCCAAGACATCAAGGTGAAGAATTAAAGGGCAAAAAGCCTTCATTTGAGTAGTTTAGGTTAAATCCTTACTTGTAACATAAAAGCAAGAAAAATTAGACATGAGGCTGCTATTTGTTTTCTGTCTCACCTTGCAGTGATGGAGTACAACAAACAGAAAAACAAGGCAGGCATGATGAGTACCCACTCACAACAATTTAGGCATAAACTGTGAGAAAAAACAAGTAGAGATGTTAAAGATACTTCCAGAAGTATCCCAGTCTACTGAACTTTAGTATAGCACTTATATCTCTCCCCCTTGCAGGAGAAAGTGACAATTTCAAGACATTTTAGAGCACTGCAGTGTCACAGCACCACAAAAAACAGCTCGAGACATCAATACTAAGCTTGAAAAAAGGTAAGAGTAGGAAAGGGAGCAGCAGCTGTTCCACTGCTTAAGTCCACCCATATCACAACCCCTGGAGGATGCTGGGGCAGGGCAGGTAGAAATGGAGAAGATTCTCCCAACTGTGCTGTCTTACGATCCTTAATTCCTCCTGAGCCTCAACCCTGTATTGTTTCACAGCCACTACTTTCCCTACTCCTACCTCCTCCCAATTTCATCCTTTAGACTTTGCAGTCTGCTCTTGGGGTGTGCTGCTTTTCTTCATCCTCTCAGAGCTGTGACATTTCCACCTGCCTGTCCCACGTTCCAAGTACCCCCAGAGATGGACAGTTCAGTCCAGGTAACTGAGTTTTGACCCTGCCTGCCCTCACAGAGAGGCCTGACATTGCTTGACAGACTGATTTCTATGAAGATGCAAACTAGATTCCACAGAGTTTTAAATAAAAATATTTATACTGAATGCATGCAACTTCATTTCTCCTCCTTGCAGGTCAGGCTGTGTTAACAGAAGCATCCAAATGTTTATCTCAGATGGCCAGTTTTCACTTGCCTCAGCACTCTCTACAGGCAGCAACTTTTTTTTTTAGTTGAAGTTTTATACTATTTGCATTGTTTTACTCAAAACCAGATTTATTTTCCCATCTTACCTTGGATTTTGCTGGTTTTCTGTCTTCCAGTACTGGAAAAGAAATTTGATTTCCCATGGGAACAAAAATCTCCTGTAGCTTTTTTCACACTTACACAAAGGTTGATTTCATAAACTACAAAGAACAAGTCCCCAGAGAGAAAATGTTGCCTTTGGAACACGCGGTGCATGTGGCTCTGCCTTTACTGCAGACACAGACCTGCACACACAGGCAAAACTCATCACGCACTGCACGGGAACTTCCTTTGCCTCGTTTGGACAATCGGTTCACTCCTAGCTGAGGAGAAGGAGAGGTAGGAAAGGAGCTGATTCCTCTTATTTAAGACAGTGTGCACTTTCAGCAGAGTTAACAGGCCAGATGATAAAAGCTGCAGAATATTCCCCTTGTGTCATTCCAGCTGAAAACCAGAGCCAAATTCTAAAAAGGGCTTCTTACCCAGAAGATCCTGTCCCTGCACTGAGCAGTTGGATAAGCTTTGTCCAGGTTAGTGCTCATACCTGTGCTACAAAGGCTGCATGAATCTTCCCAAGGAGGCAAACTACGCTAGAAAGAAAGTGAAAAATAAAAGAAAGAGCAGCTCCACTGCCCAAGAGAGGCACGAGATCTCTTATCTGAGGTCAAGAGCAGGCACCCAGTGCTCTGGAGGCATCCTGCTGCTGCACACAGCTCAAGAGAAAAACTAGTTCACAGCTCCACATACGACTAAATAAAACAGGCCTTAAATGCACTCTGCTGTCCCTGCCGTGCATCCTCTTGAGGGGCTGTCACATGGAACCACGGCATGACCTTCAGTTGTGCCTCATCGTGTGTTACTATTTCCTCATGAGATGTCTCCCAGTACTGCTCCAAAAAAAAAGATTCTCAAGCCAACTCCAACTGCATGCTAAAAGATACAGCAGTAATCCTGCTGTAGCTAAGACAGATAATATACATACCCACCAAACAGAAAGCACCTTGACACATCTCCACCAGCTAAAACAACAGAAGATAGTTAATCTCCTCTAACTGGCAATGCCAAATACTCCCACACTTCCATGGAAGATTCAGCTCACTCATTCTCTGACCACAAGTGATCATGGACAGTGTGTTAGAAGAGTCATTTAGTTAAAAAAATATTGAGGCTTAAGTGATTTGCAAGCCCTTACAATGAATCTGAACTGAGCATTGGTAATTGGATGAAGGGCACTTAAAGATTCCAAATAAAATGTGATTCAGATCAAGGAACTAAATTCACCATAAAGTGCATAATTCTTCAAATGTTAGAATGATTTACAAGTAAAATTCTACCTTCATTTCCCCCATGTGTTTAGGCAGCATTATTAGGGGTGTGGCATAGTCGCATAACTCACAGATTAAGAACCACAGCGAGAAGGGATGAGGTAGATAAAGCCCGTGATGCCTTTGCATATTGGGTAAAGCTACATTGAAAACAAAAACTCTGATTTTGAGGTCTTTCTTGCAGCTTCATTTTCAGCTAGGGCTGAGGGGGTTATTTCATGCTTCAGTAGTCGCACTAATAGAACCACACTGTGGTAGCTGAGAGATTTTCCTGCTTGCGAACACCAATGGCTGGAACAGTTGGGCTAATCTGAATTAACCTATACTGCACAAATACACTTGAGTCCATGAATACAAGATGACATTAGCATGGATTCTTAGCAAGCTAACTCAAATTTAGACACTGTAAAAGCCTGGGGGAAGTAGGGAAGAAAGTTAATTCAAAAATTCAAATGGAAAACCACCAAACCTGCATATATACTTAGAGACAGCTGTAATTTGTGTGCGTGAGTGCTAGCTAATTCTCTGCTGGCATTCTCACAGGGAAAATAAAAACCCAAAACAAGGGAAAAAAGCATAAGGATGCCAGCAGGTCATCAGCCTTCTTCAGGTAGAAATTCTAGGTGAGGACTAAAATTTGCCAGAAGGAAATGAACCCACTTTGCAGTAGGGTCTAAATTTGTTCGTGTAATTGCTCAATATCCTGAGCTTGAACCTGAGGCAGAAACATGCAGGACCGAAAAGAACAGCAACAATTCCTTTACTTGCAGTGAATAAGAAAAAAAACCCCTCTTCTTTCACAATGGCTTCAGCAGCAGTCGATTGTTGTTTCACAATGCATAGAACTAGGTAGATCAGGGTGGTGTAATTAACTGCATCCTCAAAAAACACCATAACAATACCATCTCTGAGCAACCTACGAATAAGCAGTGTTCTGTGCTCCTTCCTTCAGAGCCTGTCTTACAGAAATGTGTGACACAGCAGCTGACACATCACTGCTTCTAAAGCTATGCCTCTCTGGGAAGAGTGCAGGAGTACCAGCACTCCTCTGAGCAATCTTTCGCTAACAAGAGCAACTGTGTCTTTAAACTGAGACCCTTTCCCTCCTCTTATGAAGAAGTTCCTTGTTTTCTGCTCTCTGATGTTCAAAATAAGAGTCTAGGATCTGCACGTTGATATTCTACCAAAAATCTGCCCACTGATGTCTCTAACCTCGAAGAGCCTTCCCTTCCATGCTCCCTCCAAGGAATGGATATTCATTTACTCAGCCCTCAGGTGAGCTCTTTCCTTAGAACTCCACTTAAAATCAACTAAACCACTATTTTGGTGATTATTTGCCTTTGAGTTCGATGTGTCTTTGAAAGATGCTTCCTCCTGTTGAGGAAAAGTCTAGAGAGTTCACCATGTTCCAGGGGAACATTCCCACACCCAGCTCTGAGCTGCCACTGCAGTTTTCACAGCAGAGGACACCTCACATACCCAGGAGGAACTGAACAGGTTGCTATCCACAGCCCTGTCATTAACTGAGCCAAGCACCTTGTGTATTAGATACTTCACAAACAACTCATTTGAATGGGTGTCCAGATGATGGATGGTCCATACAGGTATTTCAGGCTCTGAATTTTTCAAGTTTCAGCTGCAACTGTTGTTTCTACTGCCATCTGTGAGTTGTGGGGCTATTTTTTTGTTGGTGGTTTTCCATTACTTACAGCAAATACAATTATCCCACCCTTCCTGGATGACTCCTAAATTTGCTAGGATGCTTCTCAAACTGTGCTAATAGAGTTCAGCACAAACCCTTGTGTAAACACAGTTGCAGAAATACTGTGTTTATTTCAGCTGGTATGAAAACGTTGTTTGTTCACTTCAGCACAATAACTAACAGCTTTCAGAGCCTGAGTGATCAGGATGCCCAGAAACTTGATCATACCCCTTATATTAACCACGTAAGTGCAAGCAAAGAGGAAGGAAAAAAGGTAGCAGAGCTGCTGCCACGCTCTTCAGATACCTTTCAATATTCATACAACTCTGCACAGATGACACGAGCTTGGCAGCCTTACAGCAAGGAAGAATCTGCATGTGCATTTTTCTCCTGCTTTATATTCAGCTCAGGTCATCTGAGAAACGTTCTGTCAACAGAAAAGTTTCGATATCCATGAGCTGGAACCAAGCAACAAGAAAGGGTTAAAAGTTATACCTGCTATGAGAGGTTCCATGTAGCAATTATAAAAATAAGTACTCTTAACTAAAGAGGTTTTCTGAAAAGGAGGAATTTTGATCATGTTTATGATACAAAGTAGGAAATTGATTAAGATGTGGCATTTTTTTTGCTCAGCCTGAGGTCACCAATGAGATTAAACAACAACAAAAGAAAGAATGAAGGGGGAGAAATCAAACTGAGCTATGAAATAGCAAAAAGTTGTAAAATTCAGAGACATGCAAATAGGTTCCTGAAAAATATACCTAGAGAGCATTAAATCTACACTACTACTTAGAGCCAGTAATTCAGAAGTCAGGAAAGACCCAGACTGAGTTACAGCTACAAATCATCCTTGATCCAGTTGTAGGCAATTCAGTCCTTAATTACATGATCAGTTTGGTTTTTTCCCCCTTAACTGAGTAAACTATTGATAGATACCAGTCTTAGTGTTCCATCCTAGTTCTCCTTGACTTTGGTCCCACAGGATCTAAACACAGCTCCAGCCCTTTCAATACATGACCTCTCCCTACCTTAGCACTTGGCTAATCTGGGGAGGTGACACATCTTGGCTTTCTCTGTATCACTGGGCAATAGTTTGCTGTACAGAGAACACAAACTATGCCACTCAGGTTATGCAGTGGGCAGTCAAAATCCCCACACCTTCCGTGTTCAGAATCAGCAGAAATTGAATTTGGGATTTTCTGCTACTGTGCTGAACAGGAGATTAAACTACGGGCAGTGCAGTGGGGTTTCTCCTTCACTTCCACTAAGGAGTTCTTTGAAGGAGGGAATATTTACCTGGTCTATCAGGAAAGGATGATCCTCAGGGTCATTTTAACCATTCTCCACCATTAGAAATTAGATAATCAACATCTTCCAGAATGAAGAATGCTAATATTAGTTACATAGGCTAGAGAACAGAAGAGATACACTTGTTTCTGTCCATAAATTGAGCCACAGTCAGCACAAAGATCTTCAAATACACAGGAATACTGCATTAATGAACCTAAAAAGTATACTACTATTCTATTTTGTTGCCAATTACCCTTAAATTTCCATCTGCAGTTCTAGGAAAGATTAAAGTTTTCTTCCTGAGAAAACTACTTATGCTTATGAGAAGACTGGGAAGTTGGAAATGAGATCATGCATGGATGGAGAGGTACCATTTCCACATTGCTACTTAATAATTTCATTGGGCTTTCCAAACTTTTGTACTGTGACAAGTGTCCTCTACTTCAAAGAGGTGCTGCACCTAAACAAAGAGCACTCACCCTGAGTTATTTGCCTTATTCTCATATACCTTGTTTAAGCCACAACTCTCTAAAGCACAGGCTGTAATGCATCTCTGCAACACTGAAATTTGAACTGTAATTCAACTTGAAGTCAAGGTATTACAGGCAAACAAGTTAATGTCTCTGCCTTGCACAGATGGCACAGCACAGTAAATCTCACTCTTCTTTCTATCAGAAACATGGGAAACTAAAAAAATGGCAAATCTCTGGCTTGCTAACAAGATGTTGGGGGGGGTGGGAAGTAATAAAGCTTTGCCGTGACTTTCAACAATATGGAAATAAAAACAGTTTTAATAACTAACACAGAATGTTCAGGAAGGCTGCCAATACAGGTATTTCATCTCTTCCATAACATTTTTACTAAATCACTGAGAGATCACATGAGCCTTACATCACAAATCAGGGCCATTTACAGAAAATGAAGTAATGAATTAAAAGCAGATAAATTTCAATGCTTCCTCTATTGACTCTCCCAGCACCTCAAGGAGACTGACAACTGCAACACTGCCTGGATCACAAGCCGTGAATGAGGCTCAGAGTAATTAAAGGATGTTTACATTTCATCCATCACCCTAAACGTCCCTCAGATTCCACCCAGAATTTTCCATCCTGTATTAATTTGATGTGGGGTCCTTACAAGCAGCTGATTTAATCGGTATGAATGAGGGGGGGGAGCCAAAGCTAAAATCCCTGATAAGTATTCCTCAGCAGAGTAGGCAAACAATGCCCCCCACGGAACAAGGTAAAAGAACTATGAGCTAAAGGAAATTGCTTGGCAACCAAGTCACAACCCCTCTTCAAAGCAGATTTTGTCTAGAAAGCTTAGGACAACATATTCCCCAGCTGAAAACGTGCCACCTCGTAAGCAGGTGAAAAGCAGCCACCTTGTTTCAATAAAATATACGTTTAAATGATGTAAGAAACTCTCATTATGTTTGATACCAAAATACACAAGCTCCTGCTATCAGAAGAACATTCCCTTTCTTTCAGGCAAAGTACAGTAGACACCAAGAAATTAATTTTTAAGAAGACTGCATGCAGGAAATAACTTTTGAAGTGCTTGCCATCTCAGCAGGCAGGTGTGAGACTGGAGTATTTTTTTGAATTGGCAATTGTGATGTACACATGTGTTCAAGAACTAATGTCAAAATGAGACATATAGCCCTCTTTTATATTCCAAACAGCCAGTGTTCAAGTGCCACCATTTATCTCCCCAAACTTTTCATACAGGCAGGTTTTGAGCCTTGACTTGTACAACATCAAGTGTTTTATACTCACAGGTAGTGTTCAAGCCTTGATTTATATCTCAGTATCTTATACTCACTAGCACACAATTCAAGCCTTGATTTATAGCTGGGTTGAGAGAACCAATTCAGATAAAACACTATTCAGCCAAACCTTCCCCCTTTCCCATGATCCAGCACAAAGACTGACCTTCTCTATGTAGGCTCAGAGAGCTATACCCAACTTTTTTCTTCCCTTTCGTGGAAGCTATTTCATTCAGCAGCATCCCAGTTTTTCTCTAGCATCCTCTCAAGAACCTACACAAAAGTTGATTTAGCTCCTTAAAGTTTCAGCAAGTTCATTGAACATGGGTTGTTTGCTTTCCTCTTGTCACAAAAATGGAGATCAGCAGAAAAAGTATCATCTCTAAAGTTCCCTATTTCTTTAGGCTGTTTTGAGAAACATAATTACAGACAATGTCTTCCAACACCAACAGCTACAGCTATCTTATGATAAGAGCACCTGGGTTTGCAAGAACAGCTCAAAGCTCTTGAACATTATGGTTTTTAAATAAAAAAATGCTTAATGAAAATGTTAATTATATTTGTGGTTAAGCCCTTGAATCAGAAATTTTACTTTCAGCCAAAAATAGAGAACCTGATGAAAACAGAAAGAGTTGCTACCCAGATTTACTGCATTTATCTAACCACAAAACCTTAATCATATAACCAGTAGACCAAGATCAGTTTGACAAAAGAGGGAAGGTCCCCAAGAGATGATGTTCCTGCAAGCCTCATGTACACAAGCAGCAACAGGGCAGATATTCCTGCTGAAGGGAAATCTGCAGCCTCAGCCAAGCCTTTGCTCTGCACTAAATGTCTTTATTTCAGGACCAAAAAAAAGTTTTCATTAAGCAGGATTTGGGCATGAGAACAAAGCGACAAGAAAAGGTTTCTCTAGACCTGCTCTTCAGAGAAGGGCTTAAAACATAAAAGGTCTTAAAGGAACTCCAGAAGACTGGAGTGTGGGGGGGAAAGGTGTGGAGCCCATGAGAAAGTCAGAGGCATTTTCTTCCAATTACTATTTCCACCCAGACCAGAGAATTGACTCAGCTTTGGTACCAATGAGGGGTTAGAAGCCACCTTACACTAATTAGCCCCACAAAGACATACACTTTATTTCAGATCTGCTTTCAGAGACTTCCATCTCTGCCCTTTCACATGCATTCCACATCAACACAGAATTGCACTCATCTGTACCAGCAGGGGAAGACTGACAGCAGAGCCACTGAGCTGCCCAACTCACCAGAGATGCAGCTTTGCAAGCCTGGGACATGAAATCCTGTGGCCTCTGAAATCCCAATGCAAAATCTCAACTGCAAGGCCATATTATTGCTTTTCTGATTCCCCTTTAGCAGCTTAGTTCCCCAATTATAAAAGCACTTTTTATGTTACAGCCTCCTCATGGCTGTCTCCTGCAAGTTCTTCTGAAGTTATTTAAGCCTGTATCCCATAAAAAACCTCTGAATGAATTCCAGGTCGTCACCACAGAATAGCACTCCACTCACATAGCACTGTTTCTTCCAAGGTAATTTTCATACTTCAGATATCTCACACCTTGAATCATCCTCCATAAGAAGCCCACAACAGAAAAAGCTGTGCACTTGAGTAAAACAGAGAATAATACAAACTGTATTCACAGGACTGTCCTTTGAGAAATCTCACGTACACAGAGGATTAAAAAAACAAACTTTATTTTTGTCTTCCCTAATTACATTAGCTCCTTTTAGACGTAAACTGTTCACAGTTACACAATTACAAGATCACTGCAGGCCATTTTATCTCAGTTTAAACATCTTAAAATCCTGTCACTTACTGAAGTTCTCAAATTTGCACTTTGCTGGGGACTATTGTTGCAAAATGTACGTTCTGCTTGGACACTTTTCTTCTTGGAACGCACACGAACAGGGCCAGAGAAGGATCCCAGGTACTACAAACACAAGACAGGAGGTAGGCAGCATACACGGGAAAATAAAAACTAACACATTTGAAAATCTGCTGCAGGTTCAGGCAATTGCCTGTCACTGACAGAAGATGACTTGCAAGTTGATGCAGGGCTACAGCAGCAAATAGAGAGGAAGCAAGTACGCAATCTTCCAACTTGCCTGCTTCAGTCGACAGGTAACTAATAAGAAAAACGAAACATGAGTATAAGCCTAATCCCTTTACAACTGATATAGTAAACTAGGAAAATGTGCATACCCTGCTTTTAGCAATAGGTCAGAGAGCCCCAGCCTGCTAAAAGTACTACAGAACTCAACACACTGAAGCTCAGGCCCAGCAGCTTTAAGCACTGGTTTCTGTTGTCAGCTAGAAGGTCCCTGCATCCCCACTTTGCACAGAGCTGCAGCTGCCAGGCAGCACATTCTGCACCCCCACTTTGTACAGAGCTGCAGCCGCCAGGCAGCACATTCTGCACCCCCTCCTCTGACACGCTGGTCACCTGTTGCGAGCCCGTTCCACCTCTCTGTGCCAGTCTGCAAGGCTGCCTCCACCTTCCCAAGAGCTTAATGTCCTACAGTCCAAGTGACAGGGTGGCTTCCGGGCCGTTACTGGGGGAACGGAACTGGGAATCTGTGAAGTCAAAAGCCTGTTTTACTACAACCTCAACGAAGATCTAACCGCGTCTAATTACATTTCTCTCTGGTGCTGCAGGTAGAAGGTAGAGACAACGCGCACCCTGGGGCTGGAAGCAGCAGTCACACGGCAGAGACACACCCCCAGCCGGAGCTAAAGCAAACGCGACAGCCCTTCAGACTGATAATGCTTTAAGTGGCAGTCACGGTTTTTAAGAACTGCACTGAAAGTCTGGGTTTTCTACGTTCCTTAAAACTTGCAAAATATCCTTCTGGGGAGCTTGACACATTTTTGCTACAGACCATTCCAAAATTCCAGAGGCCAAGCAGTCAACAAGATGTAAGATCTACAGGAAGGACTGAACTTTGCTGACACCAATCTAAACATGAACAAAGTCTCCTGATTCTTCCTGCCTTATGAGAAGAAAAATTGACCATATAGTACTTATAAAATATCTCAGGTGGAACAACTCCTTTTCCAAGCACTCAGCAAGAGAAGCAGAGGCATGAAAGAATATGCAGACAGAATTCAATATCAAGAAATCTAATAACCTAAATTTTTTTCCTTTGATGTTAGTAAGCAGAACATTTACACTTTGCTTTGCACATAGATCTGAGAACAATGACTTTTGTGACAATGAATAAACACATCTGCAGAACAAGCTGCTGATTGAAGATAAATAAAAATACAGTATCAGAGAAATAAAATGCTGTAAATGCATAATTTAATAGCAGGAAACCATTTCACCCTGTGGCTTATCTTTGGTTTTCCTGTATAAATTGACCAGATAGTAAAACATCAGAAAACAAGCCACAGGGACAAAAATGTCCAGATCAAAGATGCAATGAAATGCTCCAAGGAGCTGTCTTGCTAAGAACAATGGAATTTGAAAACTTAGCTAATGGCCTGGGTTTAAAGAAGCCAACAGCTGAATATGTAACTATAGGAAAGCGTGAGATGAGTCAACCTTGGCTGCAACCTGTTTGTACCATATCAGAAGTGCAGTGCAATAGTGCTAACCTCTTCACAAAGCTGAGCCCCAGAAAAGGTCCAGCCCAGATGGCATATTTAGGTTGTTTACAGGATATCCTGTTATGGATGGTGCAAGTGATAGAAATTAGACCTTTTTGTTTTTTTCCACCGTGCACAGGGAAAAAAGGAAATAAAAAAAGGTACAAACTGGCCCAACATTGAAAAAATAAGGCTCATATAACTTCACTTCTGCCACTTGTATTCTTCTACCTGCACCAAGTTTCATCTTGAAACTTTCCAGTCTCCTTCTAGGCTAGGGGAGAAAATAGTAACAACAGAGAGATGTCACCACGGAACAGTAACAGGTTTCAACTCCAATGTTTGTGTCTCTCTGCTGTCTTAGATCTGGGATCAGTCCTGGGCCCCCCCCATATTTCAACAGCAGCTCTTTCTTGTTGTGCCTTCATTAGAGCCCCTTCTAAAACAATCCCCCAAATGCTGCCCAAGCTACTGTTCAGCAGGCAGCTTCTAATTAACCCTGAACCTCCATCAAGCTGTGGAGGCATTTTGGCTGAGCCAGAGCCCGGCCTCCCCGGTGTGTCTCTGCAATCAGCCCGTAAATTCCCACAGCTGTACAGCCACTGTGCAGCCTGGGGGCTCGGGTACAAGTGTTTGCCCATCTCATCAACTGCTGCTGCTCCTGCAACCTCCTACAGAAAAAGGCTGAGTAGAAGGTAATGACAAACTCAGTCTCACTTGTTGCTTAGTCTTTCTTCAGCAAACTCCCTCTAATGAGCAGCTGGTGCAATGCACGCACTGAGAGCCAAGTATCCAAGTCCCAGCCAAAGCAGAGCGGTTGGCAGCTCATGTTTGGCAGCCAGCAGGGCACGGGCACATGAGTCCTTGCCACAGCAGGGTCCCTGTGCTCTGTGCCTATCAGAGAGCCAAAGCTGCCAGCACTAACAGGCAAAGCAACCTAACATTTTTGCCATGTTTGAGACCTCATTTAATCACTTTTCCCTTTCCCAAGTCACTGAGGATGACATTTCCCACAAAGACTGTCTCAGACTTAGGATTTTTCTTCCAACCACGCAGAGAGTTTATTTCTTCAGTGAAAGAACACTGTTTTGTCAACAATTTTAAACAACTGTTAAGTCTAAAAGCTTTGATATCCATCTGCTTTTGAGCAGAGACTGGAAATTATCAAGCTGTCAGAAATGTTGATTATTTAGCCCTCTAAAATCTTTCAAATTTGGCAGTGTTAAGCCTCTATAAAGCTGCTGCTTGCCCATGCTCTGAACTGACAGGTTAGAATCTGGCAGCTCAGTTTCCTGAAGTTACCATCTGCCCTGAGCATCCTTCCATCCAGGACTGAGTAGCACTTCCCTCACAGTTGCCGCTTTCAGTGCCTCTCAAGCTGGACTAAGGAAAAGAGAGCTGGATTCACATGTTTTTACACTCACATCAAAGTCCCGGCTGTTTGTGCACAGGAGAAAAACTGCAAGTCCACTCACAAGCAGACTTCATGAACCATAAATCAGAGTCCAAGCACAGAGCTAACTTTCCCAATCGCATCTTCCCGTTCCTTTGTACGCTCAAATCACTTGAAACTCCTCCAAAGACCAACTGTTACTTGTAACTGCACTGTTACTGTCCTGCCTTTATGCAATGGACACTAATACAAGGCTGTACATTAGCAGGTAAATTCTAAAATATCTACTTTGGTACAGACATGCCAGACTTCTGAAAACAATAGAATTCTACAACCAAATAAACAATAGTCAGTCTTTATTCCAATGCACGCAATTAAAAAAACCCAGTTACATGCAGGATAGTTTCATGGGCAGAATTACTGACAAAAATAACACACATTCCTAATTACACAGTTGCTTTAATTGACTCTTGTCATCTTATGTTTGTATTGCTAAGCAAGTCTGACTGCTTAGTATCATTTTAAAATAATAATCTATATAATTTGTACATATTTTTACTGGAGTGAAAAGGAAGATATAGGCCAAATATTCCAACTGCTGTACTTCACAGGAGTTAGGAAAGTAGCATCTGCTAGTTATTCACCTGACTTCAGTCGTGAAAGTGTGAAATTTTCTGCTTCATGGAAATATGGAATATCATGCTAGCCAACGAGTACAAGCCACATTCACACTGCATACATGTAACATGAAAAATAAATATAAAAATCAACCCCTACCCCTCATGAGCAGGACTAGGCACCACAGACAACCCTCGGCACAACAGGTTCCCACAGAGCCATTCTCCCTTACCTGCACCCAGCACAAGAGATTAAAATATCCAGAGCAAGCAGCTGAGTTAGCAAACACTTCACCACCATACCTCTTCCCAAGGGGTCCCCTGCCCACGCCCTCAGGAAGAGCCTTGGCCACTTCAGTGGCAGCACCTGTGGGCAAAGCAACAGCCCTGTTTTTAAGCAGCCATCAGACCCCTCCTTCCTCTCACAGCTGTTTCGTGTCCATGACTTACCACCACACAGGGTGGAACCAGCCAGCTTCATTTCCAGGTTCAGTAGCTCAACAACAGGGTTCCACCCCCCCCCCCCCCCCACCTCCAAACTTTCAACAGGGTATTTAGGATGAATAATTTGCAAGTTCCTTCTTGTTCAATCACATCAACTGACAAAATTAGTAAGGTCCCATTGTGTGAAATGGAATAAAAGTATTTCAGAGTAAGTATTCAGAAAAGGAAGGATTTAAACAGTTCAGTTATTTTGTTTAAGCTCAAGTCTCAAATGTGCCTTCTTCACACGCTTAATATGGCTAAAGTCACATCTTGTCCTCAGACACCCCTGAGAACATGGTTTTCAGTTTCAGGAAGAAAAAGGCAGCAGAGACTAATAATGAAAACTTCCTTTTAATCTACTAGAAAGAAAGAACAAAACCTAAACTGAAAGCCTGGATTCCAGATGTTAGATTTTATTTACTTTAATAGAGACCATAACTGAGTGGCCTCATTCCTTTTTACTGCTATAGCAATGCCCTGTCTATAGTGAATCCAGGTAGAATACACAGAAAAATCTCTAAAAGTAATTTTCCAAGTCAGCTGTTCTTGTGACTTTACCACTAGAACCACACCTTGAGCTCCTTTGAAATGAGAGCTCGGTGGTACCACACCAGCCCCTCCTGGACTGCAGTTATTTGCCACCATGAAAACACAATGCACAAAATTAAGCACAGAGTTTGCTTGCAATGAGGAACATCTGCTCATGAAAGAAACATCTATCTCAGCTCATCAAAAAAGCTTCAATAAAATGTTTCAAGGTTATAATCTTTTGGCTCTGAATAAATTGGGTTTTTTATCACACCTCTTCCCTCTCCCACGTGGACTCCAGCTAAGGAAGGACACAAAATGCACACTAAATCCGTATAACCTACAGTCTGGATCAGCATCCAGACCTGAAAGGTTCTCTTTGCATCACTATATGTGTGGGATTAAATGTGTACCTACGTATCGACAAAAGATGTAGAGCTTTTAACAATTACTCCCATCTGTTCAGAACAGGAAAGAATTCAGGGAAAGTATAAGGTTTAACAGTCAGCATGCAGCATTTTTTGGCCTTTGTTCGTGGCCAGACTGCTTGGAAGCTGCAGAAGAACAAACCCAAATTCAAGCACAGATTCCTACAGCGTGCCTGGCTGGAGTGCCAGCACTGACGGTAAGAGCAGTTGGTTGACCCACACATATGGAGAAGCTTCACACTTTTGTCTTTTCTGTGCTAAAAAAGCACAACCCCTGATATTTTCTGAACATGCCTCAGCTTGATCTTTTCTGGATTGGAGCTCAGGAAATGCCAGGTTTGGCCCTGCAGCTGACAGGTTCTGTGACCTCAGGTGAGTCAATCCACTTTCACACCTTCATCTCCCTCACAGACCTTCTTTGAACTGCTACAATCTTTAGACAGAATTTGTCTTTTAATATGCCTGTACACAATATCCCAATAAAATCAGGTCATCATCAAGCTCTAACATCAGCTTGAGCCTTAAGGCATTCTAATACTATTTTTATTCAGACAAATTCATTTTTAGTTTAAGAGTGCTGGAAGACTGTTGAGACCTACTGAACTGCAAGGAAATGCAAACTTGCTTTCTTGAGAAACACTTGAAGTTTTATGAGCCGAGTATAGAGTGGTAAGAGATTCCCCAACTACAGTGAGCTGTAAAACTAAGTGTTTCTTTCATTTGTACTTACGCTTAAGTGTGTTGTCTGTTAGTTGCTGCAGTTTAAACTGTTTCATAAAATAACAAGTTATTTTTATTATCCCTTTGCAATGTTCCATAATTACTCTATAAAGGCAAAGGCATTTATCAATCATATGTAATTACTTTTAGTGCAAAAACATATTTGTGAAAATTAAGAAATACTTTTAACTGTTTCAAGAACATATTTCTTTTATTCCCTTACTGTCCCACTTACAAGGAAATCACACCTATAATAAACAAATACATTAGAACAACAGGTACTTGGATAGGTTATCACAGGTACCTCATGCTTACATGTCAAAAACCCTTCAGCTTTTCTTGGATCTCTGTCCCAAAGCCTCCAGAGGCAAGAAAGTCAGTTTTAAAGGTCAGAATTTGAGGCAAATAAACTAAATTGGCACGTTCTACCCAAGCTGATACCCTTGAACAGGACAGAAAATCCCTTTCTCTATTTAACCAAATTACATTTGCACAGGACCCCAAGTCTGCTTGCCAAATTCCATTTGCAAATCAGGGCTTCAGTTGACACAATGAAAAAAATGCATATATATATATATATGCTCATATATACACACACACTTCCCTCCAGTAGTATTTCCTACTCCTGGTTCTGATTGATTGAACACCCAAAGATCAATGAACTCCATTACACTCTTTCTATTAGTTGGTATTCTATTAGTTCTTCGATTGACTTCATTAAGTTTAGGATAAACCCTAAAAGTGTTTGAGATGAAGGAAGAAGCTACACAGGGAGAATACTGGGGAGATACACTACACAAATTCCTGTTAACACCTCCCCCCTGAGAAGGAAGCAGTATTAACTCAGAAAGTCTGCAGGAAGTGTGAACTGTACCAAGGCCGTAACTGCTGACTGCACAGTGTGTCCCCAGCAGCTCACTGTGGCATTGCACAGGGCTTGCTCTTCATGAACTCCACTATTTGCAACATGAGGCAACGCATGGAGGACTGGCCTTAACACACCTTCTCAAGGTCCAACAAGATTCCTGAGAAATCAACTCAACTCTCCTCTGACTGCAAGATCGGAGGTCTTGGTCTTAAGATGGCAATTCTAGAAAATGTGGCCATCAAGGAATATCTTCTCAACAGTTCAGAAGGCATCTAATGAAAGCACTTGTAATGTTTTGGAGACACTCTGGGCAGGGAGCCTTTGCACCACAACCCAGGCTGTCAGACTTCATGCAGTCAGGAGAGAAACGACACTGCAGAGAACTAATTAAGGTGTTGAAAACCATTCTCTGAAGAGTTTCCCTCACTGAGATTTACAGGCAGCCCAGAGCAGGAGTCTCATTCCAGCTGTCCATTCCACGAAACTCAGCAAATGAGCGCCCAGAGGAAGCTTGCTGCAGTCTGCAGCAAACACGGGGGGAACAAGCAGAGTAATTGGTCCCTCCCTTTCAGTGCCAGGAATATTCAATTTCATTGTGCTTGACTGACAGAAATCAGCACTGATTCAAAAAAGGAAATTCAAGTATTAAATTTGATTTGCACTGAAAAGGCCAAGGTGGTCATGACTGAAAACAGAAAAACTGAGAAGCAGCACAGAAGGAAAACACACAAAACAGGATTTGTCTCTGTGTCTTCACACTACCTTCAAATAACACAGTGCACAGAGCCTCAAAGTGTCAGTCATGGTCACACAAGTGAAGAAATTCCATCAGATGCCATCCATCTCCTTTTTCCTAATGTTCTTGGAACTCCTGGGGATCCGAATCATTTGCCCTGCTACTTCTCTTTGTTTCTTGTGAGGGTATAATCAGCAATGCCAAATTCCTGTGTCTCTCTGCCACTGCAACTCTATTCTTGCTTTTTAAAAAAACTAGCCAATAAATACCAGCATAACAGAGCAAGTCCTCAGTGAATTGGTGAATTTCAGCAAATGCTTTTGTTGCACGGATGATTTACCTCATTTGCAGTAGCTTCACTGGGAGAGTATGATCTGATGGAAGCCAAATCAGCAAAGTCTCACCCACCTCCACATACTCCAAGTCAGATTCAAACTCCATATAAACAAGCCCACTACAGTTCCTTTAGGAGTCAGAGGTCCCTTGGCATCTTTGGGACCTGAAGCACTTCACATACATGGGCCTTGTTGGCTTGCAAACATCCCCTTGGAAGATCAGCACATTGCTTTGTTTACTGTTCCTGTAACAGCTCGGGGTTTGTGCTTGTCTTTGGTCAATTGTAACAACAGCAAAACCCCTCAGTTACAGCAGGAGTTTTGAGATGACTTTACAGAACAAGCCTGAAGAGTTCCACTCATTATTTTAGTCAGCCTTGTCTATATAATTTGAGCAGTGAAAGCCTGAAGCTGTTTCAGAGCTTTCCTTAATGTTCACTGGTAAAGGTAACTCAACAAGACATCAGAATCTGGTTATTGTTTTGGCCAGGATAGCTTTAATAACTTAACAATTAGTGTTTATTTATTTATTACTGCTACTCCTAGCAAAAGCAGCAATCAGGATTTCTTTAATAAGCAATTTAAGCATATTTCAGTGTCTTACATTTCCTTCTTAGCGAACAAATGCCTTATTACTTCTGAAATTCAAATGTTATTAGAAGTACCATTTAGGATTTAGGCCAAAATCTAAAAATTAAACAAAAGAGTGCCCAGAGTCAGTAGGCTTACAGCAAAAGTAAAGCATTTAAGGGGAATAAAAGACAAGCTGTAAAAGCCCGACTTACAACATTAGTCCTTGCAAGAGCTGTGTCTTCAGCAGCAGTTACTCATGGGCTGATTCAGCCTAAGTAAGTGTTCTTTCATTTCTGAAATAGAATATAGCCATGAGTTACCAAATGGGACTCTACCATTACTGCAGTAGGGAGCCCCTGGTGGTCTAGTGGTTAAGGACACGGCGCTGTCACCGCCGAGACCCAGGTTCGATTCCTGGTCAGGGCCACTCCCCGGGGCAGATGGAGCTCGTTAGCCCTATAAGGCAATCCATCTACGTCCTGAGGACCTCACTGCCACCGTCCAAGCTTGC
>JAYRBT010000010.1:22387585-22399850 GCA_036023395.1 Myiotriccus ornatus | reverse complement strand
CTCCCCCCCGGAGCTAGAGGTGAAGGGAAAGCCTCTGGCCTGGGGTTCCCTCTCCCTATCCAACTTCAAGTTCGTCAACCATCCTCATCCTGGAATGGGTCAATGATGTTTCTATACTGCCTATTGCTATTAATGTATTTGAAAAAACTCTTTTTAATTGCTCCCCACATTTCTGGCCAACTTAACTCCAGCTGCACTTCGGCTGCATGCTACCAGAATGCTTCCATTGTCCAGTGGCAAATATGCTACGGTAATCAGGAGCACTCTTCCCTCTCTGCCAAGAGCACTCTGCCCGAGGAGTGCACATCTACTCCCACCACCTCTTGATCTACTGCTTGATAAACAAGCCCCTCTTGTAACACAAAGAGGCAACACTGAAAAAACTCACTGCAGTTCTGAGAACAGGGAGATCCTGACCAAAGCAGATTCCAGATATATGGAGCTGTACTTCCCAAACAGAACAGGATGCAAAATGCTGACATACCATTTCAGGATCAGGTCTCTGCCATCATCAGCAAGTGACCTATGGCCTTTGTCCCACAGAATTGAATGAACTGACTATAGGTGCTATCTTTAAATAGGAAGTACTTGAGGTTAATGGCTGGTTGTATCTGCTGACAGCGTTTTTAAAAAAAACATGCATAATGCATGCTAAGCAGTGTTCAGAGGAAGACAAAAATAGCTCTGTATCAAAGAGGTTGGTTCCTTATTTGCCTCCAAGGGCAAGTGAACATGCTGGTCTTGCACGTAAGCAAATCACTTTTTCTTCTGAAAAGATGTTTCATCAATTCTCCTATAGATAAACATCTGCCAACATCAATATTCACTGCACAACACACTCAAGAAAACCTTCTTAACCAGAAGGTATAATATAACTTACTTTCAACTAAAGGTCTGTCTTTGAAATAATAATATATTTCCTCGGTAGAGATGAGTACTTGCTTGAGACTCCAAAAGACCCTAAAGACTGACATCCAGCTGTTCTGTATTTGATCAAGTTTATGTGACAAGGTGATGTCACAGTGTGATACATCCTCATGAGATGAGTAAGGGAAGCAATCAGAGCTCTGGCCAGAGATACGATGGAACATTCGTGAAATATAACAAGCAGGCAGGCTCAGTCCTCTGGCTGCTGTCTCTTAGGGAAGAATGATCAGACTCAGGATCTGAAGGTGTTTTGGTGATTACAGAATCCCAGAATATGCTGAGTTGGAAGGGACTCCTAAGAATGATCAAGTCCAACCCTTAGCCCTGCACAGGACCATCCCCAAGAGTCACATCCTGTGCCCGAGAGGATCATCCAAATGCTCCTTGAGCTCTGTCAGCCTTGGTGCTGTGCCCACTGCCCTGGGGAGCCCATTCAGTGCCCAACCACCCTCTGGGGGAAGAACCTCTAATACCCAGCCTAAACCTGCCCTGACACAACCTCAGACCATTCCCCAAGTCCTGTCCCTGGTCCCCACAGAACAGACCTCAATGCCTGCTCCTCTTCTGCCCCTCACAAGGAAGTTGTAACTGCAGTGAGATCTCCCCTCAGCCTCCTCTTCTCCAGCTGAACACACCAAGTGCCCTCAGCTGCTCCTCACACGGCTTCAAATCAAGGCCCTTCCCCATCTTCGTTGCCCTCCTTTGGACACTCTCTAACAGCTTAGTATCTTTCTTATATTGCAGTGCCCAAAACTGCCTCAGTATCTGAGGTGAGGCCACTAGTAAGAATGTGATCAGTAAACAAGCCTCATCCAACCCAAAGCAGACAAGGATAGAGTCAACCTTTGGAGACTCCAGGGAACAGTGCATCATGCCAAAAATATCAAGACATGATCTGCAAGGCAAATCTGATAAGGAACTACATATACTGCTAGGCCAGTACCACCAGAAAGTGATGAGTTAATGGATAAAAAAAAAACCACAGAGCTGTAAGTCTGAGTTACAGCCATTTGAAAACAAGCCTCAAAGCCCTTGCACAACCCTTTGAAAGTAAGCCTCAAATACCTTGCTTTCTGCACCCAGTTATCTTACCCAGCCAGACATTTAGACTGAATTTAAACTTCTAGCTGAAGCCTGATGCCTTTGAGGATTAGATCCATTCATCAACAGCCAGCTTAAAACAAGTTGTAAAGGGTTAGGTATCCCATTAGGTACTACCTTCTAAGAGGAAGTAGTTTTCAGCTCTTGGGATTCTGTTGAACTGAAAGCTGAGTATGTCACTCAATAAAGGCAGTAAATTTTATTAAGGCTAATTGTAACTACTACCCATGGCTCCATGTTCTGGTAACAGCACCCAAGATGAGACTTTCTCTAACACTCTCTAACTCTGGCAGTTTATTCAGTTTGCAAAGAATGTTCCACTATGAAAGCAGGTGTTTGTTGAGCATTACTGTGTTTTTCCAAAGCTCTTTGGGAGCTACCCCAGGAACTTTACAGCAAGGCAGCTGGCAGATGACAAGAACCTGGGCAACTACAGAGAAGCCCACAGAAAAGACCTTCCTGGATGGCTCAGCTGCCTCAGAGGTAGAAGGAAAAAGTGTATGATAGATATGACTAGCAAGATGTCCCAAGGAAAGAGGCTAGCAGAACCAAAGCTGCAAACCATAACGGTAAAGAGTGAAAGGAGAGAGGAGCAGTTGTGTTCTGGCTGCTCTTATTCAGGCTTTTACCAGATACTCCTGTAGTTCTGAGGGTAACACTCCCCCCCCCTCCATCACCTACTCCAAATGCTGACATAATACTATAAGCCTTTATACAGTATTATATCAGATATCTTGGCTAAAACAACTTTGTAAAAAGAGGCATACCCCTGCCACAGGAAGAAAACAAAGTTTATCAGGATTTTTTTTTTTTAAAAAGAGTAGGACAGCTGTGGACAAGGGTAAAAGCAAACTCAGATTTTCAAAGGGTTGTGTCAAGATATCTCAAAGGCTCTTAAAGAAGTATAGCTGTTGCAGATAAAAGGCAGCAGCCTTCAAGCATTAATAACTCACTAAAAGATAAACAACAAAGTAGGTAGGAAAGCAATTTTTCATGATAAAAGAAGTTCACCAGTGTGGTCCCAGATGGACCTGTGTTGGAACATGCATTATTCAAAGTATTTAGAAGTGATCTGAAAAATGCTGTGAGGAATAAAGAACAACTGAGAATAGAGTGACATATTAATGTTTTCTGTATGAATTCATGGAGTAAACCTTATCTTGAGCCTTTCCAGTTCTCCTTATTTCAAAATGAGTATAACAGAACTAAGCCGGTACAGGAAAGGCAACAAGAATGAAAGATATGTATCAATTCCTGTATAAGGCTAGATTAGAGACTAGAAACATGTCATACAAAGGAAAAAAGGATATGAGAATTTTACACCATCAACACTTCAACAAGGCACAACTAGTTTTTTCTGATTTTGCTGTATGCATTTTATTCTATCATCATGAAAAAGTTAAAAATTCAGGAAGCACTTTTGGATACTATTAATAACTTCACTGAAATGCATTGTCATAAAAGGTTGTGAATATCAAAGGCTTACATGATTTTGTTCTCTTCCGTGACTGCCTAAATGCCATCTCTGCATATTCAGTCCTGATGTGCAGATTAAAGAAATTAGTCTTTTACACTGGTCTGAATCACCAAAATCACCACTTAAGAGCCATAAACTGGTATAGCTGCAAACTTTCCCACTCCTATGTTAAATTTAGCAATGAAAAGGGTCACAAACAAGCTTCCTAGGAGGTCAGCACGAAGACACTAAAGCCTCACCTTAAGGTTGTGAATTTCCAGAAGAGGTGGATATGGGTGATTGCTTGCAAAGTCACCTTGGCCCTGACTTGGACACTACACACAATTTCAAAGGCTCACTGGACAGAAGAGAGGCCCACAGCTAACTCTTCTTTCTCATTTCCCCCTAGCCTCTAGCAAGTAATAACAATGATGTAGCTGCAAATTAAATGGCAGATTACTCGAGGAGGAGATATGGGTGGTTACTGTAGAACAGAGTGTACTTACCCTCACAACAATTTTACCTAAATATCCTCTGGGAATGCTACACAGTTCCAAGATGTACTTGCTTCTGCTGCTGCAAATATTAATAAGCTAGGAACCAAAAGTATTTTCACTACTGCATTCACAGAGCATGACAGAGGTATGATAAATACAACAGGAGGAACAGCACTTTTATCTCTTTCAGCTGAGCAGGATATGGTGTCTCTATTCAGCCTCATAGAGAACACATGGGATTGATTCAGATGAGCCTCTGCTCTCAAGTGTTTTTCTCCAGAAGTGAAGTAGCCCAAGTGGAAAAGTCTCCTCTATTTTATTCTCAAATCTAAAAGACAGAAAAGGATAGGTAACAAAGTCACACTGTTCCTAGGTCAACAACAAGGTACTTGAACACCTCCACTTACCTCTTGAATAAGAACCATGAGACAGTCAGGATTTTTGAAATTTTTCAATACCCAAGGATTTTGACACAGGACTAAAAATATTTTGGTCCACCTGGGGACCACCTTTCCTCTTGACTCTTATTGTTCACTTTATGTCAATAGTTCCCCTTTCTTCAACAATAATCCACTTGCCTTGGGGCAATGTAGAATTTGGTAAAACACTCCCAGTTGAATACGCTTTCAGCACAAAGTATGTTGAGAAGCCTTTACAGATTCGACATGTTTCCTTCAGAACACCACCAGCAGCTTTTAAGCCAGCCCTAGTAACACAACTAAATTTTGTTAGCAAAAGTAATTTCTGTAGTGGGTAAGAAGCCACTTGCCTAGAACTTGTCATCCTTCTCACTACTATTTTTCAAGCTGCCTTTGTGTAAGTTTTTTTTTTTAATATATATACACACTGCAATCAGTCAAACCACTTTGAACAAGCTCCCTGGGGTATTGGTACAGAACTCCAGGATGGCTATTTTGCCTCACTTCCAACGTCCTTCCTATTACAAGTCCTCTACAGTCAGAAAAAGCTGTGCACAGACCTTGTTGCTAAATTACAGCAGCAATTACAGTGGAAATCCAGTCCACCTCAAAATATACACTTCAGACCTTAAATGCAGTCATACTTTAAATACCTGCAAACAATATTTGCTGTCATCTTTGCTTCCCAAGTACTTGCCAAATTAAGAAAGCTGACTAGCACAAAATCTTGAGCCATTCAAGACACTCAGAACAGTTCAAAACTGTACAAGAAATAAGTATTAATTTAGGCTGCATCATGTTGTGCTATCAACGCCACAGTACAGTTAGCTTAGCTCAGCCACTAGTAGCAGAGAACCCTATTCAAACTTACTGGAGTATCTATCATTTTCTCCAGCATAGAAGGGGGTAGTAAGATACAGGAAAATGTGGTTTCACTGTAAAGATGCTACAGCAAAGCTTATCTTTGTCATCAGGATAAGCAGGACCTGACTGGCCCTGCTGGCCTCAGATAAAATTAGGTTAACTTGGCTGTGTTTTCATCTTGTGCACCTTTTCCTCGCAATTTTTTTTCCCAGCCATAGGAAAGGCTGAAGAAACTTTAACATACTAAGGCTCTGATTTTTAGCCTATCTTTTTCTTGTGAAAAAAAAAAAAATAAAAAAGCCAGCATATGAGAAAGTAGAAGCATCAAGGCAGAATATTTATCTCTATCAGGAAAAGTAAAAATTTCAGCCTGACTCAGGGCAGCACATTTTCTTTAAATTCAGACACCAGTTTCCACCAGAGACAGATCAACATTTATGACTCTTGTACATTATTTCTTCCTCCATTAGCTCCCCCAGAGTTTAGCCATCTAGCTAAAATTATACTTTTTCAGTACGAATGCAGAAGGCAGCAGGAGTTCCCAAAGGTATTTCATTTTCAGGGACACAGTTAACCTGAATACCACCAGCCTTTATTAAAAACGGTATTGCCACAGGTCAACTCTACCAAATATTTAGAGTGTTACTGCAGTCTTCTAAAGTCCCATCCTCTTTTCTTTCATTGCTCCAGAATAAGGAATGGCATCTTCCCCAGAAAATCTCCCACATTCAGAGATTATTTAATTCCCATAAGACTGCGCCACCCCTGTTTGATATCCCATGCTAAGACGATGTTCTGCCTTACCTTTCAGGACTGGGAAAGGCCAGAGGCAAATGTAATAGCAAAAACCCCTCATGTTTCAGGGGGACTTGTCATTGCCAGACACCTCAAACCACACTAACAGAGTAACCTTCCTCCTCCCAGCTGACACAAAGCATGTGATCATCAGTAAAGCAATGAGCTGTGACCTCTTTGGCCAAAGGTGTCCTGATCAATGGCATTCAGCACACATCTGGTCACAGAGGAGTGACTGCTGGAAACAATGATCTTCTAGATCTGTCTAGATTTAGACAAGACTGTCTCCTGTTAAGGTATGGGCTACATGATCACTCCAGACTGTTATCTACTGTAATGCAAAAGGTACATCACACCTTCCTTCCTTGAACAGTCAGCTGAAAGCATCAGCATCTACACCTAAGGCAGCACTGGTAGCAGGGGCAGCAGGAGCTCTCACAATTTTAACTATCACAAGACACAACTTCAGAAAAAGACCATTCATTTTAAAGCCTTTTTCCATCCAAATAAAAGTTATTTTTCCCATTTAATTAAATAAAAGAAAAATCAGCAGTGATGCAAGAGAAATCCAGCTATATTCTGTAGTATAGCAGCAACTTCCCCATCTAGTTAACAGTGTTGTACTAATGTGTAACAGCACAGGATGTTGAAAAGCATGGTCACCTGCCAGCAAATCTAGCTGTAAGCCTGCCTTTACACCACTGGTTCACTGAGTAGCCCAGAAGCTTGTATTATCATCTTATCAATAAAAAGTTTCCAATTCACCAATTACTTTCCCCTCCTGCCTCATCAGTACTTCGTACCCCTCATACCTGGACAGATTACGTTTCCCTCTGTAAATGCCTCTTTGCAGCCTCTCAAGAGACATACCAAGTGCTGCAGAAACTTGCCACAAAGGACAGTCAGTGCTGGTTCCTCCTTCCTGCCACCAGCTTAGCACACAGTTCCTGACCCCCGATACGATTCAGTGGCTTGTTCTTCAAAGCACCGCGACTTCAGGCTACTGGTCCCTACACAGGGCATTCCACGTGACCTCTCGCAACCAGGAGTCAGATCCCAAAACAGATGCACAAGAGGAACCTTGTGAGGCTGCAAACCACTTGCCTGTACCGAGTCCGGGGGTTGGTATAAGGGCAGCATTTCTGCAGAGCACATGCCCACCCTCCAGCTGTGCTGGCAGCAATTCTTCACAGAGGCCAGGCTGACCCGGCAGTAGCTGTTACAGATTGTTGCCTGGTGCCATGAAATACTATTTTCAAATTACAGCAGCAGCCACTCATGCCATGGGTAACTATAAAATTTCCACTTAATGCATGTTAATTGGATTATTATTTTAAAGTCATGCTCACTGCCCCCACATTAATAACATATGAGCTCTCTCTAATTATTATTAGAGTAACTCCCATACAAATTAATGATTAGGCCATTAAGACTATGCGGCTGAATTGCCATTAATTCTCATATCAGCTAATAAAGTGACAATAAAAAAAAGGAAATTCCTTTAAGCATTAGTGAATTCCATCACTCGTACCAAAGGCATACAAGAAAGGTCTGTTAAGCACTTTTTACTTTTATTAAATGTTAAGCTGAAATTATTCATCATGATCTGGAAAAAAAATGACTACAAAAAGCTACACGTGTAAGTTCCGTGCATTTGTAGGTAGTGCTAAAGTGCAATCTTTTAACCAGTGCTCACAGGGTAGAGTGTAACACAGTTATCAGAATAACTTTGTTTTAGAAATAGTTCTTCTACGTGCACCAAATAACAGATGTCACATGACAATCACTACAGGATTTTCTACATGTCTAGGACTTCTAAATCAACACAAACTACATTTTTCAAAGGGATGTTACCTAATCATTGTTTATAATATACTGGGACTATACCACTGCACATTTACAAATAGAGGTGTTGAGTTTCCAAAATTGCACGAATGCATTATGATATGTAATGCTCTCACAGATATGGCAGACCTTTCCTTCCACCACCTTCAACCCATTTCTCTCTAACCTCAGTTTTAGACCATAATTTTTGTACTCCGGATGTAGTCGCAAACATTACCAAACACACCCTATTATCGTTACATTTCTGCATTATGAAAATTAGAATTTGCCAGAGATATGCAAGCTGCACTGCAGAAACCCATATCCATTAGTTTTCCAGGCAGAATACCCGTGAACTAGAACATATAAAAGATGCATAGCTCTGGGTATGATTACGATGCGCTTTGGTGCGGAAGGAGGGAAGATCTCCCTGGCATTAACTCAAATGATCATATTGCTTGCAGTAGCATAACTACATCATTTGACATTAATACCCTTAATGCTGATATTAAAATCACCCAACTGATGTAATTGGAAGTGTTCAGTGCCTCCTTCAAGAATGATAAGTAGGAACAGTCAACATTTTCTACTGATTTTCAAAAAGATATGTTTCTTATGTGGATTATCCAGCAGGGCAATTTCAGCTCAGCACACTATACAAATGCATGCAAAACCACAGCCAAATAAGTAAATCAGTGAACTATATGCATGGTTTCTTAGATCTAGCATACTCACCAGTTTGCAAGACCAAGAATTAAACGTGCAGAGCAGCTCCTTATCTGGTCACCACATCAGTAGAATGATAAACATACTTTATAGACTCCATACAGGTACAAAAAAAAAACCAGAAAAATCACTCCCAGAATAATAAGTGAAAATATATAAGTGTCTTATTTGTGTCACATATTGGAATACATTCAAACCATGCAAAAGTGGCAACTGTGGTTTGGTCTGTTTGCTCACATGTTTAATAAAGGCACTTCAGAAGACTGTCCAACTTACCTTTAGCCCTCAAGGAGCTTAGATGAGTGCTACCCGTTTAGAAGAACTTAGTTATAATTGCTACTTTAAAATATTATTTCTTCCCTTTCTGAAGGGCATTGGCTGAACTACACTATGAGCACCTTACCCTTTTAGCCACAGCTACAGCAGTGTCTCCTTGCTGTTCTTCACGATCTGAGCAAGGCAAGCTTGGGAGCTCTGGTCCAAGTATGACTCAAACTTGCAATTAAGTCAAAACAGCGCCTCTTCATCACTGGAAAAAAGCAACAGTCACTTTTACATCAAATATATCACACTGGTAATTGTAAAACACTTTACTGCTTTCCAGAGCACTACAGTGGAAAAGCTGATTAGCATCAACACTGTATTTGGAAAGTGCCAGACAGTACAGAGCTTCAGCCACAGCTCCTGGTTACACTGCCTCCAATAAAGATGCTTAGGTTACAGTAAATATAAAAATAAATAAAAATAAATATATAAATAAATAAAAATATTTATATATAAATATATATCTAAATAAATATATAATACTCTGCCATCTCCCATCCTCCAGACAGGAGACCACAACAATTTGCCCCGGCACAAGCCAAAGCACATCACTGACTGCAGAACTCACTTCAAATACAGGAAAACGCCACTCCTCACCTCGGCCTTGCCCTCTCCCACAGGGATAACTCCGCAGGGGCCTCGATGCAGCTGATACCCCCTCTAGCACACCCCCCGAGGTAAGTCGGCAATAGCTACAGAACGGCTTCCAGCCTCACGCCTGTGGCCGCTGTGGGGACACGGGCCCCTCGGGGCGGAGCACCCACACAGCTCCGGCACAACAGCGCGACCGCTGCGGTGCGGCCCAGGGCAGGAGAACCCCCCAACCCCGAGGGGCTGGACCGCGAGGCCCAGAAGAGCCCCGCAGGCCACGAGCCCTGGAGACCTTCGCCTCAGGGAGCGGGAAGGTGGGGACGCTCCTCCCGCCCGGACGGACACACGGACAGACAAACGGGCGCGCGGCCCCTCACGGCCCGGCCCCGCCCCACAGAGGGGTCTGCGGTGCAAAACGCGGGCAAAAGGCTTTGAACGCCGTGTTTATTTTAAAAAACAGGTGCCTCAATTAAGGAACGTGGCTTTTACCGTGCTAGCGCGTGGCGTGATTGTTTTAAACTGAGACAGAAACTAGCAGGGCCTGACTTCACATGCCCCGCTTGTGAATCGCTCGTCTTCGGACCGCGACTCTGTTGGGGTGTTTCAGCTTCCTTGTAGTAAGTTGCGTGTAGTGCAAAACAATTTTGATTGGCTTTTTTTAGTAGGAATCTTACGTGCTTGAAAAGGACGCGTCTAAGACCTCGTTTTAATCATTTGTGTGTGAAAGTCCAAAGAAAAATAGTGCGGCCTTAGTAGTGATTTTCCATAATGGATTCATGGGAGGAGATCTTAATACAGCATTCTAATTTGGAAAAACTTGTCTTAAGGGCCGGGAAAATTGTTGGTGTCTGGCAGTTATCAATAATCAAGGCGAATTGGTAATTGAACTCTTGTCAAAATCAAATCAGCTTCGCAGTCAAATGGTTATCTGTGGTAAGAAAAGGCAAACTGGTGCTGAAACAGCTTTTCTTTTTCTTTTTCTTTTTGCTTTTTTCTCTTTCTGGTCTTTGACTTTTGCTTACAGAAATCTTGGCCAACTTTTAAGCCTTTCAGTAGAGATTGTGTGGAATTTGGGATGTGTTCAGTGCTCTCAAATTGAACACAGTAAAACCCCTTACGTATATTTTTTTTCCCCTTAACTGCTCAGTAAACATTGTGTGTTTGCACTCAGTGTAAATAAGATGGGATTTGGCTGGCACCTCTCTACTCAAGTATGGTAGAAGTATTAGCAAACTATTTTTCTTTACCAGAAATAAAAATTAAAAATAAATTTTAAAAATATGCAAGAAGTTGACATCTTAAGGAATGGTAAAACTGTAAAAAAGGGGAATGGAATTTTTCTGAACTTCAGAATAGAACATGAAATATTAGCTGCATTTAATCTAAGAACTGAATTAAAGTCTGGTCTACTCTTGCGTCGAATCAATCTTAGTTGCTGCACTCTTTCTGGAATTTTTCAAAGACTGGAATTTTCAAGTTGTCTTAAATGATATTCTTTGCATGCCTTAATAATACTGGTGAGAAAAGGAGATGATTCTTGGAAAAGGAGTGTTCAGGAGGTTCATTTGCAGCAGTGGTAACTAAGCCTTTTCCAGTGCCACAGCAAATGAATTCTGTTGAACTGGCTTGTAGTGTTCTGCATGATAAAATTCATACCTTTATTCTAAGTGTATGAGCAAATGTCTTCTCTAAGACAGATGTTTCTGTAAAGAGAGCTTTTCTGAGAAACAAGGGAAGGCATGTTTGGGGAGTAAAAGGTCAGCTGTAAAGGGTTCTGAATGCCAGGAATGGCATATTGATTTTTTTCTTATCTATGTAAAATCATTCCTAATGTGTTCTCTCCAACCACTGACAAGGCTTATTCTAATCACTGTCTGAAGAAAATGAGTAAGAGGCAATGAAAAATCTGCAATATGGAAAAAAGATTCTTCCTTTAGGAAAGAAAAGGTTTTGATTATTATTCAAGATGGTTTTACTGACTGACTGTTCAAGGTGTAATTTCTAATTAATTATCTCATCATATTATAAAGCTGGAGCTATTTCAATCGTGTGTATAGCTGATAAAATTCATTGCCAAGATTCATTATTAAGCTTATATCCAGTAATATAAAGCTATAGTTCTTTTGTAGCTATTGTATGTAGCAATTTTTTTACCTGAAACTTCATTGACTTCACATGAAACACTGACAACACAAGCTTATCAGATGAAGAAATCTGTTTGGACTTTTTTTTTTTTTTTTAAACTGCGTGCTTTATGGCCTTTTAAGGACATAATTTTCCCTTTTTCATTTCACTACCACTTCACCTAGTGGCTCCTGACCCAAACAACCACTGTTTGTTCTTTGACTTTGCAGCTATTTGATTTAATAATTAAAAAAAAAAAAAAAGCTACAGACAGGATTGATGCTTTATATAATTGAGAATATTGAATTCATACTGAAGATTCTGCAGAACATGGACCATTTCTGTGGATAATCGAAGGATTCATTATGATCACTGACACTTCCATGAAAAGCAGGCAGATTGCCAGAACAGAATCACAGAATACGCTGAGTTAGAAGGGACCCACGGGGATCATCCAGTCCAGCTCCTGGCCCTGCACAGGACCATCCCCAGGAGTCACACCCTGTGCCTGAGAGGATCCTCCAAACACTTCTTGAGCTTTGTCAGCCTTGGTGCTGTGCCCACTGCCCTGGGGAGCCTGTTCAGTGCCCAACCACCCTCTGGGGGAAGAACCTTTT
>JAYRBT010000010.1:22353680-22379197 GCA_036023395.1 Myiotriccus ornatus | reverse complement strand
ATCAATATTCCTTATTTAGATGCAGAGGAACGGCCTAGTAACAAGGCACTGTTCCTGCACTTCTCGCACGAGTTGATGATCTCTGCGGTCCAGGTAAAGCTGGTCTTGTGCCGTGGCAGTCCTCCACTGATCAGGACCTGAGTCATCCAGCTCCATTTCATTATCGTCATTCAGTAAAGGCACATTTTCAGGTCTTTCGGGAGGCTCATACGGAGGGGCTGCAAAGGATGCAGGCGTCTTTTCGGTGGGTGCCAGCAGTGCAGATGGAACAGCAAGATTGCCATTCCAGAAGTTTATCTCCTCCATAGGAAACGAAGTGATCGGGACCTTTCCGACTTGCGGGGTGACTTTTGGTGCTTCTGCTTCAGCCTCCCGTCCCCTCAAAAGATCCTGTTTCAATTTTTGAACCGCGCCTACCTCCGCAAGAGCTTGTTCCAGCATCTTGGCACAGACATCCCACACAGGTGCTAGTCATGCTGCGCTGCTGTGCCCCATGCATACAGACTGCCAGAGATCGTCTCCCAACTGATTCCTTACAGTGAGGGAAAACACCTGATCCGTGTCTTGAAAAAACCCTCTCCGCTGCCCCCATCGCAGCAACTCTTCTAAGTCAACAGTGTTAACATCTGTTTCCATTGTTTTTGCTAATTTTAGCAATAATTTTAATGTCGCCTTTTCTTGCGCGGATGCCGCATTCCCCATGGTTGCCACTCTCGAGCACCCCGATGCTTTGCAACGCAGTACCACCGGCCGGTAACCCTTCCCTCACCTTTGCTTAAAGGAACCCACATTTGTTCATTACCAGATCATGCTGGGGGTCACCAGTTGTGGGGTTCATGCGAGGCATGGACGACTCGAGACATCAATATGATGAGCAGAGAATACCATTTATTCAGCTCAAGCAGTAGCCTTTTTACAATTATGATACTTCCGTACACGCGCTCGCTACTTTGCTTATTGGTTATAATAGCTATTCATGCACTAACAATTCTCTTCTATTGGTTCATTTCCACTGACGTTCTTTATGTCCTTACACATCCTGGTGACCCGTACTTGGATCCTGTTTTATATATCTAATTCCTTATTACTGTTTCTCTTAGTGGTTCTATTTGTCTTTCACATCCTCATACCATCAGAAGGCCATCAGAACAAAAGATCATGTTCTCACAATTGCAACATCACAATTGCAACATATCTTCTATGTTAGCACTATAAACCCCTACACTCTGTTTTTACCAAAACTCAGAAGGAAGAGATCAAAGCTGCCTACTTTATTTGAAACGCTGTCTGCTTGGAAACAAATGTACTAGCAGGTTACAGTCATTGCTGCTGTAAAATTAAAATATTTTCCAGGTTAGGTGGCTACCAACTCAATCACCTGGCAGTAATTCAACTGTCTACAGGCCATCAGTTGTATGTACCAGAAGTCCTCTCACCAGTTCCTGCTATAGCTCTGAGTCCTCTGAAAATGATCACTTTTACAGCTTTCCCCCAATAGGGCTTCCTTCATGTACTGGAACCTGTTCAATTATGAACCTGCTCGGTATTTATCTGATATATGGTCTTAGATTTCCTTAAATAATAACTAAAGTGCTTAAACTTCTGTTTCTCTTGCTGAATAAAGATCTCTGGAACTTGCTAGTTTATTAATAACTTCAGCTTTCACTTGTTTTTGCATCATAATGAATAGCCTGGGTAGAAAGAAATATTCTTCATTTGAACTCCCATCGAGTAATGACTGTTTGTAAAGGCTAGGGATCTGCCACATAGCTGCAAAATCTGTATTTTCCCTAATTGTTAGCCCAAAATCTCTTATAGAGAAAATGCACACCAACAAATTGACTGGCCAGCATTAGTGTCAGCTCAAGCTGTGTGTGTAGCATATTCTGAAATGCTGTTGCCCCACGGGAGCTGTAACAATGTTCCTGTTGTGTTGTGCTCAAGTACAGAATTTCTCTCCATTCCCAGGCTCTGGGCTGAAGGGCTGAGCGGGAAAGGTCGTGCAGCTGGGACAGGGACAGCAGCCAACCTGCACTCTGTGCTTGTGCTTGTGCTGATTAAACTGCTGCTGCCTTCAGAGTGCTCACCCCCTGGCTCTGAGACCTGGTTCCTGGAGACCTTTAAAGGCCTTTTAGTTGCTTGCACGGAAAAGCAGTATTAAGAACATAATGGATCAGAACAGCTGGAAGCTAACCAGCTGTTGGAGTACCTCCTTTCGTCCTGCCACTTCTCCCCACGCAAAGAAACAAGCTGCTCTTTGTTAGTCTCCAGTGTAGGCCACCACAGGAAGAGATCAATTGTGTAACTTTTTCTTTAGCAGTGAAAAAAGAAAAATGGCAACCAAGCTTCCGTTTCTTTTCAAATTCCGAATCTGAAGAAAAAGACAATATATTTCTTGATCTGGGATCACATGCCCAGCCTGGTAGTAGTTTCTTCTACATGCAAAGACCTTTTCTCCATTTTTACTGAACATCAAGAAGTCTCTCTCTCTGGCCTGCAACTGTAGCTGTTATAGTTCAACAAATTTCCAAAGTAGAAACTTCAGGAGAGGTATAAACAAGAGAAGAACTTACTTTTATATCTTTTCATTAGAAATACCTTGGAGAATCTGTTTCTCTTTTCATGGTGTATAGAAGATTTTTGCTGTAATTTCATGGAAATGGTTCAGTGAGGGATATAGTCTTACAGAAACTACTAAATGCAGCCATGACACAAAGTTAAGCTTCGGGAGATTCAGGGAAAGACAAACCAGATTTCTGTGCACGTTGTTGTTGTTGAATGCAGACTTGCTCACAGATGGGGGGGGACAGCAGCTGGCAGAGGAAAATCTTTTTTCATGTTTTCTTACAGTGCCTGGTAACTTTAGCTGATTTTCCAAGCAATTGGAAACTGGGCACTCAACCTTTAGACACCTTCAAATAAAACACCTGAGCAGCATGCTTCAACTGGCACATTTTTCCTTCTGAATTGATAAACTCAGTTGTCTCTGTGCTATCTGTTCCTTTCTGTAAAATCTCTTTTCCTTTAAATTCCAGACCCTTGTGAACTGTTGCTGTGGTCTCAGAGTAAAACAGACCCGGAATATAGCTCTTGGTGGAAGAAATACATCAAGGCTGGATAATAATCTGCATGGGGGAGCCAAGTTTTCCTCTAATCCAAGGGGGCTGGAGCAGGTTGCTGTGGAAATAATCCTGAACGAGTGTACACAGTAAAAAACCTACCCATAGGGAACTGGATCATGCGTATGAGTCTTGTTTACAAGATTGCTTGGTATGTCTTCATGATTCTTTAAGATGCCTTTAAATCAGCTTGCAATCAAGAAGAAATGTTTTTTCCCAGTTTAAAGTGGGAGGGTCTCTCCTGTAAGGATGCAAGGATACTGGCTGGAAAGGTGTGGACACTCTTAGTACACCCTGCCCTGTGCAGTGTCCAGCCTTGGCCCTTCCTGCTGTTTCCTGGTGATAGAAACTTGGTCATCTAGTGAGGAGTGGCTAAATGCATTGAATTCCTGCACTGACTACAGGAATGTGTGGAAGAAATGACACCAGGTTGTTGGATTTACTGGCTCACATTGACCTCAAAACCTCTGAAACTATTGCATGTGTCTTTGCTTAGAAATTCTGTGTGAAAATACTTTCTCTGACACTGTCTTCTCAACTGTGTTAATTTATTGCTTCTGGAGTCAAACTGCTGCTGAATGAAGGCAAATTAATTTTTGTTACCATTAGGCTGTATCTGCTGCTCCCACCCTTTCAGGAGGAGCACAAGTACCTTTCAAAGTGCCATTAATCATCTTTCCTTAGGAACTGCTCAATCCTAGCTCTGCAAAAGAGAAATTTGAGATTGAGGCTTAAATCAGAGCAGTATGTATTTTTGACTAAAAGTTATTTCGGAGTAGCAGGTAGGACTTCCCAAAATTCCCTGTAAATTTGTGTTCATTTCAAAGAGATTTGCAAAAAACAAGAAAGCAGCACTAACTTTTCTGAAGTGCCTGCTGTGATGTAAAGAGCCTAAAAATGTCGTGAACTTTGGGATGCTGCATATCGTCACTTCTGTCAGCCTGATTATTCACGTGTTACCAAGAAAAGCCCCTCTTGGTGGCATCTGAACCACAAGGACCAAGTTTAGCCAACTGACTTACTCAGTTATCACTGTTTTGAGGAGCTGCCTGAGGGTTTCACAGGGACAAGGGGGTACTCTTGAAAATGATCTGGTGAAGTAGCATCAGTCACACAAATATCTCAATGTTTTCTTCTCTGATATTCAGCTGTGCTGGAAAACCCTTCTCTGTGCAAAAAGTTGAACTGTTGTAAAGATGCCAGTTCTGTTTTAAATAATGCAAAAGTAGCTTGCATGAGGCAAAAAGAATGAACATTTCTGTGGTCTGATTCCTGTTTAGTTCAAAAGCATATAGCACACACCTCTAAAGAAGGCTGCAGACTAAGAGCTCAGCTTGCCTGAGTTTCTTCCGCACATCAAGTGTACAAAAATTAGCTTGCTAAGGTAGATTGAAGTTCAGGTGGGATGTGAAGCTGCACGTGAACACAGTAAGATGTTTCTTACTGCTGAGAGTAGTAAGAAACCTTCATCTCTCCCTTCTGAGATGAATCCCCTAAAAGCAGGGAAAGAAGAACCTCTCTGTATAGTTTGTGGGAGGGGAACTGGAGCAGAAACGCAGTGATCAAACCCCCAAGGAGCAGCAGACAGCTTACTGGTGGGTCTGCTCGAGTCCACGAAATGTGTGCATAGTGGCAGATTTTAGCCAGCCTGGAAAGCCTCTGCTGATTGGAGACCTCACTTGCAAGAGCAATTGGGAGCTGATTTGGCCCATGTAAACAAAGCTGTGCGAAGCCTGCAATCAAGTGAGCACATGTGCACAGCTGTGTTTATCTGACACTTTGCAAATCAGGATTTTACTTCTAAATAGTGTGCTGACAAGAGCAAGGTTGTGGAAATCTTCTTATTAGCACTTAGAAGGAAATATGTATTTTTAGAATGTCACCTTAAAAGCTTAGAAATTCTAATTTCTGATTCCTCACTGAAGATTGGGGTTCTGTTAGTGTTTAAACCTTCACTTAAATGTACCCAACTACAGGACCTCAAAAATGTAGCTAGAAAAAGCCTTCTTTAATTAATGAATTGGCCTTTGGTAAATCAAAACTTGTCTAACACTCATCTTAGACTTTCGAAGCAAAGTGTTACCAGCAAAATATATGGTCTTGATTTTGACATGTCCAATTCATTGAGGTGGATTCCTGTTTCCCATGGACTTCACTGGAATTGAAAGGCTGTAGTCTATTCAAGTTGAGAACCTTAAACATTTAATTCATGACAATAGGGGTTATGTAAGGGTGTCTTGAGGGTTCTACTGTGAAGTCAATTATGAATTGAATTTTCTGAATGTACTTTAGAATGAAAGATGGACCATGAGTTTCCAGAAGTTGGTTTTAAAGCATGCATTCCTGTAGCTGACAGCTTATCAGCAGCACAGCCACTGTAAGACTGGTATGGGGACTTCTGACAGCCTGAAAAACTGTCTGCAAAGTTGCCTGACTGCAAAGTTGCCTTCATAACTGTTACACAGAGGAAACAATCATGAATAATCAGGACATTTTGGAAAAGTTGTGTTTGCTAAATTGTACTGCTAAATGGTATTTCACAGAATCACAGAATAATTAGGGTTGGAAGGGACGTCTGGAGATCATCCAGGTCCAACCCCCTTCCAAGGCAGGGTCCCCTACAGCAGGTTACACAAGAACGGGTTCAGGTGGGTTTTGAATGTCTCCAGGGAGGGAGACTCCACAACCTTCCTGGATGGCCTGTAAGAATTATTATAGGATTATACTTATGAAGAACTTGTCTGTAAAGCAGCTGGGAAAAGCCTAAATATTAAAAAAAACCTCACAGTTTTGGGGAACTTGGCTGGGGAGACCACCCAGACAGAATGAGAATCAGGCAATCTGTGCTGATCAGACCAAAACCAAGACACCAGATAATCATAACTGCCTTATTTGGAACCTGAGAGAAAAAATATGGACTCTTAAAATAAAAAGAAACTGTCTGCGTGGCTCTTAAATTCTGCCCTCTCCCTTACACATATTGGTTATGTGGTATCTTCATATCTGCACTATAAAAGGGTCTATTTCTGCTCTTTAGATGTTCACATAACAGGACAGAGAAGATCCTTTAGACTGAAGGGGATGAAAACCATATGGAATGGCTGGCTGCCACTTCACTACATAGCACAATTCCCAAAAGATAGAAAGATTACCCAGGCTCTTCTACTTGCAACAGAGTTACCAAGCAGAAAAGAAGATGGTGTTATGGAGCAAACACAGTTGATGCATACTCATTTCTTAAAATGGGATACCATATCCCTGCAGGTATTGAAAGTTATGCATTATCTACAGATTCCAACACAGTAAACAAATGTTTGCATCTGTCTCTCCTGGGCAACTAACTGAAGTGAGATTTTTTTCTTTTTATTCCATCAAGTAGAAAATCTTCTGTAGAGAACCATCTCAGGTAACTACATTTGCTGTCTACCAATGCTTAAGACAAGATTAACATTTGTTTCCTATTTCAACCTATTGTTGGGCTACAGATGAGTTTTCCAGTCTCTTCCTTTCTTCAAAATATCTTCTTACTGAATTAGAATTAAAGAAGCAGACTAAGAAAAGGTATTTACTTTAAGTCACAATTGCAAATCTCCAACTGCATCCTATCTAGGCAGCAGCTGACTTAGCACATTCCCAGCACATCAGTGGTCACATCATTCAAGAGCCCTGTGCTTACCTTCTCATGCTGGGAAAGGCTGTGCTGAAATTAAGGTTCTGGTTTTTCTCCCAGCCAGCACAACCCAATGTAGTTCCAAAGGGTGATGTTCTGAGCCAAATCTTTCTAGGGAAAACAGGATTTGGAAGTTACAGCTGGTCTCTGGTGAGAATGTTTTAACCAAGGTATTAAATTTAAGGGATGTAACCCCACAAAGAGAACTTAATATTTTAAGATCTCATACTTTGAAAGCTTTGTGCTTTGTGTCCAGTATAAGGGGCTTATGTTAGTAATTTGAGATAAATTAGAAAACATGAGAATAAGCCTAAAAACATCCTAAATGAGACTTGGGTTAGGTTCCCCACACAAACTGGATGTAAAGGCTTTTGAGGCACTTCAGATCACATTTGCCTTTGCACCTGAAATGCTGTAGCTGATGTAGGTTGGATCTGAGCTGGTGTCACTTACCCTGCTGTTGTAGGATGGGCTTAGGTCATACAAAATGAACATTTTCATTCATCTGTCCTAGGCTGATAGGAAGAAAATTATATTAAGGACTAAAAATATTAATGATAGCACTTGCCCTTGTAAGGGGAGCTGGTTTACTTTTTAAAAGTTCAGTTTGTAGTTTTTTTTCAGGTTGTGCACAGTGTGCCTTTTGCTGGGGAACTTTTTGATGGTTAAGTGTCTAGCCCTGCAGGTTGCAAACTGCTGGCAATTAAATTGGGGTTTAAAATATCTGTCCCACATGCATATTTTCAGCTTGATTAAATATTTCAACTTAAAATAGCAATACTCTCAGTAACTGCTTGAGAGGGCTACTCACTGTGTCAGACTGGATTCCAGCTAGTGAAGTTGGCCCTGACATGTCAGAGTGATGCCAAATGGAAAAGTGAAACTTCTGACTTCTGGAAAATGTACTGAGCTCTTTGTATGAGGCAAAGTGATATTCTTTGATACAGAATAAAAACTTTCTGGAAGAAAGGAGCACATTCTGGGACCTCTAGTTATAAGCCTGGGAAAGCTCTTGTGATCTTTGTATCTCTTATTTCCATGTCCTTGGCAAAAGTTCCTTTATTCTCATCCAGCTTCTCTGCTATTCCTCTCTCCCACCCTTTCTGCAGTCCTGATGGTGGAGGCCAACCACCCAAGAGACCCCTGCAAAGAAGCAGCATCTTACCTTTTCTTTTCAGGTGGTTTACAAAATTCTACCTCTCCCACTCACTGCAAGTTTTCAGTCCTGGAGGGAACAGCATGTTCTCTGCTGCCATGGCCGTGGGGTGTAATCCCTCTGTGTCCTTACACTGACCAGGAATGAACAGCCCTACTTTATCCCCACTCCCATGGCTGACCTTAGGAGAGGGGCCTGCATGTAGTGATGGATTTCTGATGAACCTTCCTTGACTGGTCCCTGGATGACAGTTTAATAACCCCAGAACTGTAAAGGAGGCCCTTCAGGGACTATGAAAAAAAGAATGGGAAGATTCTCTTTGGTTCAGAGGGAATGCTTTAAGACAAAGAAGGTCTATGTCCTTCTTGGGGAGGAATATTAAGTATTTAATACTAGAGAAACATAGTACCAGCTTGGTCTTGAAAATAGCCCAATTTTAAAAACATTTCGATAATAAAAATTGAGCAGATTAGGAAAAAAGCTCTGAAGAGAGGGGGAAAAAATAGCAAGAAAACCTCATCTCTACTGTTTAAAGTCCTTTTATAAGGAAGATGATGCCTCTGCAATACAAACATGTGAGCAAAATCATTCTAAGTGTCCACTGTGTGAGAAATCCCTACTGTGTCAGCTGGGAAGTTAAAATGCAGTTGTTTGTATCTTCTCTACTTTGCAGGTGTGCACTAGACCTGTCAGTGCAGAATCAGTTCTCTAACTGCAGTTTCAGCCATGAGCTGCAAGGGCTATTGCTGCTTTTGGGGGTTAATCCTCAAAAGTAGAAAGCAAAGTAACTTTTGTAGCAGGTTGAGCAGAAGGCTTATGGATAATGAACAGGCAGAGAGACCCAGACTGTTGTAGGGTGTATGTGGGTTGCAGGAGCACAGGAATGTGGGTTTGTGTAGGCCACAGTGCTGCTGGAAAACTGTTCCTGTAAATTAGCTGGATGAATCCTCTAAGGACTGAATATCTGCAGTCCCTGCTTTGAATGAGAATTCATGCAGTTTTCATACCTCTTTAATGAAGTTTGTTCCTCCTTTCTTGACCCTTTATTGTCAAGTGTATGAGAAATGCCAGAGTGAACTTTGAAGGTACATAGTTAATAGAAAAAAGGATTATTGTAGTCCACAAAGACCTCTCTAACATATACTGTAAAAACACAGTAAATATCACAAGTTGCCCTTATTCAGTGTTTAAAAAAAAAAGATTCAAAACTCGAATGCTTTGAATAGCCTGTTCAGTTCTCTTGCAGCTGATTCACAGTATTGAATTTTAGTAAATCAATTATTTCTGGCAAACAGGTCAACCACAGACTAAAATACCATTTATAAGGAAAAAAAATGTTTTAAAATACTGTTTTATCCTTGTATTTATTCAGCAGCTGTGGCTATATTTAGTAATCCAGTGTGTCTTGCATATGATGAATGATATTTTCATCCAGTTGTGTTCTGATTTAGAAACCAGTGGGTCATTCCTGTATCCCCTATGCTGATGCTTCCAACACCTGAATTACAGATATTGTTTTATGGTAAAGGAATTAAGCTTTAAAATCAGAACTGTTTGCATCTCTGCATTTCCTATGAAGCGCAGCAAGAAAAAAAATGTGGCTGATAGTTTAATAAGAACTTCATTTTCATGCCTTTCCAAATCTGTTTTGAGATCAAAATGGGGAAATCAAAATTCAGTGCTTGGTGTCCTGTATAGCCATAGGAGGCTGAACTCCTTGTGAGAAACTAATTTGGGGACGTATAGAAACAAAGAGGACAACTCGGGGAGATCTAAGGAGGAGTCTGGAAGTTTGGGCAGATACATGTGTGTTCTGTGATTCTGTACAACAGAACAGAAAGGCAAATATCAGAACATCTTTAGTGGAGTCCCCCTCGAAAGGGTCATAAATGGTCGGGGACATGAGGAAAAGGAGCAAGAGTTGGAGCAACCAGAGGTTACTCCATCATCCTAAGATGACCAGAGAACCTTCTGGAGAAAGTATTTCAGCGTTGTCTTCAAATATGGCTCCTCCTACTTTCAAAAGTAAGAGTTTCATGCTTTGTATAGTTTATAAATACATTTTTTGCTAACCTATACAATAAATATTTGCACAGGTTAGTGGAAGTGACCGAGTCATCATTCACAACAATCAAAGATTGGCAGAGAGCTTTTGAAAGGTGTTTCAATTCAGCTTCTCCTTCCTTTCAGTTCAGCTCCCTTAGTGCTTCCTGTGCTCTAAAGAACACATTAAAGTCTCGGTGACGACAAAACCCCACCAGATTTTCCAGGTTGCTCGTTGTGGAGTCAAAAAGTAAAACAGTAAAAAATGAATCACTCACTGAGGCAGATGTTAAAACAATTTGCAAACAACTTCCAGAGTTCAAGAAGCATTTGGACAACATTCTCAGGCACATGCTGTGGTTCTGGGGGTTGTCCTGTGCAGGAACAGGAATTGGACTCCATGGTCCTTGTGGGTCTCTTCTAACACAGATATTCTGTGAGTCTCCAGGTGTTTCCTTGTGTCCTAAACAACCCCCCCGTGCTTCCCTTGTGTCAGTGAATGTGCACACTTGTGTGGGGCTGAAGCTTGATGAAAAAGCCAAGCTGCTGCCCTGAGCCCTGTTTGTTTCTGCGTGAACTGTGGCAGATCAGTGTAGTCTGCAGAGCACAGTAGATTAGGAGTTCAGTTCAGCAAGTGTCCAAAATGGGGTAAGACATGCTAAATGCAACACACACACAAAAAACTATGAAAAAATGCCCAATTTTCTTATCTGTAAATCCCAGAATATAATAAAAAGTGAATTAAAATCAAAAATCTCCATGAAAATCAGGCAGACAGGAGAGGAAAGATTATACCAAACTGTCAGTCATGGGGCACTGAAAGATGTCTGCTACCAGTAGCAATATTTACTAGCTAATCCTTAACTTCATATTCTCTTAAAACCCATGAAGAGTGGTTTATTACAATACAGAAATGTATATGCTGCCATAAACTGGGCAAGTTGCTGAAGTGAGAATACTGATAAGCAAAACCTATCTGCAAGCAATAAATTAAACTTCAGTCCAACTTCCTTGTGGAATATTAACTTTCTTGGTACCAGGCCTTGTTAAAAATGAGAAAATGTTCTTCAGGAAACTTTGGTAGAGAAAAACAGTGAAGAGGAGGAATTACATTGGAGTTGGGAACTTGAATTCTTCCTCCCAAAGCCTCAGATGTCACAGATAAGTAACAACAAGTTATCATAGGTAATAAAAGATGTCTTGAACGACAGGATTCACTGTTTTCCAATGCCTGCTGGACTGTGTGTTCTCATCTTGTGGTCAATGCAAAGTCATATCCTATAAAACTGTTATGAAAATATGTATGTAAGGGTATTTAAGCACTGGGATGGCTTTATAGGTTCACTTTTTCCTGATCTAAAATCCAGATATTTATGAGTGAAGGCAGTTTCTAAAGTATTGGTATGGTTTCCTACATATACATTCCTTGTATTTTCCTTATAGGACAAAACAGTTGTTAAACCTCTGCTCTGATAAGCAAGGTAGGAAAACACCTCTCAGAAGGACAGCTTTTTTCATAATAAGCAATATCCCAAAATGGGCAGAGTATTTTAATGTAATCCTCCCTGTTGTGAATGAAATAATTGTTTCCTGCAATTTATTGGGTTAATACTGCTTAGAAATATTTGCCTGTATTTCAATTTAATTTATGATTCAAGCAGAAGGGGCACCTTTGTGTTCTGTCCCAGGCATCAGTGGCTTAATGTGTATCTAATGGAGGAATTTCTCAAATAACAGGGTTAGAGAAAGCATTTGTTTGGCTGCTGAAGTCTGATGGATACTGTATGTTGCTTTTTGCTGAAAGCTTCTCTTCCAGCAAGCTGTCAGCAGCTTCTGTAACTCAGTTGCCTGAGAAAGTGGCCTGAACCACTTGTTTTCTTGGTTACTGGCAGAAAACATGAGGAAGGCTTGCAGTTAAAAATCCGGCTTTTTAAGTTTCTTGTGTTAGTGGCCTAAAGAAACAGGGCATACCACAAAGAGTTATTTCAGCCAAAATTTTGTTTCTTACAAAGGGGGGGAAAGAAAAACAATGTTGCTGATTAACAGTAGACACTGTTCTGATCATAAGTAGTCCTGATCTTTTTTCCTGCCCCACTTTTGGCCTGTCATGTATTCTGTGGCTGAGCAGTGGAAGTGCCAAACACCAGCAGTGATTTGTGAACGGTGAAATGGCTTCTGAAGCCTGAGGATGAAGATATCTGCTTGAGCCTGTTTCCATCATCAGTACCCATGCCAGTGCTGTCCTGGGCTGATTCTCCTCATTTTATGTGTAAATTCAATTTCCTAATAAGAATCATTTGTTCAGTGTCGTTCTTCAGCATGTCATAGATACTACTTGCTCTAGAGCAAACGTGTCAGGACATTCTGCAGCCAGCCAAAGATTTCTGTGCTTGACATAAGTTTTATTTCAATCTCATCAGACAGTGCAGTGCTGCTTCACTGAGGCAAATTAAACAGCACACAGTACACAGTGGGATAGCAGCAGGCTGCCTGTCCCCTTGCAGCGGTAAATCTTTACAGAAAGTGCTGGGCAAGTGGTCTCTAAATCACAATTTAACTGTACTGTTGAAGCACTGTTTCTGCCAAACACATTCTGTCCCCCTTGAGGGCATTGCCAGGATGATCAAACCAGTTTTCCCCCTGAGTTATGCACTTTGCTTTTTCTCAGGTGTAGCACCCAGGCAGACCTCTGGCTTTCTGGCAGCAAGGACTCCACAGGAGATAATGCCGGTCACTTGGTAAGCAGCATTTTGGGTTTCTTTCCCTCCTTAGTAGTTCCTCCCCCTGCACAATGCAAAGTGAATTTCATGTAATATTGTTGTCTTATTTGACCAGATGCTGGTATTTCCTCATGAGTAAAATCAGTATTAGTGAGTCAAGGAATCCAAGGGCTTCATCCCATCTGCTTAGAGAGCTGGAATTGCCTCTTGTAGCTTTGCTGGACCCATGTGGGGTTAGGGAGGACATGCAGACAGTGTGTGATTTTGACCACTCCACTGCTGTTAATGCCTGGGATAGAGGACAAAGACCTGGTTGTTTACATGGAGTGTAACAGCATTTGTCTTACTCACAGTAGTGAGAAATTCTCTTGTTAATTGTGTTGGAACTAAGGTGTTTACAGCACAGTATCATTTTGGAAACCAGTTTAATAGTGCAAAATATGTTTTGGGGCATGGATGTAGTTGAATTAATTAGTGGCAGCCAAAAAGAAAAATCATCCCACAGAGGGGTATGTCCAGGAATCGCACAATGTACCTAGAATGCAAACTTCAAAAATGTGCTAAATTATGGTTTAGGTTTTGGATGGAGAGCTTCTTATGCTTTACTCCTGTTTTGACATTAGCAAGACCTAACTGGGACCCAACATCTTAACAGAAGGAACTGCTCTCAGTGAGCTTTATTGTTTTCAAGAACTATGGTAGTGAAAAAATCCACCCTGCAGTACTTAAACTTCTGCCAAAATTTCATCTGAATTATGGTAAGTTCCTGAAACAGTGAGCATTTACAGGGAGGTTCTCTGTGCTGGTGGTATGATTAGGAAGAATATTTTAAATGGGTGGGGTTTGTTAACAGGGCCCAACATGTCAAACTTAAAATCCGTTGGTAGCATTGACATTATCTTTGTATTTCTACCAAATGGCAGATAGAATTCAATTTAGCCGCTTTTATGTCGCTTCTATTTTATTTCATAAAAACTGGACTGCTGCCATTGTTCATAAACAAGGCTGGAAAAATCAGAGTAAACTGCTGAATACCATCAAATACTTGGCTCAAATTCATTTTGGAGAATAAACAACTCCAACTCAAATGCCAGCACTGACTAAAAATCTACTTTGTTTTTAGCTGAAAACATGAAGTATGTCCATCTCAACTAGCATTCAGCTTCCTTGTACATAATTTCTAACACCATTACAGCTTCTGGTCTGTGCATACCTATGAGCAGATAAACCCGTGTCATTCCGTTTTGCTCTGAGCAGGGCTGATAGCAAAACCTGTTTTCTTTTCCTCTGGTGGCTGCATTGTACCACTGTTCCATAAAGCAGGGGAGATTGTTAGTGTTTGCAGTGGTTGCACTGAGGAAATTAAAGAGTACTAGTAAAGAGAAAACGTGTATGCATTCCTAGACCTGTGTGTTGGAGAGGGTGTGGTATCAGTGTGTTGGAGGCAGCATTGGGTTTCTTTTCTCTCTTTGGTCCAAATCACTGTGACAAGTTTTTCATCCTTAAGAAGTACATTTTAGTGACGGGTGACAAGTGGCATCACAGTCAAGATTCTAAAAGTGACTTGTTAGGTGATGCCCAAACGAGAAGATGCTGCAGTGGTCATGGAATGTGTGAAAGCTGAGCTGTGCCTGCACTGGCCCGTGTGACCACACCTGGGTAGGTGGTCTGTGGTCTGTGCTCAGGGACAGAGCAAGGGGGCAACTTCATCACCTTCCTGGCCGGTGGCCTTCGACTCACCAGCTAAGTTCATGTGCAAAATTGCTGTCTGTAAAACCAGTGCCAATCTCATCATGCAGCTTGAGTTTTCTCTGCTTACGGAATCCTGGTCTGACAGGAGAATATGCAAAGTGGTGTCACTATTTTCTGTCCATCATAAGTTCGCATCTGCAAGGAACAGCTTCAGTATCACATGAGCAAGCAGAAAGCCGGTGTTGGATGAATATTCTCTTCTCCCTTCTTTTTAGAACAATTCCTAAAATGCTAAATAATTGTTTCAGAACACTATGGTTTGGAATGGTGGTGTTAAATGTTTTTGTCCCGTATTGGACTTCGGGATGATAAATCTATCTTGATTGGATTCTTTGGAGGTTTTTTATTTATCTTGTCTAGTTCCCTTCTGTAGCCCTTCTACACTTCCATTCAGGATGGCATTTCATTGGCACTTTGCTGGCAAATGCCGTGCCCAACAAGCACCATAGGCATTTGGGTGTGAAGTGAGAAGTTTAGACATTTAGGAATAAATCCCTTCTGGAATGAGGTACTATAATAGTGAATGAATTCAGAACTGTTGAGTAAGTTATGATCTACAGGGTGCTAAGACTCGAGTGTCCTATAAATACCTTAATCTAACTTTGCTTCATAAATACAAATGTGTTTGATGATCCTACACATTGTAGTTTGGATTCTGGGACTAGACAAATCATCAGTCAGGAATAATGCTTTCTTGCACAAGAACTTCAGGAAATTCTCTTTATTACGGGTTAAAAAATACTGAATGTAGAGAACAAGAGACTGCTGTGGTTATGCTTCCAGAACCTGAGGAATTGTTTGTGTGGTGGGGTTGGAATGAAAGGTATCACATCCCATTGGATTTAGTGGTGACCAGCAGTGAAATCTAACTTTATATTCTGGAGCATGGTGGAAACTTGAAAATGTGAAGATGATTTTATTTCACCTGTACCGAATGGGTCACCTTTAAATATGAATTTGGTAAACTGATAAAGATTAAATTGTTTGATTAATTGCAGGTCCTTATTGTCTCAAATGCTTTAAATAAGTTCTGATATTACTAAATATTTTCATGGGATTTATCGCCATAGTACCAGACTGTTTGTAGGCTTGCTTGGATAGAAATAACATGCTGGGTAGGATTTCTCTTTTCAGGTTTATTGAGGCTTTCCTAAGGTTTGTTAAATACAATATTGGAGAGAATAATTGCTGTCTATGTGCATATTGCCCTGCGAGAGACTTGGCATGGATTCCATGTGCAAGCAATACTCAGCTGGGGTGTCATGTCAACACTGCAGGCAAGGTAAAATGTGCTAAGCAAATAAAAATGTCAATAAAGAATAAGCTTCTCCAAAGAATAAGGAAGCTGCATATTGAAGGTAAACATTCAAGTGTTGCTTACTGCAGTGCCATTAACATACCTGTCTGGAGGTGGGAAGGGGGAGAAGGCTCTGTGATAACCCACAAGCACTATTGGAACATCACTTGTGGATTTAATTATATCCTGTTAACCATCAAGCTGTTTGCATTTCTGATTCTGCAAAGTGCCTCCAGCATTCCTAAAACAGCTTTGAAGATTTCTCCCTGGCCAGTAATCCATCAGTTTAATTAGTACACAAGATAGCTGATGAGATGAGCAAATACTTTCCCAAATAACTGATGTGCCAGTTTTGCAGCAATAAAATCCTCACAATCATCCTCCTCCCCACTATTTACTGTAAATCAGAAAAGCTGAAGTTTGTTTCTCAGTCTAAAAGAAGACGGAAAAGCAAACAAAACTAATAAGCTGTTTTACTACAAGACTCTTCCAGGACATAAGAGACATAATGAAATAAAATATAGCAATTTAGAACTTGATGGAAAGTTGATCTTGATTATATATGACCAGTTTATTGCCTGAATATCTTCAGAAATTCTGGCCTCAACTTTCAGTAGTCTGGGCATTTTTCATGTCTTGTATTTGCATCAACCATATTTTATTTTCCTTTCCTCGAAACATAATCTTGCTTATGCACACAACTGATTGCAACTTAGTTGTCTGACTTTCAGCATCCCTCTTGCCAACCAACTGCACAGTAATTAAATCATTTTGCAAACTGCACACATATTGCTTTTGCCTTTGGTGAAATTTCAACGTCTTTCATGCCTAGAGGAGAGTTCAACAGCAACATCTGAAGTATGTAAACAAAGCAAGATGGCTAAGTACAATTCAACAGCAGACATGATTCTCCAGGTATTTGGGCTGCCTTTTAGAAAAAGCTCTTGGCAACAAATTTTGGGCATGTAGGACACCTCATTCTCATGTTAAAATTGCTGTTCTCATTTTCTAGGTTGAATTTTATGTAGATTGTGTCTCAGAATTTATCTGTGGAACATTCCAGATCTTTTGGTACCCCACCTAGTGATGAACTGAACAACAGACTAAGCACATAGAAGGTTTATAGCATCTTCATTAAAAGTGAAAGTTAGATTTTGATCATATGTGTCAAGGTAATATTTGTTAGACATGCAAATAATTGTGAGGTATGATGTCTGCAGTGCCACCTTCTGAACTGATTGTGAATGGTAGTGTTGGAAAGATCAGATGAATGTTATGATGAAGCTGACTTCCTCTTTGTGAACGCTTCTGTATTTTAATCAGAAATATCTAATGGCTTCTACTGGTTGAAGCATTGCAGTATTTGTTGGTGCAAATTAGGTGTTGCAACTTTGCAATTGTGTAGACCTGGAAGAACCACAGGTAACTGTTCCTCTGTGCCACTCTTCATTCTTTGTCTGTGCTTCTCTCACGTGTGCTTGGCAGTCTTTCTACCTTTAACCATTTTCGTATGTGAAACAGCAAAATTTTTACTTGTAGGAAATCCCTTTTCTAAGGTAAAAGTGATAGCTTAAGGAATTAATGAAAAGAGCATCTTTAAAAGAAAAAAACAATTGCTGTAGTCGTGTCCCAGCCTCAGTTACTACAGAACTGCACTTTAGGGCACTCACTGCTGTGGCAGACTTTACCTCTCTTGAAGTACCACTAGTGCAGGAACTGGTTTTTATCATAGTTTCTATCTGTTTCTGGAGTATAAAAATGGAATATAATTATAAAATAATGTCAAGAACACTTCAAACTTCTTCCCAAAATTGTTTCATAAGACAAACCTCCCTTGGCCACTGTTTATCTTCAGTCATTGCTCAGTTTAATAAGAGCTTGTGGAGTTTTTTGCCACAGAGGTTTCTGTTTCAGGTGCCTGGAATAGATGGTCTGTTCCTGGTTCAGATACGTGAACCATTACAACAGCTTGCAGCACCACAGCAGCCTGAGACAGCCACAGAGTCCCACTTACTGCTCTTGTCCCTCCCTTGGCTCTCTGGTTATTGCTGCTTCATCTCCCTCCCAGTCCATCAAAATGTTTGGATAGCTGGCAGGTGAGGTTCACTTGCCATTTCCTTGGCTGGGATGATAACTCTACAGAAGCGTCCAAAAAAGTTTTGTGGCACAGTAGTAAGGAAAGTGAACAGCACACAGTGGTGTTGGCTGCAGCTCCACAGGCAGGAATCAGAACTGAGGAATTCCCAAGGGCACTGGCCAGCCTCCCTGCCTCAGTCTGTCAGGAGCCTGTGCAGCAGTGTTGGAGCTGTCACACAACGGCCGGGCAAACAAGGAGATCACTCAGTGTCAGTGACAAGATTCTGAACTTGACAGCAAAGCAACAAGAGGAATAAGTCTGAGCTGGTAATGGAAGTGCGGAAGCAGCACTTGAGGGGATCAGAGAAGCACCCAGGAATGGGAATGAGCCACTGTCATATCTCTTTCATGGTGATCGGAGGGAGTGAGACTTGGAGTTTTATAATGACAAGCTTAAGGAAATGTGTCGGGCTATGAGCTGCAGAGAGTCAAATCCCCTGGAAATACAAACACCATGAAATCACCTTGATGGGGCCTGCATGCTAAAAAATGTTTGGAACGGTTTCTGGAAGGAGAAAGAATGTGTGAACCACAGGCCACCACGTCAGCAGCAACATGGACTTTCATGTGCAGCTAATCTTTTAAATTCCAAGAGCAAACTCACCAACTTTTAATATTGATCTTACCTGGCCAACAACTGTATCAATATAATAAACTTGTTTTAGCATCAGAGAATTTTCTTAAAGTGAAGAGAAATCAATTTAAAGATCTACAGTTCAGTGCAACTCATTCAGCTAAACAAATTCCAGGGAAGTGGTGCTGTCCCATCAAAATGAAAACCTACTCCACAGAATATTTGTAAAAAAGATTGTGGTAGTATTTTTACAATTTGAAGAGATTATCTGGTATTTAAAAACCCCAGATTTAAGAGCTACTTGAACTACAACCTAATAGACAGCAAACTCCACTCTGGAGGAGGGACTCAAAATCTTTTTTTCTTTTTTCTGATAGGGAGAAAGCTAATTTCCACTCTACTTCCCTGTATGTAAGCCATACACACCAGCAAGATTCACATTTCAGTCTGCAAGATCAGAGCACTCAGAATGAACCCAGGAATCTATAGGGGAAAACTAATTTACTGATGGATTATGAATAATTGTTGTCAACATGGTTTTTCATCAGTTTGTGAAAAAAATCATATTAGAACACAAGCCCCACCCCGTATGTAAATCTTTCTGCAGGCTCAACACTCCTGTAGCTTCTCTATTTTGTAACTGCAGAGCATGGCTCAGTGTTGACTTGTTAGAGATCTTTGTATTTCTTGCAGCAATGATACCTCAGTACCATTGAATTGCAAACAGTATAACATTACATGCTGTTACATTTTTGCCATTGTGTCTACCCAATGTCCTAGTTATAAGTGCCTTTATCTTTAAAAGCTACATGTGTAATTCTGGAGATGACCTTCAGTTATAAGTGAGTCTTCTGGCAAAATGTTTCTGCATGTAGACTAGCAACCGAATATCCCTGAGAGGTGAGTGACAGGAGGAGCTGATGCTGCTGGGAAATGCACCAGGAAGAGTCACAAAAACTAACACCAATCATTGCCTTTTATTCTGTGGTCAAGAGAGTTTGTTTAACTTCTGAGCAGTGTGTTATGTGGTCTTCAGTGTTGAGTCTTACATGGAACAGTGCAGATGGGATCTTTTGCATACATTCCAGGTCTAAAAGAGGTTGGAATTAAGACCAAGACTGATGTTACATTAAGAACCCACTCCTGGAAGATTACCCAGCTAATGCTATACTGCTGACAAGGAGGCTTGGTCAGAAGAATGTTTATGGCTAAGAAGTCAGTTTGCTCTATGACTTGCGTATTTTTTGCAAGCAAAAGCAGAATTAAGCTAAGGATTGTGTTACCTTATTACTCTTACAAACTGTAAGTTGGCATTAAAAGTTTCAAGGCTTTTGGATATGGATGAGAACCTTGACTTCTCACACCCAGCTTCTGGAACTCTTTTTACCATAGTTAAATTGATGACTGGTGCTGTTGCCTTCAAAGTCACTGCTGGTTTTTGCCACAGTTTGAAATCCATACGGTTCAGGTTTGTTTCCCTCTCTGAAGCAATAACTGAGATAAGTGGCTTTGCCTTATTCTCATCTGAGCTAATGTACTGGCACCATGACAGTCTCCAGAGAAAAAATGATGTGTTATCTCTCAGTGTGTCAGCTCCAGCCTTTTTGTTTCATCTCTTCTGGAATGAGCCATGGTGCTTGAATCCCTCCAGTGTGTGTGTGTGCGTCAACTGGGCTTTGCTGCTCAGAGAAAACTGGAAGAGTGGCAAGGGTTCCATGGGAGATGGGGATGGCAGGAGACAGCATGACTGTGCAGAGAGAAAATAAGAGAAAAAGCAAAAATTTGTCTTAATTGCAGTTTTACTGGTGAGTGATAAAAGACCTTGGACAAGTTGAAAAATGGAAACTAATAAAGAAGCCAGAAGGTGGGGCATGGCTCACATGAACTGTGTCTTCAGTCTCAACCACATTCCTCTTCGGTGACTTGAATGTCGTGGGTGGTTCTTTGGATTTGTATCTATCACTTGTGGACTAATAATGTAACTGCACAGTAACAGGAGGCTCCCTGCAGTGGTAGTGAAGACTTGGAAATGCTGATAGTGGTATCTTAAAAGATTAAAATGAAGAAGTAAATGAGATTTCATATAGGCTGTTGGAAGGAAAGGAGGAATTGTCGTGAATCTTTCCAAGCTCCCACCCTTGTGGTGTGGGACTAGGACCGAGTCTGAGTGTTTAGTGAAAAAGCTGACACATGTCTAGCATGAATGTGTAGGTAGGAAGTAAATGTCAGGGAATTTAAATTATCTGTGTGGACCATGCAATCCAAGAGCAAGGTGAGTGAACTCAAAAGAACATTTGTGCCACAGTATCTTCTCACTCCCTTTCCTCTTCACGTAGTTGTGAAATACCTCCCGTGTTCGCAGTGACTGAAATGGAAAGGTCGGTTGTCAGCTCCAAGTTCTGTGTGCATTATTAACATGTCTTGCTTCTGCCTGTGCTCCCCTTGGACACTACTTAGGCATCTGTGCTAACAACTGTGAGACAGCTGTGCTGTACCAACCCTGTGAATCTGCTAGAGACACAGCCCTGTGTGTATCACATGCCTGACACACGTCTGTCTACCCCAGAGCTTCACTGGAGTAGTTGCTGCTTTGACAATGAGATCGTGGTTTGTGTTTCTGGTGCCTTGCTGGTTATTTATTTAGGCTCTCTTTCAGCAGTCAGTGCTAGTAGTGTTTTCTGAGTTTTGTTTTGTCTCCTGGGTCTTTTGTTTTCTGCTTTCTACAGTGGAAATGTTTAGTTCTTTATTACAAGCAACTCATTAAGCTCTTCTGGAAAAGATAGAAGTCAGCTTATAAAGTCTAAAAATGGTGCAATGAGAACTGTAAAGGGAGATTTATTATCTTAGTCTATGATTCTTTCATAAGTTGACTAGAAATATTCCTGTTATTGATGTCTCTGAACAGCAACTCTTCTAGATATGATGGAGTCCCCCCAGAAAATGTGGGCTGCATTCAGCCCACAGATGACAAAGTGGTGCTGTCACTGCAGGCAGGAAAACTACCTTGACAAAGGTCTTCTGTTGACACCTGGGGTTTTGTTAAACACTGCAGTATCAGCTGGAGGTGTGTGTAATTTTCATGTTGGGCAAGTACTGTTAGACTGGCCAAACTTTGTGGTACTAACCTATTCCTTACTGCTGTTTTCCAAAAGTAGAACAGTTGGTAAGTCAATGGAGCTGGAAACCCTCAGGCCACTTCTAACTTTCTCTTCTGTGTAAATATTTGAGGTATAGTTATTTTAAGGTACCATGGCTTGCCTCTGCTGGAAAAGAAAGTTTCTGAGATTAAGTAAATGAACAACACATAAACTTAAATATAACCCAGTTTTCCACCACAGCTTTTTTTCATAAAGCACATTAAGTTACTGTCAAGGGAGTAGCACACAGAGAACCAGTTTTATTTAGTTAGATTAATTCCATTTTAGTATTTCCATTAGCCATTTTAAACTTGGCACTGCAAGGTAATAAAATCCTCCAAATATTGACAGACAGAAAAGTAAATGCCACCCAACCATGACAAGCTGTTTTTCAGCCAACCTCCTAGAGATAGAAAGGCTGCTATCATAATTTATTTATATATTAATAAGGCACATGATTTTTATCACTAGTTATTCCCTTCCAGCAATTAAGGCAAAGCTGATAAAATCTTTGCTAAGTCAACATTTTTGTTAACTTTCAAAAATTCATAGCTAAAAGAGAAAAAAAGGATAAAGCTTCTCTTGCAGAGTGTGCCACTGACTCAGCCATGAGCAGAAGGAAGGGGAAGTGCCAGCAAGCTCTTTGAGGCACCGGGACTGGCACTGGCAGCCCCCTGCTCGGTTACTGCAGGGACAGGGTTGATGGCAAGGGGAGTGTGAATGTCCTGTCCTGCCTGTGGTACGTGGTGCCACTGGAGCATCAGAGGAGAATATTTGAATGAATTGCAGAGTGAAACAGTTGGGTCTTTCCTTTTAGTGAGGCTTTGTATCTTTAACGTGAGCTCAACAGGTGGTCTGTTCAGGAATTGAGAATACGAGCTCACCTGCAGGAGGAGGCCGAAAGGCTGTGTGAAACTCGAGGTATAATGGATCCAACCACCTTTCTTACATGTTCCACCCAGGAACTTCCAGAAAAACTGACACTTTGTATACACACCGATGTGTTGGAAGTCAAGACCCTCCTTTCTCAAGAGTACTTACAGTTACTGCACATGACCCCACCCTCGGCTGCTTGACCTTGCTGCGGATTTAAAATATTTAAATCATTAGTATCCACGGAGTTTATACACACTAAGGAAATATTTTCTGATTTGTAAATATTTAGAAGGTGGAACACATTTGTATAAAGGCTCTTCCTGTTTTTCCATATTTGTCCCTCTCTGGATTCAAGGCCAGAACTTCAGCTGGTGACAACATAGCTCCAAAGTGTCTGTATCAGTTGAGAAATTGCTCTCGTTAGTTATTATAGTGTTTGCATCAGAGTCATGACAATTAATATTTATTGTAAAGTAGAAGTGATTTCGCCCATATAATGACAAGGATAAAACTAATCCTTGGGGAATGCATGCTTGGAAAAAGCATCTATATGGCATAAATGGGGAGTACACAATCCTGGCCTTTGGACAGTGACATTCACTCCTTCAGCAACAGTAGGAAAGTAGCTAATAATCTCAATTCTGCAAAATGTGCACAGTGTGTCCTGTGTGCTGTGCTTTCTAGAAAGACATGCCAGTCTGCTTAATAAGATTACCCAGGCACAAACATAAAAATATCTGTGTGTTAGTCAAATATTTTAGCAGATGAGGTGGGTTTTTTTTTACTTTCTCATTACCTGAAGAAAATAAACCTATGTGTTAGATTGTCTGTAAGGTTATACCTTTGTCCCTTGACAATAAAACTTGTCACTCAAATAAGGTGAAGAGTCTAAACAGAAATGAAATTCCTGGGATAGACCTTGTAGTATATGACTTTCCAGCTGAGCAAACCCCCTGGTAGCAGCTAAAGCTGACTCAGTGTGATGTGCATACAGGGGCAGAAAGACACTTCTTGAAGTGTCTGTCTTCACCATGAGGCTGTGAATTTCACAGCGAAACTGAGATAAAACAAGTTGTTTTAGCTGTGCAGAGATTCACGACTGTTGCTGGTTTTACCCTGTTAATTCAGCCTTTCAAGCCTATGTAATCTTTAGGAAAAAAAAGGAGACCCATATACAGTTTTGTTAATGTATTTAGCACTATTAGATTTCCTTATTATCATTATTATTTCTAATTATAGTGGGGGTTTTAGAATTTTGCATTTGATTCTACTATTGACTGTATTTTTAGTTTTTAATAAATTATAAGGTTAGCTGTATAGGATCCAGTGGTTTCCTATACAAAGGGAAGGAAAAACATAAGAGTGCTATCTCACTGCTCCATTTGTTGTCTACATTGAATCCTTAAGTTATCTCAACAACCCTGCTGACTTCATGCCCTTAATTAGTGAAACTGTCTTATTGCAAATCTTAGAACTAGGAAAACCAGGCTATGTTTTCTTAGCCAAAGCAGAACTTCATAAAACTACTGTTTCATAATTTACTCTTGAGCCACAGCAGCTCAAGTCCTGTGGAACTGTAAAATATGGTATGGCTTAGGTTCAACAAAACCAAGTGAATGAAGTGTTAATTTGATAATTGTGGCCTTCATCTGAGTACTAAAACACAATGACCATGACTTACTCCATCATAATCGGCTGCCTCAGGGGGCTGTGATGCTCTCTTGCCTTCAACCACCCAAGCAGCACAGAAATGTGCACCAAAGTGTGCCCAGAGGGCTTTGCTGCAGCTGTAATGTAGGTTCCTGACCACTGTTGTCATTCCAAGAGATGAACTGTTTTGTTTTAACCTTGCTTTGAAAAATATTTTCAGTAGACACAAATCAGGTTCAGTGTAGCTGTATGTGAGGACAGAGTACATCTAATGGAGGTAGAAACTACCCTTGTTTTTTGTTTACCACTCTTTCTAAAGGTTCTGACTTTATTCAGAGAAAAATGAAAAGAGTTGGGGAATAAGGCTTTATGTTCTGCAGTGAACCAGGGAAAGGTGCATGCTGTTAGGGGTGATAATATTTCTGTCTGGTGTTACCAAAAGAGAGAGAGAGAATTGTATCAAATAGTATCTGCAACTGTTTGGAATTCAGCCACATATAGCATCTGCTGGAAATGAGTCATTGGCTCAAAACCGGATTGGAGTCTGAAACATGCAGCAGCATCTCCTGTATCATGGCCTCTGTCTTCTTCACTCACGCAGTGAGTGCTGCTGCTGCTGCTGACCAAAGACATTTCTTAATTGCTGTACTAAATTTGAAGCCTGGCCTGTTACATTCTAACAATATGGTGCTCAATCGTAATTGTGTGACTTGCCATCAGTCTTCACGTGTTTCTCACGTCTTGAAATGGGATCTCCTAATTGAATAACAAGGCTCAACAAGGCAAAGTCTGTGCTGGCAAAGTGTAAAAGCTACAATCTCATGATTGCCACAATCCCGAGATGAACATTCTTTGAGGTTGTCTTGATGCTGCTGTTATATAACCATAAGAAATCTGGCAAGAGGAATTTAGTTCATGCTGCTGAGCAATGAAGTCAACCTTCAGCTGAAGGGTTTAGGCTCTTGAATGAGTTTTTTCCTGACGATATTTTCTAGAGGCTGCTAGTGTCTTTTGTAAGGCTGATAGCTTGTCGTAGGGCTCCCATCAGTTGGAGAACTGCTTCAAAAGTTCAAAGTAATAGTTCAGTTTTCAAAAGACTGTTAATCCCAGTGTGTGATGTCTTCACTGTGCTTTTGACAAAATTAGTATTTGATTTTTCATCTGCTTTTATACTGATGGATCTCTACTATTAATGAAATCCCACTGATTATTTTCCTGGAATATCTGGGATCTTCACTGTGGACAAGCCTGTTGCATCAGACACTGTGGGGGAGCCCAGCTGGCCCTGGGCTCTCTGTAAGCTAGGATATTGAAGAGGGAACTTTACACCTGGCAGAGGGTTAACCACGGACAGTAAGGACTGTGGCACAGGGTGGACTTCCTGCTA
>JAYRBT010000010.1:22314442-22353580 GCA_036023395.1 Myiotriccus ornatus | reverse complement strand
AGAAGTGTATAAGTAGAAGCACTGTTGTAATAAAGGGGCTGGTATCCCTGATCACCGTGTCGTCCTCCCGCTCCGACTGGACAGCAACAAGACACTTTGCAAACAGAATAAAAGTATTGTTTTGGCTCCCAGTGATTCACCTTGGCACAAAACAAAACCAGCTGAAAGGTCCACAGACCTAACTGAGTGGCCATTTTAAACTACTGAACTAGTCTAATGCTTCATTGCTGCAAAAGGCTGAAAGGGCCTTCCGTGGCTGTGGAAAGGTGAAGAAGGCCCAGGTTGAATAATGTATTTGAACTGGAGAGAATTGTTATTGCATTCCCAACACATCAGGGAAGGCAGGGATAAACACTGTGTGTAGTTTCCAGTATTTATAGGGGGCTGGGCACCCACACCCAAAACTATTTCCTTGCTGATGAGACCCTTGCAAGCCAAATGCCACTTACATACTACTGTAATAAAGTGACTGACACGAAAGTGTATTTGCAGAGCAATGGAGTGTTTTGCTTGTCATATATCCATCTCTTCAGCTAGAGATTTACAGTTACACTGAATCACCCCTAGGGATGGAACTGTTATTAGGAATTCTAGTTGAAAGTAATTTTGGAAACAAGTGTTCAAACTGTAAAAAAAAAAGTGGCAACAAAACCTATGGTTTTGTCATTAGAGCTTCTACCAGTCACTGAAGTACCAAAACCATCTGTGTTGTGATATGCAGCACAGTGTCCATCGTCATCAGCTAATGTCTCTAACAAAGGTTGTGCCAAAATCAGTTTAATGCAATGAGTGGGTTGGAGGGATGTGGGGGGAGAGAAAAGCAAACACCAAGGAAACCATGTGGTTCTTTAAGGTGCTGGACAAAGAACAGAGAACGAGATGAAGTGGAAATTATTTCCAGCTCATCTGCAAAATGAGTCAACTGTTTCTGCTCTCACCACTCTGTCCTCAGTGCTACTGAAATAGGACTGCTCTCCAGTGGCATTTATAGGAGCCTGGCATAGCAAGGCAGTGCTGGCAGTCACAGAACACCCTGTCAGGCAAACTCTGAAGGTTATGGCTGTTCTGGGTAGGTGTGAGTACCCATGTTGTGGGCAAACAATAGTGATGAGCAGAAAATACCTGACCATTTTTATTATTGTTGGAAGCTTGTTACTGATTTTTTTCTTGCTGGTTGCCACACATTGGTGTCAGATATCATTAGAAAATAGTTCTGAGTAGCATTTTGGTATATGTGTACATTCATCTTCTGAGCCTTTCGGAAAGGGGAGGAAGTTGTATTTAAATTGTACATCAAAGACATGAAAAATAAAAGGAGTTAGTTGGATGTTGGCCAACCTATTTCCTCTTACCAACATCCACTTTTCAGCCTTCTGCAAGAAGCAAGGCAGAGGCACAAAACATTCCTACTTCTATTTTTTAAGGCAGTTCTCAGGCTTTGCCGATGAGCAAGATCAGTTTGCTCAGGCTGCAACCTCTTTAACTTCTCAGTTATGTTGGCAGACAGGCCTGGCCAGAGCTGTTTGTAACAGAGCTTCTCAAACTATAAGGCCCTTGCCCAAAGTCTATTACAATGTGACACTTTTCACTGGAATCTTTGGATTTGGTGTTGGGGGCTCAATGGGGAGTTTTTTCTTTAAAAACTTGGGTTTATAGCTGCTTAAAACAAACAGGATGTAGCGCACGGCATTGGTGCAACACTTGGATTTTTAAATCAGCTACAAATTATTTGACATTTAACTTTAAAAATAGAGCACAACTCTTATTTATCTAATTGCTTTTTTAACATTAGAAGTTTGGTATAAAGGTCATTGACACTAGTATGACTTTATGTTAAATAATGAGTTTCTGATTGGGAGTTAGAAGTATTTAAGCATGACTAAAAGACAAAAGAAATCTTGTGTTTTATCACTTATAATGGGGGGTGGTGGATATTTTAAGAAAAATCAGCATAGCTAGTGAGAACAAGAATAGAGAATCAACCAACACAGAATTACAAAATTAGTCCTTTTTGTCATTTCCTTTTTATATTTTAATAATAAAAATATGCTGTAGATTCCAAGTATAAGGGGAAAAAAGTATGCTAGAGAGGCAGGATATTACTACAAGTATTGCAAACTTGCAACAGGTTTTGTAAATATCTTGTGAAACTGGTTTCTAGATGTGTGTGAGTGTGAGGGCAGCCAGCAGAGGTAGCACATCATTTGTCAGCTTCCTTGTGGTCCACGGGAGGTGCAGTGGATAAGAGCATAATGGGCTGGAAAGTCATTCACTCCTTTGGACACTTCTGTTAAAGTGCCTCTCACTTTCCAAACAGATCGAGGCGTAATTGCTGCGAGAAGAATCGTTAGTTTTATACAGCCTTTTCGAATTACTGGAGTAAGTATTTCATCAGGAAAGTTGAGTGGTGCTTCCTTGCAGTTTGCCTTATTTTCCAGGAATCAATAGCAATATCCAATAATCTTGATTCAGACAGAAACACAGGAAAGAAATTGTAGCATGGAAGTAATATATTGTTCCATGCTTGGCTTTACTGCAAGTGAAGCTGTGAAACAGCATGTCAGTGACTATCCCACTGCACAGAGATCTCAGCTTCTGAGCTGATGTATCACTATATCATTAACCTTTAAATACCTTATAAGAAAACCTTTTTTAAGGAGATCAAAGCAGGTACATCTTGGATTCTCTCTATACTCTCATTGTGAATATCTGCTGTGAAATCTCATGACTCACTTCAGATGTTCCAGGCATTTCCTCTGCTTGGTGTCGGTGGTGCCGTTTCACACATACTACTTCTGTCTCTTTATTTCTGTGCTGTTTCTATAGTTTTCTTGGTCCTCTCTGTTTTACAGTTTTACTCTGCTATTGTATCATCTTCCCAGGGCAGCAGCTGCTCTGGACTGCACCATTTGAAATCCAGCATTTAACAGGCCAGCCTGAAAACACATTCACAGTAACTTTTGAGCATATGTGGGGCATATCTATACCATATCAACAGTAATTTGCTCTGCGTTGCTTCAGTCATCCCTTCAGCTTTGATGTGTTAGTATTTGGATGAAATAATTGGGTGAAACAAGTGCAAGTGTCATTCCCTTACCAAAGGAGAGAATGTCAGCTTTAGACAGTGGAGACAATATTCACCTTCCAACACTGACATATACTGACAGATTCTAGAAAAGCATTTCCTGTTTTTTTATGCTTCTTGTAGCATCTCCCCTCACATGAGCTTGAGAAAAGTGTCTTGCTGCTTAAACAGGTAAAACTATCTCACCGTGCCAGTGCAGAGACCTCAGGGCTGCTGCAAGGTGACCTTCACATTCTCCTTTCCTTAGCACTGCGTGAGGCCCGGCCTTTGTGTAACTGCACTCAGCCAGACAAAAAGAACAACACTCCACACATTCCTCATCTTTAACAGGGACAGCTTTTAGGGTGTTGTACTTATTGTTAGGATCATAAAAACTGAATATATTGTGATGAACCTGGATGAATTTAAGCCATTTTTCCTCATTTTATCACTCGTTGCTCTAGTTAGAACTATATCAGTGAATTGGTCATAGTATATAAATTGAGAAATAGATCAGGGTGTTGATTATTCAAATTGTGAAAATAATCTTTACAGGCCTGTAGTACAACATCTCGTGACAGAATGTCAAGACCTTGTTTTAGGGCTGTGTGACCAGATAGGTGAGGAAAAAGATTTGGAAAAGACAACACAGGCAGACACTCTGAATTCGTGCAGAAGAGTGAATTACTGTCATATCAAAAAAGAAATGCAAATAGTGTCAGATCTGTAAATTTGCTTTTAATTAGCATAACAAACTGCTGATGGGACGTAGAAGGGATGGTCAAGTGAGTGGTAGGTGTACAGTGCAATGCTGGTGTGAGAGCTGAGGTTCCAGGTGTACAGAACAGCCACTGACAGCACTTTGAATGAGGGCTTTTTGCAGTTAAAAGAGGCGAAATGAGTGTAATTTTTGTGTATCATCTGTAAAATCATTATTGGCAAAGCCCTAGTGTTCTTCCTAAGACCATCTTTCATCTAAGGCCTTGTATTTCTTGGAAAGTTCTTGGGAAAATACTGAGGTGGTTTTAAAAGTTCAGGATTTCAAAAAAGGGATTTGTTTGCCTGACTTTTAAATTATTCTGCATGTGAACAACTTCGAGCTCTTCTCCAAAACTACAAATGCTGGAAATGCACATAAAATAAAATGTGATCTGATTATGCCTCTGGAACCTGTCACATACAAGGCAATAACTGTGGATTTTAGGTAGGTTGTCCTTCAAGTTTTGATTGCATGGCTCCTGAACGTGCTCGTTAATTTTCAATTCTAAATATGTTGTTGCCTTTTTACAAATAAAACTCTCCTGCTAAGCATCTTGCAGGTATTTTTAGCTTTCCTATTAATGCTTTTCAGAATAAATGAAGAACAAGTTTTCAGGAGAAAATGCAGCAAACGAAGTTCTTTCGGACAATCCCTTGGACAAAGGAATTTATATAAAAACTGGGACAGAAAAATAAATTTTACATCTTGACAATTTGTGAAAATAATTAGAGCAAACAAAGCATATCCATTAAGAAGTAACAAGCTAGATGAGATGAACTAGGAGCACATGAAAACGTGCTGTGGGAAATTGTGAGCTGCTGTTTGCTGTTCTGCTCCTTGCACCTTCCTCAATAATGCTCTGTTGGGTAGGAAGCATGAATTAAGCTGAGTGTATACACACACACCTCAGTGCATGTTTCCCTACAAGATAAGGTTCGTGGGGTTTATATAAAGAACAGTTTTGTGCTTCACAGAATCCCAGAATATGCTGAGTTGGAAGGGACCCCTAATAATTATCAAGTCCAACCCCTATCCCTGCACAGGACCGTCCCCAGGAGTCCCACCAAGTGCCTGAGAGGATCATCCAAGCGCTTCTTGAGCTCTGGCAGGCCAGGTGCTGTGACCACACTCCTGTTCTCTCAGAGTTCCCAACCATTACTGTGTCTTGTTTTCTCAGTCTTACTCTGTCCAGTTACCCGGAGCCTGTCACTGCAGAGACGTTCAGTCCCTTCAGGGCTGTGCTGAGTGTCCTGGTGGGGTCACAGGGAGAAACAAATGAGGTTGTGTGTTAGCAGGGGTAGTACTGACAGCACACACTGCACAGCCTCACTGCAGGGTGTTCCTGTCCATGGCACCTCTCTCAAACAGACTGCAGGGACTGACAGAAAAAGCTTTATCTTCCCTTTCACAAGAACCTTTAAATCTCCCTTTTAAATAAACCCTTATCTGCTAATTGGTTTGACCTCCAATTCACCTGTTCATTAAAGGAATTCATCGTTTTGCCCAGTCTGATGGCTACAAGGTATTGGTAACTCTCACCTGGGAATGTGAATAAGGGTCTGTTTTTTTATTCCAGGCAACATGCTGTTACATTTATTGTGAAACCTCTACAATACCACTAATAAAGAGATTTTTAAACCTCATAAATCAAACAGTGATTCTATTTGATATTTAAGGGTAAGTGAAGGATGTTAAACTATCACTGAATATAGTAATAAGAAAACCCCCGTAACAACTGTGCTTGCTTAAAGACTTGCAGAAAGAATTGATAATTATCCTGGCATTATAATAGCTTGATTTCTACAGACCTTTCACCTCTTAACTTTATATTACTTTGCATATATGACTTTGAGGTATTATTTTTAGGCTAATTTTTACTAGATTTCAAAATCTTATACTTGGTGACAAGTCTACACAAGTCTAAATGAGATTGCATTCTCCCCCAAAGGGAGACTTGTTAGAAAAGAATTTTTGTACTACTATCTTAACTGGAATATTCACCTCATCTGCATCTTGCAGAAGCCTCTGGAGCCTGTCACACAGAAGTCTCACTCCTACCAATTCGCAAGAATGATGCCTGACAGAATTAACCCTCTGATGGTGGGTCTTCTCAAAAGAGGAGACAGTTTATGTTGACTGTGATGGCAGATCTTCAAAGACAATAAACCTGGAAGAGCAGATCTCAGCTACCATCAAAGGTCAGTGGTTTGCAACACTGGATTGTGACAGTTGGATAAAAAGAGAGAGATGGAGTGTGTGCATGTGTGTGAGGGAGTGTAGGCTCATCAAATGGAATCAAAATGAAAAATGAGTTAAGTGTCCTGGAAACAAAATCCCATTTTTCTTTCTCATTTTCCATTGTCCTGTAAGAGTCCAGCTCTGTAGAGAAAGTATTTACCTACTTCATGCAGGGATGAACAGTGATGTTCACCTTGTCTTACACGAGTCAGGACTGGAGACTAATGCAGCTGGAAATTCATTTGTGTGTCATCAAACAAGAAACAGCCTGCAGTATCAAAGTTCTGACAAGTCTGGAGGAAATCAGTAGAGATTCAAATGGTGGGACTGATAGTTTTATGCAGCTTTTCAGGTTAATGTTCATCTTGTCTGACCTTTGGTACAGCTAAAAGTTCTCAAGGCTCCAACTACTGTTCTTTAGCACTCAGAGTTTTCCATCTACTCTAAAATATATTTGGCCTCTTACTTAGAGTTTGTCCCAGTTCTTTACCCTGTTTGGCATCCCTGGAGAATGGCCAGTCTAGGAGACTGATAAATGCAGTAAGCCCTTCCATGACAATTCTTCAAATTACTCTTGAAAAATCTTACTCATTAGAAGTCAACCCCAGCAGTAAACAACGTTGGGAACCTTTTGTGTGAGGTAGATAAATACAGAGTAGGGCTGGCCCTATGGAGTAGTACAGAAGAGCTTATGTCTTCACCTGTTAAATCCCAGTTAAAGGTGTTCATTAACACAGCTGTAAATCCAGCTCTCAGCGCAGTAAGAGCTCATGCTCATGCAGAGATCCCATGCCCTTAATGCATGGCATAGGCCTACAGTGCTGTGGAAGGGAGCACAAGTACTAGTTTAACTGCAGCAATGTTCCAGTTCCTAATGTCATTTATATCCTTTATGATATCTTTCCTTTATATCAGCTGCTGCTAAAGCTGATGTAAGAAAAGCAAATTTCCCACGAACATGTTTATGCAGGAATTTGGAGGCAGCTCGTCACCCAAAAGATACCTCCTGGTTCTTCCGTACTTGTGTCTTCAGTTTTGCACTTTGGGAATGAAAGGACTTGTTTTGCAACTTCTTCAAGCATATATTTAACCCCAAAGCAGGTGGAAGGCTGGACAAGTGACCTTTCCTAGTCTTGTAATTACACACATATGGACACAGGCCCATTCTGAGATGAGCTGGGAATGGGAGCTGTGGATACATTCTCTCTGTGCTTCCTCCCACAGTGGCTGTGGCTCACACAGAGGAACCCCCAAAGCAGAGTTTGGTGTGACAGGTGTTATCAGCTGCTGGGCAACTGAAGTGAGGAAGGAGCCATCTGACTTCCTTACCAGAGCAGGACAGTGAACAGTTTTCACAAGCAAATATTCCAATATTATAAATGTATTAAAGAACCAAAATAGGGGAACTGGACTTCTCTTAGTGTCAGGGGGGTGCCCTGAAGCTGTCTCTGTGGTGCTGATCTGGGATCAGATACCTTCAGGGTGGCTGTTGAAGCGTTCAAGGAGCTACTTTTTGTCCAGTTCTTTGTACAGCTCTGGTACATGCCAGGACTTTTCATTTGCTGAAGGAGCAAGTCCTCGTCATTCCTATAGTTCCTCTCTTGCCAGATAAAAAAAAAATCAGAAAAGAGCCTTGGGATCATTTAGTGTGAGTGCCTGGTGTGAGTGCCGGTGTCTTTACAAGCCAGTTACCGAGGTGAGATTCAGAACATGTTAAGATTATTTCCCCTATTAGGTTTATATTCAAAACTCGCCGAGACCTTCTCATCTCGGTGTGGAAAGAACGCGCCGAGGTGCCCGCGGGTTGGTGCCACTCCCGCGGGGCTCTCTGCTGCCATCTCTTGGCTCTTCCTTGCGCCTCGGGACCGGGATCCAACTGAATATCGACAAACCTTGAGAATCTCAGGAAAGAATTGAAGTTGGGATACTGAGTTACCGTTATCCTTACTTAGGGACAATAACCAACAAATCCGTATTAATGTCGCTGAACCAAAAGGGGAATCTAAATTATTTTTCCAGTGTGCTGTCAAGTTACCCTGCTCCAGTGCTGCTGGAAGTGTAATTCCCAGCCATCCTTGTAGCTGTAGCTGTGTGTAGCAGCACAAGGAGATGATGTAGTGACAGAGAGAGGAGAAGCTGCTGCATTTTCACAGCCTGGAGTGAGACCTGCTTGTTGATGGCTTGGGCTAAGTGATGTAGGTAAATGGTGGCAGCAAGTCCTGAGTGGAGCACACACAAGAGCAGTATATTGAAAGATGTGTCACTACCAATATGTACCAGGTGTATGCTACCACTGGAGCATGGAAGGAAACAGAAAAAGGACTTTTCTGGGAATATAGCAGGGTTATATAAACATGCAGTATAAATATTTTGTTATCATATTTACCCAGATTACCCAATAACATCCGTACTGTAACTCTGCAAATTGTGTCTATTTACACTTGCATACTGAACTGTAGTTGCTGAAGGAGGATTTTATGTTTCCTATGTTATTGGGAAAGAAGCCAGAATCACTTCCCTCACTCCTCCCCTCAGAGTAGGGTTTCTAGAGATTCGAGTCCTCTGTATTGCTCCCATTGACCAAACTGGTTGTGTTCAGGGAAGATTTCTGTGTTCCAGCTTTGGGAGAAAAACTCTTTTACCAATAAACTACTCAGCATAACAGAGCTAGGCAGCTGAAGAGAAGTGAAAAACAGAAAAGCAACAGCAGAGAGAAAGAGGTTAACAGCAAGGAATGAGGAATGTCAAACAGCGTGACAACCATGAAGCCAAATGAGTGGGCATCCAGCAGCAGTGGAGCAAGAAGGAGCATATGGACAGAGAAGGTAGATGGGAGAAAAGATCACACAGAGAGTACCTCAGAAGATAAGCTTGCTCTTGCTTCCTCTCACTGAGTGGGGGTGAAGGATTAGGATGACTTTCAGTCTGTTGGTCAAAGAAGTTACAGTTCTTGTTTACTGGCTAAGGCTTGTTTTAAAATAGGAATTATTTGGCTAAAGCAGAGTGAGCAGAGCTAGTTCAAAGTATCTGTGACAGCAATATTTATCCTTTTAACATCTAGGATTCTTTATCAGGATGGGTAACTTCTAGTCAGCTGACTTTGGTTAGTTATTTGGGAGTCCTGTCCCACCATAGCCTAGTCTAGTGAGAGAGCTCACTGTACCCCTGATTATACTTTTGAGTGTTCCTCTACTTGAACACATACTTTGCTTCCTGTGTGTCATTACTGTGTGATATTTGTCACTGAAGGGTTTCTGGGCATAAGCATGATTTTGGTAAACTTAACTGAAAGTTCTTTGTAAATTTAGTCATGTGTTTTGTGCTATCACAGTTTTTTGGAAGCTCAGTTTTCAATGTCCCAAGAATGGTTTTCTTATGGTGTAAAGTTACAGAAGAGCAACAGATCTATTCTGGTGAAAGGTCTAAAGAACAAGTCTGATGAGGAGCAGCTAAGGGTGTTTATCCTCAAGAAAAGGAGGCTCGGGGGGACCGTATCACTCTCTCTAATGCCCTGAAAGAAGGACGTAGCAAAGGGGAGTATCAATCTCTTGTCTCAAGCAACAAGTGATGGGACAAGAGGAAATTACCTCAAGTTGTTCCTGAGGAAGTTCACACTTGATACTAGGAAAAGTTTCTTCACTGAAAGGGTGTTCAGGCATTGGAGCAGGCTGCCCAGGGCAGTGGTGGAGTCACTGTCCCTGGAGGGATTTAAAAGCTGTGTAGATGTAGCACTGGGGGACATGGTTTAGTGGTGGACTAGGCAGTGCTAGACTTGATGATCCTAAAGGTCTTTTTCAATTTAAACAATTCTGTGATTCTATTCAACAGCAATTGAGTAGTTTTAAACAAGTAAAGTAACTCTGAAGTTTTCATGATTAAGTAGGACAGAGACTGTTCTGTCAGGGAGAGGTTCAGCTTAATGGTACAAAGAATATGAAAGGAATACTCTGGTCATATTTTAAGATTAGTTTCAAGTTCCCCAAAATCACCATGTTTTGGCAAGACAAGAAGAAAGAAAAGTCAGTAGCATGAGAATTGTGTAAGATTAATATTTACTCTGTTTTTACTTTGCTCTACCTGCTTGTTGAGTGTTGAGCTGGACTTTCTGATGGCACATGGAAACCTAACTTTGCCTCTGAAGTTCAAGCAAATTTTGCCCAGCTAGTAATTAAGTTAAAACTGACCTTTGTAGGCCTATGACTGGGATATGCCATTAGAAACTGTTGTACTAGAAAATCTTCCAAACATGTTACAATGTTTTCTTACTCTGTAAAGCTTACAGCGGTAACTGGAAGATACTCCTATAAGATTTAAGCATTTGCATTTCATTTGTGCTTTCTGATCATTGCCACTGGGAGGTTTTAGTCCTGAAGATAGGATGGACAATATGGTTTAGTCAAGCACCTGAATCTGGGAGCTTGGTGGTCACTGGATTATAGTAAATCAACCCCATGAGGAGATATCACCCACAGGAGGTGCATTCCAGAGAACCTGAAATGAAGATGTGATTAGTACCATTAGGATTGCTGATGATCAGGTTTGATGATCAGGTCCTACTACTTGCATTTATTCTCTTCTGATCTTCCTCAAGCTCTGGAATATTGACTTGGAATTTAAAGTTGTATTTGTAGCAAAACATAGTCTGTATATGAAAAATGCAGCGACTTTTCCTTTTGCACGTGTAATTTTCTCTTCTTTTTCAGTTTCTTTTTCCTTCTCACTTATTTTTGTTGCCTTTGCCTTCTTGTTCCCTTCACATAAAATTCCTCCAGTGCCTGAATGAAGGAATGCCAGGGCAACCAAACCTCTCTGCCAGGACACCCCTCACTGGCATGCTGCAAGTCAGCCAGCCTTTCAAGGTCTGGGCAGATGCCTCCAAATCAAGTGGAAACTTGTTTCCAAAGAAGAGAGACAGCGTTAGTAGAAATGCATTAGTAGGTACCATTTAATACTTCAAACCTTCAGCTCAGCTGAGAGTCAGTGGCTGCAGTAATGGACTTACAAATGGAAATCGGATTCATGGTGATTTATTGATTGAGGAAGTAGTAAAATAAAGGAAAGGCTGGCAAGAGCCTCAGGAAATACTCTGATGTAAAGTATGAAATGGACACAGTTAGAAGTGTGTTTTCATTGTCCTAAAAAAAAAAAAAAAAAAAAAAAAAAAAAAAGCTACTGCAGTGTGTTCAACCACTTTTTACTAGGAGAAAGTAATGCCTTCCCCAGAGGCATTGTGCCACATAATTTCAGTATTGCTCAGGGTAGCTTGCTGTCTCCCTTCTCTCAAGATGTAAGATTTCAGGAAACTATTCCCTTACTGAGGCAGGGGTAGATGCAGAAATGCCAAGCAGGATTATGCACCTATATGGAAAAAACATTAAGAAAGAGATAAAGAAAGGTGTGAATTAAAAACTCCAAACTCTTGCCCACCCTACTGGTACCACTGTGGTGTTTTCACCTCCCTACATCCAACATTCAGTGTCTCTGATATTTTATAAAACTATGGTACAAGTGGTGTTTGGTTTTCATTGCTCCCCCAAGGTTTCCAGTCTCCCCTGCCCCACAGCAGATAGAGAATCTCCCTCAGAAGAGTTCTCCTCACCTGCTGGGAAATCCCACTCCACTGAGGTGAAAGGAACAGGATGTTTCCCAGAGTATTTTACAGACCTCAGTCTTTTCCAAATTCTTGAAAACTTGGTTTGAAATGTATTTTCCCCACATCCATATGAAAATCCATCATTCCTCTGTGATGCCATGAAAGACCTGCTTATTTCTCTGCTGAGCACAGTGCTGAAGTGTGTAACCCCAGCAGAACGTGTGGCAACGTGTCAGAAACAGCAAGAGCTGAGATGTTGCTCTCAGTGAGCACGGACAGAGCTTTCACACAACCTCTGTGGGGTCTGCAATGACTGACCAGTGCTGCAACCTCCCTTTTCCTTTTTGAAGGGATTTAGTTGGAATAACTGTCCCCAGCTTTGATCAGCTGACAGGTTTAGATTCATGTAGGTGGTGCAGAGCCACGCAGGTGGAGGAACAGATAATGCAAATCTACAAGTTATGCTTGTCCCTTTATCCTGAAAACAGCATCACAGTAAATATGTCCTGTCTCTTCCCTGCTTACTTCACCTCACTGCTTTTCTCCTTCAGTTTCTTTCTCTCCCAGGCCTTAGTGGAGCAATAAGAAGGGCGGGTGCAGGCCCCAGCACCCTTAGTGAGCTGCTGAAACAAGCATCTCTAAAGTAAAGGGATTGCTTCTTTGAAGTGCTGCAGCACCAACGCTTTCAGCAAAGCTACACTAACACACACCAGGAGATAATTCATCCATGCCCTAGTAGGCAAGGAAGAAGGAAAAAGCAGTTCAGTTTCCCTTGACTGCACAGACATTATTGTACCAGGTATGAGGACAAGGCTGGCTCCCACTACACCTACTGTCATATGAATTTACTGCTGGTGCACTCCTTGCCTCTCCTCAGTGGTGACATAGAACATTTGCAAGCATGGCAAGTTGAGTTAATAGGAATCTTTCCAAATTCCTTAAACAAAAACTTTCTTCCTCTCGTAAACTTTATAACTCAACACTAAGGTCACTTGTATGAGAACTTGAGGGCATCGATTCCTAATAAATTCAGATGCTGGGTTACAGACAGGCCAAGGCAAAAGTGGATGGTGCTCTGGTGTTATTTGTACTGCGAAGGAGGCTGCCAGTGGGTTTGAGTCAGAACGACTTCTAAATTTGCTGTGAAATACACTAAGAACCATCATTTTTCAGAGTGGGTTTTTTACTGCTAATTGCAACATTCCCCTGTGCAAGGTCCTCTTCAGCCTCTGAGACCTGGAATTGCAAACCAGTGCTTGGGGTTGGACTGAGTGCTCCTTTGTGGTCTGGCCTGGGAGTCCCGTGGAGACAGTGGTGGATGCTTTTTAGCTTTTGGCTGCTAAAACCATTAGCCTGCATGGAGGGTTTGTTTTTGTTGCTTAGCTGCCAAATGTGGTAGCCAAGGGAAGTCAAAGGACGCAAAGTTTGGGAATATCTTTAACCACACATCCATCACTGGTATTTTTAATTGGATTATTGTTTTTTCATAGAAAAACCTCTCATAAATCACCTACCTCTTCCATTCAGTAGTAGTTTCACTTTTCTATTGCAGCAGCATGAGGCTGAATGGCTGGCAGAAAAACTGTACTTTTAGAGATGGAAAGGATGATTTTACTTGGGAAAAATGTGTGGGGCACAGTGCAGTCACTCCAATGCTGCTAAATTTGTTGGCTGCAAAGATTCTGCCTGCGGTGGAAGGATTTTCTGTCAGCACACTTCTCAAATATATGTTTGTTGCCTCGGTGGACGGACCTTTCCTGTGCTTCCAGATGTTTGAAAATGGAAGGATAGAGGGTGCCTTCCAGCACAGCCACTTCCAGTTGGATATTCCTTGGGCAGCACAACATCCAAGACTCTTGTAGTATTTTCATTTCCCTTCTTCAAGATATTGCAGAGAGCACGCAGTGAGTGAGGGAACAGGCTGGGTGGTCCTTTCCAGTGTGTAGCATCAGAGATTAAGGACAAGGGACCACCAGGGTGAGCTGTGCGGGTCATGAGATTGTGGTGGAATGCACAGGCATATTTGAGGTTTTACAAGTCTTTGTCTTGAGCATCTCATGTGCTAGTCTGAGGCTCCAGTCTGAAGTGTCTGCTGAAGGGGCAGCTCAGGTGTTTGAGATACAGTGCAGAAAAGCTTGTGGAGAGTACATTTGACTACATTCTCCTCAGAGACAATGCAGACTCTGAAAGAGAGTTGTGCTCTACTTCCCTCCCACCACCGGGAGGAGCTGGTAGAATGGGCTCCCCAAATGCCCCAGGTGCCTTTTTTCCAGACTGTTTTTAGATCCAGTGGCAGCAGGGCTGGCTGTCAAATGTGCTGGAGTTGTGGGGTGTGTCTGTGTGTTCAGGATAAAGGGCAGTTCCCTGCACGTACATTTTCCACTCACGCTGCTCCCTTGGTAAGAGAGGGCAGATATTCCTTCAGCTCAAGGTTATACATTTAAATAGCGTATTGCATTGGATGAGATGCCGTAGAACAGGCAGGCAAAAGCAAAATTCTGCCCTCAGCCATGAGGGAAATGTATGACCGTGCTCCAGTCTGATCAGATGCTTCAGGCAGCCTTCCTGCTCCAGCTGAGGCCCCACTGCTCACTGTACAGCATGACCAACCTGCCCGTGTCTGAATGGTCAAGAGCACTGGGGAGAGGGAAGCCAAAATTTTTAGACCTTTTCCAGAGTGTCATGGCTCAGATGTCCCCTAAGATGAGGGTAGTGAAGAGTTTCTGAGAACACAAATTTAAAAAGCAAAGACAATGTTGGATAAATGTGACCTCTTCCCTCTCCAGACAGTGACTGGCAACAGTGGGCATGTCTGTGGCTGTATTAAATCAGTCCAGTGATTCCTCCTCGCTTGCTTCTTTCTACCATTGCAGAATTAGTTTCTCTGCAACATGAATGAAATACATGGTAACTTTGTTCTTTGGCTGAGGGCACAGATAACAAGCATCGTGCAGACACTCCAAGGTTACTTTGGGGGAGTCTTAAAAAGGCCATCTGGGGACAAAATAGTCAGCTGTACCACAATGCAGTGTATCATGGAACAGGCCGAGGAACATGGATACCTTCAGCTGTGGGAAGGAAAGTGGAAGACTGCCAAGTGCATTTCCCTGAGCTAGAATTTGCTTATGATATTACAGTGTCTTGGTTACCCTGTGGCAATTTTGACAACCACAAATGGTCACAGTGCTTCATAGCAAGGAGACAGCACAGGTCCATTACTGAATGAAGAGAGGGAGAGCATTGTACCAAAATATCCATGCCACTTCCTTTGGGTTTCATCAGGCTCTCGAGCACTTTGCTGCTGCCCGTGTCTGTTTGCCCTGAAGATTTCCAGACTGCACAGAGCAGTTACTCTGCAGGTGGCAGATTGAACTTATGCTACAGCTTTGAAAGGCTAGAAGAGTTTCTGAACCTCCACCTCTGCTTAGGTACTGAGAGGTAAGTTTCAGAAGCTGATTTTAAGAGACCACATAAGCCACCCAGTCAGGGAGTTCGTAGGGCATTTCACACATGCTGTGTCACGTATGGTCAGCCAATGGACTGATACGATTTGCTGAGCACCACTCAAGCTCTACAGCAAATACAAGAGCTATTTGAGTGATGCAAAAGCAATTTGAATGTTTTTCTCTCAGATGCTGGATTTGGGACTTTTAACTAGTCACTTAGACTGCAGAGCATCCAAAGTCCTTGAAAGTCTTTAAGATAAGGAGAGGAAGAATAGGTAGCTATGAAACATTTATTTTCTTGGCTCCTCAGATGGTGCCTGCTGCCAGTTTTCACTGCTCTGCACACATGAAGCTATTTGTCTCTTAATGCTAAATCTCACCCTGGGATTCAGAAATGCTTCTCCCGTGTATCTGTGGGGATCAGGCAGATGTACAAAAGTGCCATCAGAGAAGCTGTGTGTTTTGGAGGGAGAGAGACTGGGACCAAACACTTGATGTTGGTATTCTGCGTTCAGCTATGGAAGGTAATCCCAGTATTAGGTCAGAAGTAGATCTGCACATGTAGTTCAGTGTTATATCTACCCCAGAAAGCCTCAAAATTGAGCAGTAAGGCAATGTCATGGATGAAAATACCCTGAAGAGCTTAAAAGCCCAGATCATCACCATGAAAAGCAAATACTGTTCCATAGCAGTCACTGAAGGGTCAGTGCTGCAGAACTAGGCCAAGACAGTTTTTTTTCCCATATATTTATGCAGTTTATACAATATAATACCTTATAGCAGCCCTTTGTAATAAGGCTTATACCATACCTCATAGAGCTGATCCCTTTGACAAAACAAAGGCATTTTCCCCAGGATAATGTAGGCAGAGTTGCAAACATCATCCAGGAATTCCTTGACACCTGTAGTCCTACAGTTTGCTGTCTCTGGGAGGATTTGGGACCACGACTTTAGTTCTATTTGCACTAGCTGCTGTTTTCTATTAGAGTTCATTCTTTTTCATAGTGGAGTTGTGTATTCTTCTGCTACACAAATGAAATTTGAACATGTAGGATAGATTATCAATCAGCTTGATTTGTGAACAGTGAATGTTCACAGACTGAAAGAAGATGTAGATAAACCCAAACAAGCCTTAGTTTCTGATATACTGAGAAGTTTGTTGTAAATGGTTCACATTTTAATCCCTCTCTAAGGATGGCTAGTAAATAAAACTTAAGCAAGCTAAATTTAGCAAAATTGCAGGGCACATCTCACATACTCAAATATTTGAAAGCAGGGACACCAGTTATTGAAATTTATGCCTCCTCCTGTTTTTTCATATGCTTACAGAAACATTAACGCTTCTGTATTCTGCTGTTGCTCCTACATCTCCAATGAATATCCAAAGCATCAACCTGGAAATCTACCAGCAAATGCTTAATAGTGATGATGTGCTTTTACACCAATCCATCAGCATCACAAGTTCCTTATGTTCCATCAGGTCCTTACTGCAGAGGTTGTAGTTACTGTTGAGCCTCTCCAGAAGATGCTGAAGGTGTAGAGCACAGCAAGTGCAGCATGCTGAAATGTTCACTGTGTTCACCTCAGGCTGTATGTTCAGTTCTGGTTAACATCTAATTCTGGAAGAACACCAGAACCACATTGTGATGCAGCAGGACCTGCACCACAACTGTCTGAATTTGAAAAATGGTGTCTGCCTGCCTGAGCTCCCTTATAGAAATAACACTTAAGATAGCGAGATGTTTCTATTTTGTCTGTATGCTTTTATGTGTAAATGTGCACAGTCACCACCCCAATGCACTGTTTGCCTTGCAGCTGAGGGACAAACTGCACTACACAGGAATGGTTCAGTGCAGATTTCAATCAAACAAACAGATATTGGTTACAAAGGAAGGAATGTGTCATCTGCTGGACAACCTAAAAGGCCAAGAGAAGTTTTTCATTACGCTGTTCTGCATCAGCACTTTCTGATTGCATTATGTTGACTTAGGGTTTTAGGTTACATATACACGTTAGATCTAGGTCTAGGTTAAAAGAGGACAAGCCATTTTTTGGTGTCTTCTTTCTGTTGTGTTGGGTGGAAGGAGGACTGAAATGTCTCTGTTTAATTCAAGAATATTTACGGAATGCATTGCAGTACTACCATTATCTTTAAGTAGCAATTCATTATGTGACTGTGTTTTCTTTCAGTCGAAATAGCTTCCATTTTTCTCCATCATCAGTGGGAGATTTGGATCTTCAAAGTAATGGTCTAATCTACCTAAATCACAAAAATGTTAATGTTTCCTGTCTCTCTTTTTTCCACTGTGCTCCTTTCCCTCATTTGCTGTGAGCCACCATCCTAAGTTATTTGCTAAATGTAGGAATGCTGCTTTTTCTTGGCTGTGTTTTTTCCTTTCCTCAGGGCTGCATGCCCTGGGAGAATTAAAGCAGCATTGGTCCAAAAAAGATTTGCCAGTAGTGGCTTGGAGCACTGTGACTTCAAGAAATCTTGGCTCTTCATCTCCACATAGAGTATAATTTGAATTCAGTGCTGTCTCACTTTTCTCCCACATAAGCAGCAATTAAGAAAATTGTTTGTAGTGTGACTGAACTTTTTTTCTGCAAGTGACTCTCAGTACTAATCAAGACTGTTTTGGAGATGCTTGTCTTAGAAAATAAATATTAAAAGGAAAAAAAAAAAAAGCAGTGGCTTACACAGGGAGATGATCTAGAACACCTATGTTGGGAGCTTTAGGAATACATTACATGGAGGCAGAACAATAAATGGTAGTCCAAAGTGGTAAAGGGAATAAGGACCCTTACCTATATCCCAAAAAAATAGTCTGTCTTGAAAATTGTTCAAGGTTGGAAGTGACAGTTCTGTACTTATATCACTCACAAAGTTTAGGAACATGACAGTAAAGAAACAACTAAGGACATCACGAATCTAAGCTTCCCATGCAACAAATATCTCTCCAGTCAGATAGGAAGACATCTTTCATCACAGCATAGACATTAGTGGTACATAAAGCTCTAAGAAAATAATAATCACCAAGTATTTTAAATCTATAACTACTTTCATTGCCAAATGTGAAACTTGAGAGCCCTCTTCCTTTATGGTGTAGGAGAATGTGTGACATGGAGGCCACAGCCTGGCTTACTGTGCAGCTTTCTGAGGGAACCAGCTAAAGTGTCAGCTATGCAAAAACTACCACCTTCTCATAACATCTGGAAGTTGTTCTTAACTTATGGAGAAAATACAGGGAAAAAAGCTGATTCATGACAAGCAGAGAGTTGATGTAACAGGTATTTAAACTTTAGATCCATAAGCTATAACATGGGGGTTTCTCCCATAATCAAGTTACAAAGCAGTGTACTCCAAATTCTTTAGATTCATGTGTCTTCTGAAGAAAAATTCTCCTAGCATGACAAATAATTACTTTTTAAAATTTTTCTGGACAAGAAAGACAGAGTTACCCACCTTATTGGCTCTCTGAAGTTGTATTTTGGACCTTGACTTCATAAGAACGATCAAGCCCTCCTTGCAAGACATCTCTAATGAAATAACATCCAAATTCTGACTAGCAAAGGAAGGGAAAGGATTACAGGCTAGCTGCTAGTAGCTCCTTGGTGTAGCTACCTAAGGATTTCAGTTGCTTCACCTTATCCCAGTTGCAGCAGAGTAACTTGGAAGTTCTAGAAGTAAAGGAAATATCAGTGCCAAACATCCAGGCAGTGGCACAGAGCATTTATGGTCTAGTGATAAGTAGAGCTGCAGTATCATCTTGTCGCAGACTAATTGGTCTGGGTTTGTGTCTGCTTTGAGCTGTGCAGCAGAATAACCCAGCTCTGTTACGTGTGTGTCTCTAGTAGGTTTTTTAACATGAATCTCTTTCTTTTTGCCTCCATTGCTGGCCTTGCAATTTCAATTAACTTTTAGAGATGAGCAGTATTTCCAAAGATATGGAGTTTCCTCCTGTTTGGTGAAAAATCTTTAGGTGTATGACAAGCTCCCAGTTTCTGTGAGATGCTGGTTGGGTTGAACTTTACCTTTCTGATACATGTGGATTCTAAAATAGGGTATTAAATATTCTGATATATACAGTTATATATAGATATACACACATATATTCTTATCTATTCTGATATATTTAGTATTAGAGATGATGAGTCATCCCTGGAATAGCTCAAATGTTGTATAACTGCAGATACAGGATGTGGGGGAGGCAGTTAGCACTGGGAGCATGGTGAAAACATGGGAGTTCTGTGAAGCAGGGGGTGACTTAAGGAACACAGTGTGCAAATCTGTCCAGACCCAGGCTTTGTTAGCTTTGCTGCTCACCAAACAAAAATAGTGTCATTTTTCCAGGGAAATTGTTCATGTAGCATAAGAGTACCTGCAAAGTGTGAGTGGAATAGCACTAAGCATTAGTTCCCAGTGACAAATTTAAAAGCAAAAGTTTTTCCAGTCTTCATCGTTATTAGACTCTTTTTCAGGTCAGGCAGTTACTGTGAATCCATGGCAACTTTTCCTTTAGACTGTTACATCAGCATTTAAGTGAGTGACTAAAGGGACAAACAAGAGCCTGTATCATCAGTACAGCTTCATCAAGGCTGCACAAAGGTCACAGGTAATGGGAGTGTTTTCTCAAGAAGCCATACCTAGGTTTTATTATTCCTTTTTAAGGCCACTGGAGATGGCAGAGTTTTTTCATTCTTGAGAAACAGAATGAATACTTACTTTCACAGTTCATAGTGGAATCAGCAGTGATAATTTATGGTCTTGTTGCCTGCTTTTCACACGTCAGTGGCACAGTTAGAGTCAAATCCACTCATGTCACATCAAGCTAACTGGCCAAGAAGAGAGAAGAGAAAAAAAATCCATTCATATAGATTTACTCCTAATTGTTTTCTAATCAGTTTAGGTTCTGTTTGTAATCAGAGAAGCCAAATCAATATGTAACCAGGCAAATGTGCTATGGAGGCAATCTCCTTTTGTGCAAATACAGGAACAGTGCTGGCTTGCAGTGCTATGCCCTTTCTAATCTCACTCTATTAACAATGCTGAATCTCCAATTTCAGGAGTGCCAAGTTGTGACAGCACCCCTCACTGTGAGGGTGGCTTACTGTGTGCTGACAGGACCTCACCAACTCAGTAATTGTGACAGCATTTCTTCGTGATAACACTTGTGATGGATTTTAGAAGCAAGCAATTCCTATTTTACCAATAGGAAAACTAAAAAGGAAGAGAGGTCAAGGTAGTTGCTTAAGGCAAAAATGTAACCAAGTTGCAGAATTCCAATGCCTTTGCTGTACTCAGAATTACAGTATGTTCCTCTTTCTTATTACATTAATTTATTGATTGTTTCAGGGACAGTGAAAATATTTCCCAGACACTTTGTTTTTTTATAAATATGCTCATCTGAAGAAAAGCACTTAGAAATCATTGTCAATAGTGTGTTTTTAATTGTATTAACATCTTTAATAATATGTTTTAAACCAACATACTAATACTCACAGTACTGATATATGTGATTTGTATTTCTTTAAAATTCATGATCTATTAAAATACCCAAATTGTTTAAAGTTTTCCTAGTAATCCAGATAATACACAAGTGTGTCTGATGTCCCAGAATTGATGAGCTCCAGGTGCAAAAATGTGTGTACTTCATTTGCATTTTTGATGTAACAGTTTTCTGGGATGTTTTTCGGCCCAGAGTCTGTATTATTTCAGGCATTTTTGATCAGCAGTGCAATAATTGCAATTTCTAAACTTTCAAATGTACAGCAGGGGCAAGTAAAACTTATGTGGCACACATTTACAACTAATGCCAAGGGGTATTTTGTTTGTGGTCTGAACAAACTTTCATCTTATGATTAGATACTAATTCTCTTATCCAAAGCATTCAAGGAAAAGAAATAAGACTCTGAGTTCATAGCCTTAGAGGGATTTGGCATGTTAGTGTCATCTTGTATTCTCGTAGTGTCTGAAACCTGCTGGAAACATTTTTCTGTAGAGATCAAAGTTGAGGGACCCAGATTTAGTGACATCACTGACCTCTGCCTGTCCTGAGGGCAGAGCGTTACCTCTGGGTTCCCTGTTTGAATTCACTCTTGTATGACAGCTGGGCAGCTGATTCACCCTCGCTGGTAACACTAAGGAGGATTTTTTCCTGTGGCAGTTGCCACATTTATGTGGCACATTTATGCAGTACTTGCTCAGGCACATTTATTTCCACCTTCTGAGGTGGCTGTTGAGCTGGACTCTCATTCAGAAGGAACCCTAGGGCCAATGCTTTTGAGGAGCATTCTCCAAAGTTCTCATAATAAGAAAGAAATTCTTATAGGTCAGACTCATGAGGTAACAGATGGCCAACATTATTGATGCTCTTTTATTGATGTTGCTGGTATTGTTGATACTCTTAACAACTGCTAATTAGGACCTTGGCCATGAAGCCCAGAAACCAATGGAAGATATTTGGGACAGGAGGCTGACTGTTGCATGAATCTACTCAGCCACTGAGTAATTTAATTTTACCTTTTTTTGCCTAGACCCTCAAGGCTAGATTTGTTTTCTCTTCTGGCAAAAAGTACATGTGTGATGATGTAATTCAATATTGTCTCCTTCAAAGCACAGAAAGGGTCAAACTAAGATTAGACAAGCAACCTTTATTTCTGGTATTTTTAAGTTTCAGGTTTTTTGACCTCTCCCTTCCTCAGATTTCAGCATTTGCATACCGACATAATCAACAAGCACCGTTAGAATGTGTATCACTCGAGCTAATACTCCATGGCACCATTCCCTGTATAGCCAGGCACTATGGGAGGGGAAAGGCTTTTGTCTTACCTGTAGGAATTTGTGCTTTCACAAAAGAAATTACACATTTCTGCTTTTATGAGGACAGACACCTCCTAAGCTGCAGCAGCTTCTCCATCTGCTCAGACTTGTTGTCCAGTTTCCAGGCTCAGGCACTCCCGTCACCAGGCTCCAGACTGGGCTGTTCTGCTGCCTTGCTCCTCCTCAGGCTCTGTCCTTTCCTGCCAGGATGGCCCTCAAGTCAAATCAATACAGGGAGTTGAGAGTGGTTTGAGCATGATCAGGGAGGAAGCAACAACTGTATCTGCAAACAACACACTGTGTGTTGTGACCTTCACACATTTCTGTGTTTTCTTTCCTTTTCCGGCAAGAACGTGGTAATTTTAGGAGACAGCCAAGTGCTTTATTCTTCATAAACCAGTAAGCACAAGTATGTAATCATCACAATTAAGACATGAACTTTGATAAACTGAAGTGCCTTTGAATAAGGGCAGCACAGGGGCAGAGACTCTTTTCTTGAGAGAATTACAATTTACACAATCCAGTGTAAACTCTGACAAATTGAGATAACCTGGCTATCTGCTTGCTGTAAAGATGCAGTTACAAGTCAAAAGTATTTTCTTTTTAACTGAAGGCTTTTCCATGAGAAAGACACTTCCTAAAACTCCATTCAAGATTCACTTATTCGAGATTCATTAAATGATCATGATGAAAACTGTATTTTTCCCTCCATCGCAGCAAACTATTCACATGAAAAGATGCTGTACTGGCCTTCCTTCTTGTCTTCCACCAAACTTGCAGTTCTATTTTTTCAGTGGTCTTCCATTATTCATGGGGGTAACTCCCATTCCCAGGTGCTGAAGTGCAGTGTAACAAACCACCGTGCTGTGAGCTGGTCCAAAGGATGCAAACACGTGGGCTGTTGCCGAACAGTTAGCTTGGCACTGGAGCCCAATTAAGTATTTATGCCCATGTGAAACACTTCCCAGACCTCTGGCTGATATGTACAAAAAAGCCTTTGATTTTAAACCAAAAACAAGCCCGTGAGGCAGGGCTGGGGGTTAGGAAGAAACGGTGTGTGCAAACCATGGCTTAAACATAAGGAAATTCTGTGCTTTTTAAACTGCCGTCGAATCAACAAAACTCCCACAAATGAAAAATTTTACCACCTCCTTTGTGGCAGCAACAGTTAATATTAGAGGCTGTGCCGTGTATGGAGGAGAGGTTTCTGCCTCAAAAGAAAAGGTTCTTTGTTGTGATTTTCGTTTTTCAGCAGGAGTGTCTTTGGGGACTTGGAAACAGGAAAAAAGCACTGGAGAAACTAGGAAGAAACCAAAAACAGGCTGATAACAGCAGGGAGCATATCTCTGTGCCTTGGTTTCTCCCTTAGCAGTACAAGTAGCACTTGCTTTGTGCTTTTTTTCTATCAAGTCCACAAGGCCACTGTGCCAGTACCCGTCCCAGGTGCCATCTGATACAGTGCAGCACTGCTCCGAGGCAGTACCGCGGGATGGGGCTGCTATGGCCAACACCAAGGGGGGAAAGAGTGATGCAAAACATATTCCAGAGCAGCCTGAGGAACAGGGTGAGTTAGGGGAGAAGAAGAGAAGAAAGGAATCACAACAAATGAAATGAGTGTGGATTTGCTAACACAGAAGTGTCTCAGTGTTATGTGCACTACTCATTAGGGACAGAGGCAGCCCATATTGATGGGGTTCCACAGTCAAAGAGCATCTTGTTTTGCACTACTCCTTTACCAGCTGAGATGTAATAAAATTGAAAAATGAGGATTTTCGTTTTGCTTACTACTTAGCAACCTCATGGACGTGCCTTCAGGCCATCCCCTGAAGAGCCTTTTCCATATGCCATGTAAGAGAGCTTGGCTATATCTGTACTTCAGGCAGTTACAGCATCAGGTACAATTTTGAACTGCTGGCGTTATGATGTAGTCTAAAATTTGACTTTTTCCTGTGGGACAAAGGTAGAGTCATTTCTTTACCTGCTTTAGGCTATTGATGTATCTCAGGAGCAGCTGGCAGCTGTTCAGACACCTAAGTTTATGATATAGTCAAAATAGAAACTGCAGAAGTTGCTGCAGCATGCCTACACTCAATGTCCAGTTAGAGGGACTAAATCTCTCCTACTCCAGTGTATTTTAGTTGAAAACATTTTTAAAAGACAGGCAAATAAGAAAATAAATATATATATATATCTGTCTTCATGATGGGTTTGTACTATTTTGACAATAGAATCATATAATTTAGGCTGGAAGGGACTGTGGAGGTCATCCAGTTCAGCCTCCTGTCCAAAGCAGGGCCAACCTCACAGTCACAGCTGTTTATTCAAGATCCGTCCAGTTTTGTGTACCTCCAGGGCTGGAGATTCCACAATCACCGGCCTGTTCTAGTATTTCACTATGCTTGTTTCAGTTTTTTTGCAATATACAGTTGGAATTTCCCTAGTTGCAACTTTATCATCAAGAGCCTGAGTTTCATTCACAGCTGTTGTGCTACAATATGCCTACAGTGTAGATAGATCAGAGCTTGCTTTGAATGACCTGGGTTTGGTATCAGAGCAGCTGATCACAGCACTGTGAGCTAAGAGGAGCCTGTAAAATCTACCTGAAAAACATGGAGTGAACAGGGAAGCAAAGGACTGCATAATCTCTTTATCAAGAAGGCATAATGGGACTAAATGGATACAATTCAATAATAAGGAATAGTGGGAGAACATTGGGTATATCAAACACTGTGTTAATACACTGTGCTACGTCACAGCTAATTGGCATTTTATTGCCAAGTTTTCTAGTATCTCAAACTGCTACCTCCTCAATTTCATTAAGTGTGAAATGCAAGTCATATTCCATTCATCAAAGCACTGCTAAAAAGCCAGCCTTGAACTGATTGCCTTTCCCAGTGAGCAAGGGATGGCTGAGGCTGAACTACAGTAGTCAGATGTAAGAGTGGAGGGAATGCAACCTGGAGGATGGAGTTTGGTGAATCGACAATATCCCAGCAAGGCTGAAATGTTATCTGAGTACTGTAACCACAGAGAACAGGAATAGAAAGGATCACATACAGATACAGCAAGACTGCCCAGGGCAGGGATGTCACATGTTCGTGGTGAAGAAGTATGATTTGATTAGCAAAAACTCAAAAAAACTGGGGGTGCAGGGAGAAGAAGGGGTTTCCAGTACTGCAAGAACATACAATGCCCATTTCCGACAGTACCCTGACTCTTCAAAGCTGGGGCACTGAGGAGCAGGAAGGAGCTGGGTGGAAATGAATTGAAGCAGTGAGTGACATGTAGGTACACAGATTTAAATAAGTGGATGGGGTGGTATTTTGGAGCCCTCTGAAATCTTGTGTGCCCTTTTGCTTTGGTGACCATATGTTCCTGAAGAAGTTGACAGAAAACCCTAAGTGTCCCAGCAAGTGGAGTTCTGAAGCTACTTCAGGAGCACTGTCTTGGCAGCAGGGTCCTACTTCTGTGAGGGTAAGAGAAAAACTTGTGCCCAGGATGCTCAACAGAGTTTATGGAAAAGGCTTGTCACACAGCCTCTGGGAAATGAGGTTATCTCAGGTCTGTGACAGGGGGACTTAAAACTTTTGATGAAACACAAGCCACATTAAAAGTAAGCGACACATGAAGACTTGCTATCAGTGACTTAAACTAGTGTCCAAAATGAGCTTCTAAGAAAATGCTAAGAGCATTCAGATAGAAAATTACCTGATTCACGAGATCAGCTTAATTATCAGCAGGATGCACTGTTAAAAATGAGTGCTACAAAATTTCAGATAACAAAGGAGAACTCTGTTCTTTTAAGATGTAAAATTGAAAAGAATTTAGAACAAGATCAAAAGATTATGAGGTTTTAAGGAGCGAAACATCACTACTTATAAAGAAAGAATAATAAAAAATAAATCCTCTGAAACTGTATGATTACCAAGCAGCTTAATATGAACATTTTTTTTGGCTGTATTCACATGGATCTGTTAATTTGGGATAGCTTAATTTTCCTTTTTTAGGGAAAAAAAAAAAAAAGAAGATGGTGGTTATGATAATCTTAAGAGCTGAAATGGGAAACAAGCTTGCTGCATCCCTATTTAGACACAGGAAAAATAAATTTGTCTTCAAGAATGCCAGATCAGAGAGCATTTGCTTCTAATGATTTAGTTCACCATACTGTAAAGATCAAGGCAATTATAGAGCTCTGATCTGTCTTGCTATAGCTTAAATTTCATGTGTGTTTGTTTAGGCTCTGGCACAGATATGACTATTTTGAGCAGAGTTAGTTCTCTTCAAATGAGCCCTGACAACTCCTCCACTGTCTCTATCTTCAGTGAATTACATCAGTTGCCAACTCAAAAGATTGGATGAACTCAAGTTAGAGGGCACTGGATTGTCTTACACTTTTTTACTACAGTAACAGAGTTGTCTGTTTAGAGGTAGCTGTTGGCAGGGAAACAATAAATACTATTTAACCTTGCCTTTATTCACTCCCATTATAGCCTCTGTAAGAAGACAAAAGTAAATTCGAGTCAAGACTGAACATTCAAGTGTCTAAAGCTAAGCCACATCTGTATATGTGTGTCTGCATTTTCCCTCCACACAGCTGCTCCAGTGCAGGGAGCAAGAGTTTATGCTTTATGCAGGACTAGGGCGAGGTGGCATAAATTCTGGGACTTGGGCAGTTGTTTGGACTAAACACTGCAGGTAAAGTTCATGGCATGGAGTTCATAAAAATTACCCCAAGTTAGTAAACCTGAGCACAAGGTCCAGTGATGATAAAACATACCACAGTGTGAAAAAGGCAGTCATGCAGGATGTGGCAGTTCCCTCTGGTATGGATTTGGTTCAAGTATTTTTCTGGCTATGATGCTTCCTCAGACTTCCCTGTCTGTTACTGTGATTATCATTCTTTAGGCAAGGTCTTAAGCCACTGATAATAGATCTCAGTTCTCTGGAACCCAGGCTTTCTGATCACTTATTAGTGGTTGCACAATCCCCTATCAACACTTTTAAAGTGTTCCTATATGCACATGACTCCAGCTGTAATTTTTTAAAAAGCACATGATGAAGTTTACTGAGAATTGTTAGTGTGTGGATCTACAGCAAGATCTTTTTATGGTTTAATGTGTCATTATCTGCCTCAGAACTGCTGTGAGAAGGAAAACGTGTTGCAGATCATCAACACCCTCATCTTGGTCTGGGGTCAGAGGGAGTGGCACAGAATAGACACGAGTTGTTCTTCTCATGCACTCTAATCTCCAGAAACAAGACTCTGCTTCTTCTTCTCCCCAGATTATCTGAAGTGGGAGGATGCTGCTCCTTTTCCTTTCCACCTCTTTTCTCCAGCACACCACAAAAGTTGTGTCTGAATTCTTTTTCTCTAGAGACAAATGACTGCCCTTTTTAGGCTTGTTTTGGGGGCTATAATTCTTAGGGGTGGCCTGCCTAGGGAGAGGTCTGATAATTTCTACTCTCAGCTTGCCCACATTATCTTTTCTACAGAGGTGCCTACTCCACCTGGTGCAGGAGGGCTCAATTATTTGAAGAGCTCCCAAATCACTGCAAATTATAGCTGACATAATAGGGAAAGCTAAAATCAATGCCAGTTTACAGTTCTGTAAGTTATTACAGTTCAATCTATGCCCCTTAAAATCTCAGAGAGCAGTGAGACAACCAGCTGTGCATGGAAACCTTGACAGCTATTCCTCCTGCTAAGCTATGTGTGTTCCTTGCCCCAGACCCTTTCCCAGAATGACAGTCATTTGTAGAAAATAATTTTGAGGGACCCAAGCGGGGAGATAGCAAGAGAGAATTCTTTTTCCCATTTTGACCTTTCCTTCCACAGCATTTCACAGTTCAGCAGTGCAAGGGCACCAGCAAACAGTACATCTTCCTCCTGTGGCTACTGCCAGCGGGTGTTGCTGGTCATTGTGCCCACGGGCTGCCCTCTGCTGCTGGGCCAGTCTGCAGCTCAGAACTGCCCTTCCACGGCTCTCTGCAGTGCAACTGCTGTAAATTCTGCACTGAGCATTGATGTCAAGCCAGGCACACTCATGTTGTCAGGCTCCTCTGTGCCTCCGTGACTGCTGGTAAAGGTGGCATTTCTGTGGTATGACCAGTATCGTTAGCAAAGAGACCACATCCATTTTGCTGGTTTCCAGTTGCTGCTGTTGCTGTGCCGCTGGAATATGTGCGCTTTTAGCTGCTTTTCTGGAGGTGAGCATCTTTGTCAGAGGTTTTATTGGCAAAAGCCATCGGGCACTGGCAGTCCAGGGCTTACAGGTGCTGTGGTAACAGAAACCATAAGAAGCTATGGGAACAAAACACTCTTTTCCTTCTCCACTGATCACAATATCCAAACCAACACGACCTGCTGACCAGCTTGATACATATCTATTTCTAATACTGTTTCTAGAATTTTGCATGTGGAATTGTTGACTCTTGAAGTTATTTAAAGGAATTCTTGCCAGTGCAGTGGCAACAAACACTATACAGAGGCTTTGCCTTATCGGGAGGCAATTGAAAAGCTCCTTGAAGCTGTGAAGAGCAAAGAGCTTACCACAATTTACTTGAGTTTCTGCAAAACCAACACAAAAACTTCTCCAGGATTTATCTCCAGGAATGATGTGGAATCTTTTCTCGTAGGTTTTGCTGGATGATCTGAAGAACAATAATGAAGTGCTGATAACCTCTTTTGGTTTCTGCTTTACTGGGGACATTGGGATTCTTTTCATAGGTGGCAGCAGCAATTATCTGCAGTATCCATGTACTCCTGCAAGGACTTGTACTGCCTCCTTATAGCTTTCACTTCACTACAACGTACATTTTTGCAGTACCCGTTTTTGTGTCAAGGACAAACTTTAAACACCTTCCTTCCTATACCCTCTTAACCTTAAGAAAATTCCCACACTTACCCTGGCAAGCCAGAAGCAGGAACAGAGGAAGCTCTGAATTAAAATGCTCCCATGAGTTACAATTACCCAACTTGGCTTTGCTTTTCCACAGCCCTGCTCTTCCTGTTGTTTTGCATTTCAGTGTTTAATAATGCAAGTATCTAGCTGACTGTCACATCTCTCTTTTGAACTGATGCAATAGTTTCACACTGGTGCAAACCCCCAAACTCTGGGCTATACTTCTTAAAACAGAAGGCATGTGTCACTCATAAAGAGCTTCTCCCTCCAAAGGGAGCATTTCTAGACTCTCCCACCAGCTCACAGCATGTCTTTATTAGGTAGTAAATGACCACAGTAAGAATTCCAGAACAGTTCTCTGTATGGACCCTGCTCTAGAAAAATAACTGAGGGGGTGTGTGGGTGTGGGTGTGTTATACCAAAAGAACCTACACTGCATTTGGAGCAAACTTATTCCAAAATAAATAATTTTTATTATAGAAGAGTGTCCACCCTGGGAACTATTATAATACAATTCACTGTATTGCAAAGCACAAACTAGAAAGAATAATAGTTTTATTTTAAACAACATCCAGCCCATGTGGACTAATTTTATTTCAGGCCACTTCTGTTGTAAGAATAGTATTAGACAGTTTGTTTCTGTTCAGAGATTCTTATCTTGGTGTTCTCAAAAGCTGTTTTCCAAGAGGTTACCAAAATGACAGATATGTGAATGGCTTTAATATTCTGGCTGGAAGGAGAGATTTTTCTTCTTCCACTTCCTAGACAGAACAGCTTCCCCTTGAGTTTGTTTGGTCCACAACAAAACCTAAGGCACTGCTAGGAAATGCCTGTCCAGTTCCTATGGAAAATACAGCAGTGTTTCTGTGAAACAGGCACTTGTCTCCGACTCAACAAGCATTAGGGAAAATGATCTCTCACCTCTGGCTTAGTAAGTAGCCTCGTCGCAAACTTCTCATCAAATCTAGGAAACTAAGTTTGAAATAGTCATTTTTCTTGAAAAGAATGTTCCATATTTCCATAAATTCAGCTCTTTCCATTTTTAACTAAGAATATTCTTCTAACAGTTTTCTAAACAGGAAGAAAGCATTTTATTTCACTACAAATTAATACTTTTTCAATTAGGGATAGCAACATTAGAGCCGGGTTTTCATCAGAGCACAGTACAGGCACATCAGCTCCACCTGAGAAAAGGGCAGAGACAAGGATCTTGTATTCTAGCAGCGTGCAGAATCCTGTATCATCGGTACAGACCCACTGCCTGTCTCTGACAAAGCCTCAGCAAGGTGCCCTCTGTTGTATTTTAATCCTCTCTGCAGTGTATGTGAGGTAGTTAACTGGTGATAAGCAAAACTTTACCAACTTGGAGGAAAAAAAGAGACATAAACCAGCTAATTAAAAGAAAAGTGTTATTAAACCTCCAACTGTTTTAACTGTACTATAAATGTATCAGAGGGAGAGATTAAAACTTGTGCAATTAAGGAAAAGTTGCTGTCAGTACATTCGGTTTCCCTCTTTTTCTGTGATTCAATTTTACAGGAAATAGGTAGTTGGGCTTCGTGCAGCAGAGTGCACATTCTGTGTTTTTCTTTTGAACGTGCAAAAATTGGCAGGACTGACTGGTCTTGCTTAGGTCCTGTTTTGCTGTCAGTGATGAAGAATTCTTGGAATTCCTACTGTTTCCATTCCGCATAATCTAGGGGTTAGTAAACCCCAGTGAAGAAGGTAACATTGCACCCTCTCAGGGGAAGATGTGGAATTCTCTCCAGTAATTCAGGTTGTGAAAAGTTGGTGACCATAACCTCTCTTCCTCCTGACGGATGAGAACGAGGCAGGATTTTTTTTATTGCAGCAGACATAAATGGAAGTACGAGCTGGGTGAATTGTAGTGACAGAGGGAGGAATCAGTTAACTGAAATTGTCAGTGCCTAGGAATCAAATCTAGGAAAAAAATCTCCACAAATTCAGTGTAACTCTGTTGCTTTTTTAACTGTACAGAGTTTTATGCTTATCTGGCATGTGAGACTCGGTGAAAGGGTTGTTGGGACTTCTATGCTTAAACTAAAATTGAATAATACATTTTTATGGTGTTTAGAGTTTAATTCTCTATTTCTGCTACGTATGGACTAGTAGGGTCAAATTGACTTTCTTTTTTAATCTTACTGTTCTTACAAGTCCATCCCAGCTGTCTGTAGTACCAGTGTACTGCATCTGTACGTATGAAGCTTGTTGCTGGGACTTTATATGAGAATTGAAGGGGCAGACAAGTCTGTGCCACCAGCTATCACTGCTGCTCAGTGTACAAATCAAGAAAAGGAATTAAGAGATTCATACACTATGGATAATGCCTTAAGTAGATCAAGCTTGGAATACGTAAACCCTCACAACAGAAACTGCTGGGTCTGCAGTTATTTCCCCTATGGGCCTGTATCAGCTTAACTGATGATCCCCTCTGAAGGTGGTCACTCCTTCATCTGGTGCAATTTTAAGTCACCAATAACAGGTACAATTTGGGCTGATCATTGGTCTTATCTTTCTGCTAAGCCATCCTGTGGCAAAGTTCAAAAAGAGACTGAAGTGGCACCTAGAACTGAACAGCCTAGAAAAGAACTTGAAATTGAGTCTGGGCAAGCAGCCTCTCACTGCAGCCCTGGTGCTCTACATGGGCCCCACTGTTTTCATTGTAACCGAGAACTTGTTTGCCTGGTGGCATTTCAGCCTTTTCTCCCAATTTTCTTGTTTCTGTGGCCTAAAAATGCTTAACACTCAAGAGTTCCTTTTGTAGGAATTTTCCTTTAATTATAAATGTTGTGGACTTCATTTTGGTCTTGCAATCTCCATGACATTCCTTTTCCTCGTGCTCTCAAGTGTTGATTTGTTATCACTTATAAGGGCTGTTTTGATAAGATGCTGCCAATCACAATCACTGTGATAAAACCAACTGTGGAAAATCCCTTTGGTTTGCAGCATCAACAGGTCTGTGAGCGCCTGGATCCAAAGCTGAGCACAGTGCCTGGTGTGCAGGCAGCAGAGCAGGGAAATGCTTCATCTCTTGGTTCTGGGACAGGCAGCTCCTACTACACAGAGGCAGCTGCAACGGGAATTTATTCCACTCAGCTAATTTTACAGTGCTCCAAATAGTGAAAAATGAAGTGGGGTTGGGGGGTTGTATTTCTGCAATTTTTTTTTTCATCACATTAAGGGATTTCTAAACCAATGGCTTTTATTTGGTCAGAAAGTATTCAGATTTTTATTGGTCAGCTCTAGAGCTCCTCTGCTACATTGCTTGTAGCAGTGGCACCATTTAAAGAGCTGATGCCGTGAACAAAAGGCAGAGGCTGTGATTATCCATGGCATGGCTTTGCCAGTCAACTTCCTTTTTAAAGAAATCCAACAGGCAGTACACTTCAAATTCCTTGCACTTTTCAGGTGGTTGACTTCTGTCTGAGGGCTCCGAGAACTGAGCTCTGTGCATTTCCAGTTTAATTGCACATCTTTAAGCATCATTACTATATAGGTAGTTTATTTTACAGCTTTCAGCTTATTCATTTCATTACATAACTTCTTAATTTGAGGCTTAAACAGGAAAGTGATTAGTCACTTTTGTGCATGGTTCTCAGTTCTCATGAACTTTAGCATCCCTGCTTTGTCTGTTCACCATTTATGTTACAACATCAGCAAGAAAGGATGAATGCCTGTTCTAATTAGGGTGTGTTTTTTTTTTTCTGGAGTATCCCACAGAGATCTCAAGTCAAAATCCTGTAAGTACATTTACTTTGGAATGCAATTTCCAAACTGAGTTGTCAGGTTTTTTTGCAAAGATCAAGGAAACGATGGTATAAACCATTAAGAAACAGTGCATGTGTTAACAGGACATTTGTAGGTTTATATGCCACAGTCCCAGTGGCAAAGAGACAAGGATCTTCCCCATGCATTTTGGCATTTACTGAAGAGCACAAAGATAAAACAATTAGATTTCCAATAATATTTATATTAATATGTATGATACAGAAAAACCAGGACAGCAAGCTTGGCCATAAGCCCATCTTAAGCTTCAAGTCTCTGCAGAAAGTTACTAAGATGTTCGTACAGAAGTTACTCCAGCACCATTTTGTGACTGTCGAGATGATACGTTAGAAGTGTGGAGAGAGCCAACAACTTTGCTGGCTGCACTGCTTGCCTCCCGCTGGGACCATCGTGGTGTTTCTACATGCATCACACTCATGTCCCTACCAGGGGCCAAGTATTTGTTCTGAGGGGTTTTGCAGAGCAAGGCTGAAAGGGTCCCACTTGTTCCCTGCTAACAGGCATGTCATAGTGGACAGCTGCTGCATGAAACAGAGCCGGGGGGGAAGTGAAATCTTGTAGAACCCAAGCTCCTCTTACGTTTATTTAATACCCATGAACTAATGGGTAATAATGCTAATAATATGCTACCACCACATAGGCCTGTCCTTTCCATCAAGCCTAGACAACACCATCTTGCAGCTGTTGCAGTGCAAGTAGGAAAAAAAAGGGTTGAATGGGGAACAGCTGGTCACAGCACCAAGCCTGACAGAGTTCGAGAAGTGTTTGGACAATACTCACAAACACATGGTGTGACTCTTGGGAATGGGTGCAGGGCCAGGAGTTGGACTTGGTGATCCTTGTTGGTCCCCTCCAACTCAGTATATTCTGTGATTTTCTGTGGACCCACAAACTTCTGCCTTAGAAGGATTAATACTTTAGAAACTATACGTGTTTCAGCTGCAGTCCCAGCTCCCTGCTTAAACTTATAGGCATTTGTACGTTTGAGAGATCAGTTAAGGTCTTTCCCCTGTCACACGTTCAAGTCTGGCATCTGCAGTCACTGTATGGAGCATCTATTTGTGGCTTTGAGAAGTTCAACTGTGGCTTATCACAGGAGGTCTGAGCTGCATGTGGAGGCTCTTGGGGTGGGTCTGCATCAACCATACAGACACAGGTGTTTAGATCCACAGCATCGACATGAGAAGAGGGAGCAGGATTATAACATAAATATATGGGGTGTGATGGTAGTTTGAAAACTCAAATTTGGTCTTTGTGGCTGTTGAACTTAGACTTCCCTTTGTTTAGGGCAGCTGTTAGTGCCTTTCACTGCTTTGGTTTCTGTCAGGGTTTCTTTGGTACCTTTCAAACAGCAGACCTTTCCAGTGGCCCCCAAAAGTAGTGCAAGAGCCTGAAATCAGAACTTGTTTTGCCAAGTCTGATAGATTTTGGCACGATTGGCACCTGCTTTCCTGACTTAAATGGAACCACACTGCACTCAGGGCAGTGATCACCTCTCTGGCCATGAGAGCTCTGTGGTGGCGGGGCAAACCTACAGCATTACAGCTGGAGCCATGGAGCCCTTACACCAGGGCTTACAAACTGCTACAGGTCTCCAACTAGGAGTACCAGTATCATAGGAAAAAGGAGTGTGAGCGCTGCCACTCCTTGCAAATGTGCATGGCTGGCAACTGCCACAGGTGCTGCAACGGCAGCAGATGAGCAAAACCAGTTTAGATTAACCAAACAAGCGTTCTACACTTCACTGTAGGTCTGAGCGTTGATATTACAGGCCGAGGGCTACAGTCTGTGATTCCTGACTCCTCACTCGCTATATTGTGCACACACACATCAGCAAAGCAAATGAGTATCGTGTGCCCAGTACTCCTAAAGGAGCTGGGGGAAAAAAATCAAAACCAACTAGACTGGGATAATGAGCAGTTTGTTTCAACCTGTGTGGGGAAACAGGCAGTTTATCCTTTGGAAACAAAGTAAATATAGTGTTTTTTCCGTAATGGAGAGCAGTAGAACTTTTAAATAAAGGTGTCTTTCTTGAGGTATTTCTTAGGCTTTGCAAGTGTTTAAAGAGGATTTTTTGTAATGCTTTGGTTAACTAAGTTATACTACTAATTCACAGCAAAGTAGTGTAACTTCTGAGTCGATGCCTTTAGACTTCCCTTGACTAATAAAGCTACTATTTATTTATTAGGCTCTGAGATAAGTACTTCATTGAGGTTTTGGTCGCACAAGTTGTACGTGATTTACGTGTTTCCTACTGTTGCTTTCTCATGGGAGCTTTTCTGTGATAATCTGCGCTCTCACCTCAGTATTAACCTCAGATGCTGCTCTTATCTGACTTCTAACTGCAAATACAGAAACTTTTACCTCGGGCATGTGTTAGCAATTTACACCCAAGCTGCAGGACCCATCCCATCATGCAGGTCCAAGCTCAGCCTAAGCGCTGCTCGCTCTCACTGTTGGTAACTGTGAATGCAGGCTGAGCTGTCTGAAGGCTCAGTCCTAGTGCCTGCACTCTGCCATGGCTTGGGAAGAGTAGGAAGGGGACGGGCTGCCATGGTGGGGACCAAAGCAATGCCCTCAGAAGTCGCAGGTGAACCACAGTCCTGTGTGCTATGTGTACCACCAGGATGGCTTTGTAATGGAGCAGCTTACTCCATGTCAGGCCAAAGCCACTACTCTCAGCTTCTCTGCAAGGAAGGCATACAGCTTCTGTGGGATATAAAGCAAAATATTTTAGTAAACTTTAAGGTAAATATTTAGGCATCCTACGGCCAGCAGCAAGGAATGATAAAGTACTTTACAACTGCATTTGCAAAATTTGTGTCTGTTCCTTGTTATCTGTAAGAAGAATTCTAATCCTTGTATCTCAGTCCTAGCAACGTCTTACAGTGAATAAATCATGGGTGCTGGCTTACCTGGCTAGGTGTCTGCTGACCAGGAAAGTGGCTGAGAGTAGATCAAGCTTAGGTAACTTAGCTGGCCTGACCTCAGTCTGATTTGTAGTGAGAATTCAAAGTTAATGCCTTCACAAACACGGGGAATATACTACAGACAACAGACTTTTCAAACGCACCTGAAGGGACTTAGTCATGTGAAAATCACTGAAAATCAATGGAACTTATTCTTCTAAATAACTGTATTCCCATGTAAGTGCCAAACATAATCTTTCAGTTTGTTTCTATGAGAGGAGGGTTCTCCTCAGTCTCACATAGATCAGGAGTGGAAGGATGCAAAGGATAGACACCAAAGTGTCAGAGAACTTCTTCAGTGGGCTGTGGGGGGATCTTCTGTTTGCATTTGCCTAGAAGAATACAGAGAGAAAATGTAAAATGCACCTTGACTAGGGCAGAGGTTAGAGATAAATATACACATTTTTTCTTTTTTTCTCCCCTAAAATGCTTTCTACATAAGCATTTAGATTTTTAGGCATCTTGATGATTGCAGATTGTCAGTCTCACTGCTTCACAGGAAACAGAGCTTTGCTCCTGGAGCTGGGCAGACTTACTGTGATGAATCCCAGATGAGACGTAGGAAAGCCTAGGGAGGTCTGGCCTGAGAGTGGAAAATTCAGCTTGGAAAGGGGAATAATGGCAAAAGGCATGGTTAAGGGAACCCAGAGAATAAGCAGGCAGTTACAGCAGGTAACAGAAGGTAGCAGTAGCAACTTGTATTTTTCAGATTTCTCACCTCTTTCCGCTGTTTTTTGTAATGGAAGGGCCAGGGGAAGTGTAGATCTTGATATTTTCACTCTACTATTTTCTTCTCTTGTCTAAGAAACACTCTGGCCTAAACTAGCACTGGTGTGGTACTTGATATTTAACTCCCCATGCAACGGAGAACTGCTCTATCGTTGTCTTCAGTAGAATTTTACCTTGAGTATAAATAGGGATTGATTTAAATATTTGCTTAAGTGATCATCTTAGGCGAGTCACACCTGTAAGCACCTTTGAAATACCAGCATTTCAGAGCAGCACAGAGAATTATCAGGGAAGGATTCCAAAGCATTTCAGTAAAAATAAAATCACTGACCCCAAAGCTTTGATTTTGCAGTTTTCCTAGGCAGGATGTCTGCTACTTGTGTGGGTGGGAGTAAATCAGAAGGGCATAGGCCTTCCCTGTGCTTCCAGTAAGTTCCCCATTCTCCACTTGCAGATGGAAGGTGCTACACTAAAGAAAACAGCACATTTTCAGCATAACTCTATATTTTCCTTTGTGTTCTGTTTATCTTACATATTTTAGTATGGTCCTTTACAAACTAACAGGCACTATACTTACCACAAATATAAATCAGTTACTAGGTATGTCCATCTATACAACTAATGAAAAGGGCCAAAATATTTTATATCTTAGAGTTTAAAACAATTTATTAACAATAGCCCATGCAACTGGAAATATCTTAATGGCTGATTTCTTCATAGTTCTGGCATTTCTAAATATTTATATGTTTATAACTGCAGGCAAACACATTGCAGTCCTCAAATCTGCTGTGTTTTTTATGCTCCAGTGTATAGTGGAACCATGTACGTATACCTCACGTATATGCCCATATTTCCCAAATCAAAATATAAATTCCAAACCTGTAAATTATGTTTATATTATGCTTCTGAATGTAGCTGAACTTCGTGCATAAGAATGACATCATTGTTTCTGGAGTAACTAGCCTACATGAGAAGATGAGAATCAGAAGCAGACTTTTAAGAGGAAAATAGCAAACAAAATAAATGGTTTGAACACAATATATGATGCTTTTGGGTGCTATAAACATTTTATTGTTACTTGTTTGGGAAGAACTGCATAACTCACTGGGGCTCCATAACTTGTGAGTAATGCAGCCATCTCAAAATCTAGCAGATTTATCAGTCATGGTGTTCAAATGAAAACCTGGCATCTCATTTCCTCCTCAGCCCGTATAAATTTGACCCAGTGTTTAACAATGACCCATCTGCATGTGTTTCCGTACATTTACATAAGACACAACTTGGATTAAAAAATGTAACCTTTGGATGGTTAATGATGGAATATTTTGGTGCCAGAACGCTAAGATCTAGCTGTAACTTCTATTTTAAGGAGCCCCCGAAACTTCGGAGAACTTTCTCCAGTAGCAGTAATTACAGGAGAATAGGACATTACTGTTAGAGATTTTTGGCTAGAAATCAACAATTGTTCATATTATTTATTCTGCGTAGAAAATAACTCATGTCTCGATGAAGTGGCAGCATGACTGCCACTACACTGAGCCTCACTCAGTGACATGGGGCCAGTATTTCATCCTCCATTTACAGGCAGCAGAGAGAGGCACCAGATGGCGATTTTCGGGGCTTGCTCGGACACCTGGTGGCACAGCCCCCCACCTGCCTTTCAGCGCCGGGCTGACAGACCAGCCGCGGGACCCTGCTTGCCCCTTCCGCAGAAGGCTCCCCAGGGCAGTGGTCACAACACCAAGGCTGACAGACCTCAAGAAGCATTTGGACAATCAGGTACACGGTGTGATTCTTGGGAATGGTCCTGTGAAGGGCCAGGAGCTGGACTCGACGATCCCTGTGTGTCCCTACAAACTCGGCACGTTCTGTGATTCTGTGACTCCGCTCCCGTAAGGTGATGCCTGGCACTAAGCGCGCCCTCCGTGCTCTGCGGGTCCGTACTGCACTTATCCTTGCAGCAGCATCTCCCCTGCTAAGTGCTGCCCTGCAGAGGAGATCGCTGTAAGCCGGCTGCGCGCCTGGCACTTTCTGGCACTCCCAACGCTTTGCTTCAGTTGGGAGACTTGTATTGCAAACGATCCCTGCAGCAGCCGCGCTGCTGGATGGAGCCTGCCTGGCCGAGAGCACAAAGCGTTCGCTGAGAAAGTTTGCTCCCAAAAAACACCTCTGTTGGTTTTTTGCCTCAGCTTCACCCAGTATTATTATTTACACAATCTGTGGCTGACGGTGCGCCCAGGATTCTTCCTGCTCACAGCCATCATCACCCTCAGTGTGGCCATAGCTGTTGCATCCAGTTGCGACATTGTAACTATAGGCTTGCGGTGGCCCATGTGGCGGCGGCAGCGGGAGCAGACATGTGGGGAGACCCACTCCCACTACCAGGCACGTTTGCTCGTTACTAACATTGCTGTTACAAAAGCAGAGTAGAAATCTAGCCCCCCAGGAGTGCCGAGTCCCGCTTTTCGATTCATTTTACGGCGGCACATAAAAGACTGTCTGGAAGCGCTAAGAGCCGAGTGCTCCAGCGAGCCGCGGCCTCCTCGCAGCCCCCCCGGGTCTGCATCGCCGGGGCTTTCGGCGAGGGCCCGAGGAGCGCGGGCAGCCGCGGGCGGAGCCGCGGCCGGTGTGAGCGGGCCCGCGGGCGCGGGGCGGTGCGGGGCGGTGCGGGGCGCGGCGCTGTGCATGCCGGGCGCGGGCGGCGCGGGCAGGAAGCGCTTTGCCGGCTGAGCAGAGCCGAGCCGAGCCGAGCCCGGGCGCAGCCGGCGGCGGGGGCGGGCACAGCCGCGCCGGTGCCGCGGGGGCTGGGG
>JAYRBT010000010.1:22260128-22314390 GCA_036023395.1 Myiotriccus ornatus | reverse complement strand
GGAGGGCGGGAGGGGGCTGGTTCTGCGTTTCGGTCCCTCTCCGCCCCCCTCCTGCCCCTCTCTCCCCAGTTCGCCGCTGTGCCGCGGCGCCTCCAGAGCGGCTGGCTGCGGGCTGCCCCTGCCCCGCTCCCGGCGCTGCCCGCGGCGGGGCGGGCGGGGACAGCGGCGAGCCGAGCGACCCAGGGAGCGGCCCGCCGCCCCCGGGGAAGGCTCTGCTCCGGGGAGCAGCGGGGGGAGGCGGCTGGCACAGACGCCGGAGCTCCGCCGCCCGCCCCCCGGCACCGCCGCCGTCTGCCCAGCGCTGGCAGCCCCGGGAGATGGTGACACATGAAGCGTGCGGGAAGGACCATGGTTGAGAGGACCAGCAAGTTCTTGCTGATCGTGGCCGTCTCGGTGTGCTTCATGCTTATCCTGTACCAGTACGTGGGGCCGGGGCTGAGCCTGGGTTCCCCCAGCGGCCGCTCCTACTCGGAGGAGCTGGACCTCTTTCCCACGCCGGACCCGCACTACGTGAAGAAGTACTACTTCCCCGTGCGGGAGCTGGAGCGGGAGCTCGCCTTCGACATGAAGGGCGAGGACGTGATCGTCTTCCTGCACATCCAGAAGACCGGCGGCACCACCTTCGGCCGCCACCTGGTGCAAAACGTGCGGCTGGAGGTGCCCTGCGACTGCCGGCCGGGGCAGAAGAAGTGCACCTGCTACCGCCCCAACCGCCGGGAGACCTGGCTCTTCTCCCGCTTTTCCACGGGCTGGAGCTGCGGGCTGCACGCCGACTGGACCGAGCTCACCAACTGCGTGCCCGGAGTGCTGGACCGCCGGGAGAGCGCCGCCGCCAAGACGCCCAGGTACCGGCCGCCGTCCTCCCTTCCCCGCTGCCCTCGGCCGCTCGCCCCAGCCCTTCCACTGCTGAGCCCCCTCCCGAGCGTTGCAGCTTCCTGCTAACGCGATGTGCCTCAACCTGCCCTGAACCTTTCCTCACCCGGTTCACCTGTCCTCCCTTCCCGGCCTCCAGGCTGTGCCCTGCACCTTCCCTCTGCATACCCAGTCAAATCTCCTGCTCCTTCCCTCCCGTGTACCTAGGACGCTGCACCCTCAAGCCCATGGTCTTCTGCTCTGGCAGCCGCTGTGGACCCGTTAGCAAGACGATGTATTTGTGCCATTTGCTCTCTCTTGTAAACATTTAGTCTTCACCTCAGACATCGCTTTCCCCCTTTTAAGTGCCCTTTACACCATATCCTAGCTTCAAGCTTGTCTTTGCAATCAGCTTTGCCTTAACCTGCGCCCTGATCTTTTTCCTCCAGCTGAAATTGTTCTCCGGTGCAACCGAGGAGAGGCAGACCAGTCCTCCTCGGTTTAGCCCCCTAGCCTGCCTGATAGTTTTTTGCACGTTGTGGAAAACATTCCTTAAACACCCTTTCTTATGTTTCTTGCTCTTTATCTTGATGGGAGACCTGAGGCAAAGTCTTTTGGAGAAGGGAGTTACCTCCTACATGTTCCCCGAGTCTCCTTCCTATATGCACCAGGAGAGACGAAGCCATCCTAAAGCACCTCTCGGTGCATTTGTGTGGAACGCCCAGTGTGTTTTTCTGCCCTCTTAGCCCATCATTTCTCTGCCTTGGTCCCTTCATGAATCACAGGGTCCAGAGGAATTTTCTATTTGAAGTACTCTAGTAAAGACAGTGGCTTATATTAAGATCTCCAAAAGATTGGGTTTTTAGCTCACTACTCTGTTGTATCTTTCATTTCCCAAGACTGTGTTGTTTTTTTTAATTATCACTACTCTTTAACACCACTCACACTTTCTTTGACATATTAGTGATTTTATTACAGCACTTTGTAATCTGTTTGTCTTAAAGTGTCATTCTTAAAGGTGCCCAAGATCTTATGCTAATATTTGCTTATGCCATATGCTTTATTTGTATGCATATCGTTAATATCATATATAATCCCTTTAATGAAAAGTGGCCTTTAAGAAAGTATGTTTTGGCATCATAACCGTGTTTTCTCTGTGTTTTTTAAAAGCACTTTTAAATTATTTTTCTTTTCTTGGAGGTGTGTGCCATTGCTGTGGTTCTTTATTGTCTCTGTCATGATTGCTGCTGTTTTCATCCTGTTTCAGTGTTAGTCATCCAAGTATGCCTAGGCTGCTGTCATGCTGCCTGACCCAGTAGCAGCAAACCAAAGTATAAAACCAAAGGACTGAGTATTCAGGCTTTCCTGTGCTCTTTTATTTTATAATAAAGTGCTTGAAAACACCTGTAAGTTAAAACATCCTCTGCCCATCTAGTTGCTGTTGAGATTTTAGCAAGGTATTGTAAGGAAAAATGCACCAAGTTCAAATCTGACTTAAAAAAGGAACAAAAATTACCCATTTTGTGAACCTTGACACTTGGCTAGCAAACCATTAACCTTATATAAAGACCTGTGTGGCTTTATGAATTGTTTCAGTCTTGTGTGCTTCCATTGGCAATTTTGTATTAAAATGCATCATGTGTTCAGGATTCAACTTTTTCATCCTATTCAGGAGTTGCTTTTTTTGCATAGGTAGCTGGGAATGGGGCACTTCAGGTTGTGAGGTAGCAATTAAATTCCTTACTGCAACTCATAGGAAGTTGAGAACCAGAAGCCTATTGCCTCATCTCACACGCTTGTAAACAGCATTTTCCTTGCCGTTTGTTTTGGAGCATCAGGAACTGTGTGCTTCTACATACTTCTTTGTTGTTTTGATTTTTGGATGTGCAGGAAAAATCGTTAATCCTGCCCCAGTCCCTCATGTCTCGGCACATCCAGAAATAGTTCTGCTTAATGTGGTCTCTTGACTTCCTTTAAATCTAAGTTAGAACTTCATTTCCAGGAGTGCAAGAACTGTGATGTGGAAGCTTTAGATAATCTAGGTTCATCACCTTGGTCTGTTGAACAAAAGCCAGAATTTACTGTTCATTGTATCTTGGGGATGGTTTGGTACAATGAGCAGCTGCTGGTTATTTTAATAGTACTGTCCTAGGATCCTGCTCCTTTGTGCTGCAGTCCAATTCTCCAAAATGTGATTTATTTCATGCCTAAGAAAATGGGGAATAAGAGGCAGACAATGCTTGTTTAAAATAAAAAATGGATTTTCTTTGTTAGAATACGGATAGTCTTGTATTATGTCTGTTGCAGCAAGAGCAATATCACTTTATTTGTTCACTGTGAGTGTTGGATCTCTTATGTTGATACAGGATATGTTTTTACATAAGGTATATGCTAGAAAGGCTACTGTTTTATAGTGGAATTGGACTATGAAAATCTCTCTCTCTTTCAAAGGAAAAAAGAAAAAGGAGTAGCAAACAACTATTTCAGCAGAGTTCTCCCAGATTCTAATATTATTCAGTCTGGGTTTTGGAGTACAGTCTTTAAATTCCATTTTTAAAGCTAACATACTGCCTTTTGCATTTGTTACTTAATACAAAGTTTAAACCTTTGTTCTTCCAAATATATGTTTATCCCCAAAACAAAACAGCTTACTTGTGATTACAAATAAATCTGCCTTCTAGTGAATGCTGGAAAGCATGAAGGTCATTCAGCGTTGCCCACATGCACAAATCATGAGGCTCAAGCTGTTCCCTTTGTAAGGAATGCAGTTAGTGCCCTATTGCACTACATTCCATAACCTGGGCATGGAACATAAATTTACAATGCAATTGCTCTCTTTATTGTTCTGCTGGTCTGTGTTAGGCTTAATGATTAGGAGCCCTACATTGCCAAAGACTGCATTTTTTTCTTCTTCTTTCTGTCTTTCTTCTGCATTGGTACAGTAAGAGATGGGTGTTTTAGTTCTAATGGGTCAGCACTCTTTGAAAAAACCCAAACTACTCGTACTTGCTCCCCTCCTGCCGCCTCATAGTGATTTTCCTGTTTTGTATTCAAAAGACTTCTGGACAAGCACTTCTTGAAGCAAATGTTATGTTTTATACACAGCCAGTAGAAGGAAAAGATTAATTTGTTTGGGGGTTGTAAAACTTGGGACTCCGAGGAACTCTGAAGCTGGCTGCGTTTATCAGTTAAGTCACTCAGCTGCAGTTCTCTTCATGGCTTTAGTAGAGGGCAAATTCCAAGATTTTGGGAATGGAAGCCTATTTATTCTTTGTGATGTTTGGCGTAAATAACTGCTGGAAAAGCCTTTTTTTAAAGAGCTGCAACACAAGGATATGTGCCTTGAGTCATCATGCTGGTATTTCAGAAAGCGGAGGCTAAACAGCTTCTCTGAACTGCTCCCTCCAATTTGTTTCACCTAAAACTTGAGAGATCAGATCTCTTCAGTTGATTCAGGAAAAAAGGCAAAGTCATTTCTTTAATTTGAATTTCAGAATTAGAGAAAATCTATGAAGTGATCCACGAGTGACTTGCCCGTGTCCTCTGTCAGAGGACTGAGCGAAGGCCGTGGGAGGTGTTGGAAAGGTTCCCTTGTTGGCCCCGGAGGAAATGGGCTCCAGGGCCCTTCTGGCTGCCTTTGCTGCCGTGCTCCCAGCACAGGAGCAGAGCTGGGAGTTCTGAAGTTGTCCTTGTAGGACACTTCATGCATGAGCCTGACTAATAAATTACGCTGAAGGAATTGAATGTGTTTCCTCTCCTACCTCTTCTCAAAGAGCCACAAACAAACCCCCCCAACCCAGGCTTTGTTGCTCTCCTGCTGCTTTCCGCTGCCTCGTGAAAACAAGAGCATCGAGGCCGGCGCTTTGCTGGAGACGCATTATTCACGTGGAAAGGATTTGAAGGAACACAGCTCCTTTAGAACTGCCTTTCTGCCTGTTGCTGGGGAGAACCCATGACACTGGGAGAGTGTGGCTGGCTCTGTGCTCCCCCAGCTCACACTCAAGCTCTGCCTTCCGTTAGGCCGTTTCCAGCACAGGTAGATTTACTTTTCCTTATGAGCTGCCTCAAGAGACCGGCTTAGCCTTGGCTTTGTGTGCATTCCTGTGCTAGTCTGTCATAGGAGTTTGGTTTCTGAGTTCATCTGTGGACAAAAATGACAAAAGTTATGTGCATGCTTCCAATTTCAGTATTTTTTCTCAAGATTTCATACGCTTTAGAAAGAAAAAAATTGTAAACCACCTACTTTTATGTAAGAAGTCTGTGGCAGGTTAGTAAAACCTGCTGTTAAACAGATCAGTCCAAGTTCTAGATCTCTCTGATTAGCTATTTACAGCTTATGTTTTTGGTTGGGTTTTTTTAAAAGAAACAATTAACAGGGCTCAGCAGTTTGTTAATTTGATTTTTCTGAAGTGTGAACTTTCACAGCTTCCAACCACATATCTGTCCCTTTGCAGGGATCTGTTCTTGATGAGGTTTTTATTATATGTGTGCTTAGGAGCTGCAGAGACACGTTGTCAAGAGACCAACTGTTTGAGAATGAAAAGCTTTACCAAATCGTTTTTATAATATTAGCTTCTTTTAAAAGCTTGGGCTTATCATTGTTTGTGGATCTGTGTGTGTTGGGGCTTGAGAAATACCTGTCTGCAGGGAACAGGGGCATTTTTTCCACTCACCACTTCAACTCGGACTAGTTTCTCTAAAAGACTGGTAGGGAAATATCAGTATAAAGTTATTTTCAGCTTCATCTCTCAAACTTTTAGCATGTGGAGTATTTTAAAGCCTAATAGTCTTGATAGGAAACTTTTTGCACCTGGCTGTGCTCACCCATAAAGCCAGGCTGATCTTTCACAGCCAAACGATTCCGAAGGGCCAGATAGTTTTGTAGTGAAAGTCTTTAAATTTGACATAGTTACTAAAAGCAGCTGAAAGTTGGAACTCGCCAAGTAGCTGCCTTAGGTTTAAGGTACTGTATTTATCTGAGCTTTTGGGTGGTAGGCCAGGTTTAATTACTCTTACTTTTTTTTGTTGCGGTGGTTGACAAAGCGAGAGGATGTGCTCCTAGGTATGTCCCTGCTTGAGTGTGTACTTATACTGACCTGATTTTTCAAAACTATGCATTTCACTGTTGTTCATTAATCTTTAAACACAAGTTGCATCATAACATAGTAATTTTGTTTTCCTTGCTTAGAAGTTTGCAAACACTCCTAACCTCAGATTTTGCCTTTTTGTCCTTATCATCTCCCACTCTGCAAATAAAAATGTACTGTATTCCAAGTAAAACCTCGGGTAATCACCCCCCCTTTTTTTTTTTTTAAAACCCAACAATTCAGAAATAATTCCTTTACAAGAGCTGGTTTGAATTTTATGAGTAACTGAACTGGATGCTTTGCTGTGTGCTCCCAATGTAAGGAGAGTCATTAAGAAATGGTCCACTGTAAATGCACAGCTGATGGATTTCACCACACTAGTGCATGCAAATTTTTTGAGGTTCATTACTTAGAGATTACACTTTGCAATATTTTGTGTGAAACATCTTGGCCAAAGCAATTTTGTGCCCAGGTTTCAAGGCTCTGCTGCAGGGTCCTGTTTTGTCACTGAAATGCCAAACAGGGCTTGTTCTCCAGAGCTCAGTGAGCAGTCCAGACTGATGCATCTTCAGCAAAGCCACCTTGTCAGCTTTGTGTTGCATCTTGAGAGAAATCTGTGATGGAAGGAATTTGGAGTTCTTTGGGGCTGTAGGTGACAGATAGCATGACTTTGATGCTGCGCAGTAGAACAGCTGCTTTCCTACCTGGTGTGACTGAGGGGACACGGCTGGGTGTGTGTGGTGAGGCCTCTTCCCTGCAGGAGACCAGTGAAAGTCTTTAGCTGGATATTAGAATATGAACTGGGTGAGGTCATATTACCTCTTGAGAAAGCACTGCTAGAGAAGATTATGTTATAACTGGAGATCATTACGATACTGCCCTCCCCCTGGCCCATCTGTTCCTTCTAGGAAGGAGGAGGAGATTAGCCTCCTCTTGTGGCCTCTTCCCTCATTGACTCGGGGTTAGGCTTAATGGGTTTGTTCAGCAGTCAAGCAGAAGCTTTTGGCTGCCTGCTGTAGGAATTGGAGGAGCATAACCTGGGACCTGTTTCCTAGAAAGTAATTCAGGATATGCAGGCCTGGAGTTACTTAAGGAAACCTCCTCGAGAGTTCATTTCAGGGGTGAAGTTGATGTGCCTCATCTGAGTTGTATTTGCACACAAGGCCCACGCTTTGGGCTGTCATCAGAGCCCTTGGTCACTCATGACAATGTGTGCCTATCCCAGATGGTGGTGACAGCAGTGACAAGCAGAGCCACAGAAGAATCATGATAGAGATTAGTTAAAACAGGTTGTGACTGTGGTGTTTTAGTTACTTTGACCTGGAAGCAAAGAGCGACTATGATGATAGAACACACCTGATTTTCAATGTGCTTAGAAATACCTGCGTTATCAGATCTGTCACACACGGTCAGAGTCTCTCTGCTGTACATCCTGCTGCCTTTTACAGGTTATGGCTTTTGTGCATCTTGGAAAGTGGGAAAGCAGCAATTGCCTTCAGTCAGTCATAAAACCAAAATCACTGCGTTATGTCTCTTTATTTTAAACTTCCAGTTATTTGGCAGCACATTTGTGGCAGTAATGCTCTAAATAGGTAATATTTTGACAGTTAACACTTGGGCTCATGCTTGCTTTAGAAAGCCAGAGTGGCAAAGTCTAACTCCACAAAGCTTTGTTTATGCTGGTATTTCCACAAAGTATTAGAGCAGAGAGGAGTTTTCAATTATTGACTGAAACTGTGCTTTGTCAAGCAAAGATGAAGCCTGGTCTTTAATTCCTAATAATCACAATTGTGATAGCTGCCAAGTCACAATTTTTGATGGAATCTTGCTTGATGTGGATGGAAGGGAATGATACTCATACATCAGAAGCAAGTATCTTTGTAAACTAAGATGTTAGTGTGTTTTGAGTGTAAATGAAGTCCAGGAGGAACACAGAGCTGAAGTAGTCCATTCCAGATTTGATTGTTTCTCAAATGGTGGTTGGCCTTAAAAACAAACAAACAAAAAAAAACCCTTCTACTTTTTCTAAAGGAGTTGAAGTAGAACGATAAGGAAAATATACCCACTAGCACAGATGCAAGGCGACACAGTTTCTGTAATCGCTGTTTGATGTCCTTTTGTTCCTCTTTCTATTTCTGTAACAGAGAACTCTGTTGGAAATCCAGACTTGAGAATCTCTTTGAAGAGTCCTTTGGAGATTATTGTCACAAAGACAGGAAGAGCCTTAAACACCTCTGTACTGTAGCATGTCAAGTTTCAGATCTGAAAAGGATGCTTCAGCTACTCTCATGTGTTACTGCCAAAGGAGGAGCTATTTCCCAGTGCATGTCTGCTGGAGCGTGAAATGTCTCGTGAGTGGAAAAAGTGTTTTCAGGAAAGGTCCATGCAGACAGAGGTCATCAGACAAAAGGCACATTGTGTACTTAAGAGGGTTTAGTTTATTCTGGTTTTATTAGGTGGTATATATCCATGTCATTTCTGTGCTTAGCCTCAGAAGTACAAAACTGGCTGTGTTTCATCCCTCCAAACTGATGAGTGGGACTAAGGATATCACATATTCTGGGATGTCTCTGTTCCAGTGATGCATCCAGTAAGGATTAAGGAGCTCCTGTTGTCCACCTCTAACTGTAACCTGAATTTCTTAGCAGTACTAATGATATTGCTCTTTCACCTGTGTATCTCAAAGCCTCTTACAAGTTTGTAGCAAATAGCACCTAGTGTTAGATTAATTTCAGACTTCAGGTCTGTGATTTCATTCCAATCTCTGACTCCTAAGGGGTCTGTCTTAAAGCTGGTTTGAACCATAAATCTCAGACTTTCATGTTAGTGTACAGACCGTTCCTGCCCAGTCACTTTGTCTCTTTCAGAAGTAACTGGTTTCTTAGCATGTTATTACTGCTTTGCTCTGTTCTTCCCTTCCTTCCACCCTATTAATGGTAAATTCTACATTATAGCTCACCTATGCTTTTATAGAGGAAATATTTCACAATTTCCTGCCAATTTAAAGAAGAAAACAGTTATTTGCAATTAACTTTTTATGGTCTGACTCTGTGTTTTACTTCATAACTAATCTCCAGCCTATTAAGCAGAGATTCTTTGACTACCTCACTGCAGATTGAAATACTATCATCACTTTTATGGAGCTCTTCTACATGAGGGGGGAAACCTCAGTTTCCTGAGCAGCCTCTGCATATTTGTCTTTAAAATAGACCAAATTTCCTTTTGCTTAGTGTCAGTCTGGAAGAACTGTAAGACAAGATTCAAGATCTTCTATCCAAATAGCATTGCTTAGAGTTTCAAAATGCCTGGTGATTTTGCACTGTCTAACTTCAGATGTATTGAAAGGGACCTTGTTTCTGAAAAAGTGCTAAAGGTATAAAAATGCTGCTGTTTCCACATATTGGAGTTACTCTTAATGTTAGCCTTAGTTCTTGTGTTAATTAGACACACAGATGTTTCAGATACCTGATTACAGGTACACTCAGTGACTCTTGAAAGATTTAGTGAAGAGCATTGCACTGGCTATTCATTTTTTAGCTTAGCTTAAATAAAAATCTGGTTTGTACTTTTTACTACAGCTCTCTCAGAAAATGTAAGCATCCAAACAAATACTGTAAAAATAGAATGGACTTTTTAATTTAAACTAACAGCTCTTGCTGCCGTGACCCCCTTGCTCTCAGTAAAGATTTTAGCTGGGATACCTGTGACCCTGTATCAAAGCGTCGGGGGGAAAAAATCAATGCCTCATAGCTAAGACAAACAGCAGCTGCATGCTGACTCACCAGTTCCTGACAGGTTTTACTTTCCTGGTGGAGATAGAGAAAGTACAAGGAGCACAAGAATCGCTGAGTATGATCATAATCAGTCAACCATCCCTTCTGTTAACATGCCTTAAATCACAAAAGACAGGATTACCTTCTTCTGTTCTTTGCCTCTTGCTCTTCTCTTGCTGCCTGTACCTTCCAAAGAGAAAAGACAGATGTGATGTGGGTAGTTGTGCAAGGAGGAAGATTGAACAGATTTATCCTGGCTGCTGAAGCAAGTACAGCAGGGGTCATTTAGATTAAACCTCCCATTAAGGGGAATGCTTCATCCATGGTACGCTGCACAAGAAAGAGGTACATGTGCATAGGAACCCTTTCAGGTGAGGAAGTGCCTAGGCATCTTTTTTAGGAGGGCAGAACTGGAACTTCTTGTTCTGAGCATCTGAATGAAGCTTCTGTCATTGATGATACTGCTGTGGTCGGTGGCATTGTTTGTAACACATCCAAAATAACTTACCATGAGTCTTTTTTGGCCCTGAATTTTTCCTTGGATTTATTTGGCTAAATTTCCATATATGTGTCAGAATGACAGCATCTTTCTGTGTGCACACAGCCTGACCCCAGTAGAGCCTTGGACCTGGCCAGAGGCTTCACTGGTATGTAGCGAGGTCCTGTATTTTTAACAACCATATTGTGTTACACGTATCAGGACTCCAACTCTCCCTACCGGTGGCTTTGACTTTGAAATGTAATATTGCACTAAAGATAACGAGTCAATACTGCCCTTCATTATTCACATGATTGTTTGGGCACGACATTTAATTCTGCTCTTTTTCTTCTACTTTGCAAATAGGCTTTTTCTGAGTAGTGTGTTAGTTCTTCACAATGTCTGAACAACCTTTTTTTCCATTTCCTGAACTAACACTTTCTTCCAGGTAGGCGTCATCTCGTACCTCGATCACTTTAATACTGTCTGCCTGAATTTGATAGATTTCCTTCCTCTTTCCTTTTAGAGATGTCTTACTGCCTAACCCTTCTCACTCAAAAGTTGGATTTCTACTTAGAGGCTCTTTTAATTCTGATTCTTGAAGGGCCCCTTCTTTTAATAAGTCAGAAAATTTTAGGCTTACAAATTGTCACTTTCCCAACATCAGAAACAACTGTTAACAGTCAAATTCTATGCAGTCAGATATTTTAGGTGAGGTATTAGTGTCTTAGAGTGAGCCTCTTAACACTACTCAGAAAGGGTTGATTTCATGACTTTGACTAAATTGGATGAAGCTGACACCTGTTTATTCAGCCATTCATAGCAAACATACATTAGAGAAACTCAAAACTGGTGAATTGCTATTTTCAGCAGTTATCTTTTACAGTACCCCATTTTCAACCCTGGATGTTCAGAAGTCAAGTCCAAGCATACAGTGCACCAGCAGTTTATATGAGCTTCCTTTTCTGTTTTTAAGAAAATGGCAGCTCCAAATATTGAAATGATAACACAAAAACCACTGAATGATTCGTGAGTTTGAATTTTACAAAAAATAACCCTGTCCTTGATTGTTCCTAATAAGACAGGGCTGTTTGTAGGTGATCTCCTATTTGTGACTTGGGTATGTCAAGAAGGGACTGAAAAACAGCTGCCACAATTGTATTGGTGTGAACTCTGGTTCAATCATATGTCATGAGGACTGATGGGACTCCCAGCAAAAAGGGAGTTTCAGGAAGTTGTTTGATGACAGAAGGAACTGTATTTAACTTCTGGTTATAAAAGGAGCATCCGAGGTTGGGGATAGAAGAAAAACAAGATAATCAGTCCACAGCTGAGGATGAGGGAATATGGAGAAACCATAGAAGAAACCAATTTATGTCGAGTAGGATTTTCAGGTTTGTTAGTTAGCAATAAAGCTTTTTGTTAAATAACCATGAAGTCTTCCACCTTAGTGGAGGCACAGTTTGAATTCCTTGCCCTTCTTCCCACCCTTCTTTCTTTGCCTTGGGAGTTCTGTAGGATTTGACACCAAAGCTGTGTGTAATTATTTAAAGGAATAATATTGGACTATGATACACAAGCAAAATACGTGAAAAGTCTAGTGTGAAACATGGGAGACAACTAGCTTAGTCAATTTTAAAGTCATTTGTCCCTGATTTCTGAAATGTATTTAGATTTTTTAACTGCTAATTGCAAAGAATGGGTTTTTTAGTATGACTTAGGCATCTCCTTGGAAGAATAATTTGGCAAGTTCTGTGTAACTTTTCAACTTCTTTGTCAGTGTTAGCTGCGTCGAGACAGCTGAAGAGGTCGTGGATTTGCCTTCAGCTAGTCTGAGGGTTTTCCGTGCTGTGACATGCTGCTTGTAGCAACTTCTGTGCACAGTGATGCATTAAAGAAGAAAGGTGTCGTTCCCTGAAAGCCTAATCAAAGCTCAGGGGAAGTCTCAAAAATCGCTATTAGTGCTTTGAAATGGATGAACTTGAAGCAGCTGTAACACAGAAGTTTTCCACAGTCCTTTCAGTCCCTCAGTTTGGGAAACAGTTTTCTGTGTGGTGTGGTAAACAAGTGGATCGGTGTGGCCAAACATGGTGTTGTAGGTGGGGACACAATCACATGTCCATGCTGCCTGCGTGTCCTGGAGCAGTGGGTTGAGGCTCTAGCCCTTCCATGGGCCTGCGGGTTGGGTGTGTGCAGCTGTCAGGTCTTTTTGAACACCCTTGTCTCAGAAACATTACTGAAGATTTCTCTGGGTTACGCTTATGCCAGTGGTTCTTATTTAGGTGTTAACCTGCCTTTGACAGCAGTTCCTGGGAAGAAATATTCTCATAGTTAGCTGCAGTGTTTCCACAGTGCTTGTAACAGTAGCTGTCAGCAGGGGTAATACACTTGTTTTGTCTGGTCCTTTGAAATGGGTTGATGAAAACAGTTGTGTTTAATAGGATTTCACCAGCTGGGAAGCAAGTAGGAAATTGTCCATCCCGTTTCTACCCCAGCAGAAGGCCCAGCCAGGGGTGTGGAAGTCGGGCATTACAGAAGCTGGATCCCTGCCCATATTATTGTGTGCTTCAGGGAAGCAAGCAGAGACTGTTCTGAACCCGGCTGTCTGTCCCAGCTTGCTCAGGCAAGTTTCATGATTGTTTGACAATGCTAAGACTGGGTTATGCACACTATTTGCACAGCCAGCTTTTATGGTGCTAAACTGTAAGATGATCCCTGTGTGTGAGGGGCTGCTGGGCCCTGTAACTGTTCAGCACAGGTTTTGTATTCCTCCCAGACAGCTGAGCTCACGAGTGCAGGGGTTGCTCCTCTCGTGACACCTGCGGGAACCATGTGTTGCTCCCACCGTCTGACACCAGAGCTGTTCAGAGAGCTTCTCCTTTGTGAGTGAGCCAGCAAAGCAGCACCAGCAAACTCTTTTGGTGCATAAGGAAGGAAAGATAATTTCTATACCTATGAGTCTGTATTTGTGGATAGCCCAGGCATCTAAAAAGGAGCAGAGAACTTTGCCTACTTTTCGTATCCAGGGAAAGAGCTCCTTGCCATCTGACCTGAAGGGTTTTAACAATTGTTACTTTTTATGTCTAGCTGTTACATGGTGTCACCTTGCAGCTCTTTTGAAATAGGTTGCCTGCACAAGAAATGGAGAAACGTTTGTATCCCGCTGGTTTCCCAGCGTTGAAACCGCAGATGACAAAACCATTACCTAGCCAAGGTGTGTAAGGGCTGTTGTTCTTGAGGAGCATATCCGTGGATGTGCATGTGTGCCCATTGTTTCTTCAAATTCCTCTGCGGTGTAACTGTTAATCCCCATGCCATGCTGAGCTGGGACATTGCGTATTTTCTCTATAAACCCAGAAACAGAGGCAAAGGTTCATCTGCTGACCGTGGGATGTGCCTGGACACCAAATCTAGGGTGACAGTATGTGGATGCTGAGTGCTCATCATGTGCTTACACCAGTAGGTTTGCCTCACCACAGCAGTGTTCTACAGCATAGCCTTTCCTGCCTTGGGATCTGCCCGAGGAGTGAGCTTGGATTGGACTCTGTAAACAAGGCAACTGTGAGAAGATTTCCTGTCATTCACACACCAGAAGTAAAGATCTCCTGAACTGGTTTTCTAAATATCCCAAAACAAACGCAGAAGTAAATCTTCTTGCAGATTGTCCACAGCACAACTCCTTCCATTTGGAAATAACTTCCCCCTGAGGCTTCCTGTCAGAAGGCCTCTGATGAGAGCATTTTCTGTCTTGTGTTCTAGCTGGTGTTGGAAGGGGAAGACTTAACACATTTGAGGTGTAGTTGTACTGTAATGACAACATAAATCATAATACGAGGGGTGCAGCTGCAATTTATAAAGCGTGCTGGATGATCAATAGTTGGTCCTGATGCTGCATGGATCGTGGTTAGCCATGATAAAGCACTGCTTGTCAGGTTGCACCCAGCTGGAAATCCTGGAGAAAGAGTGAAGGATGGATTCCTTGAACATTTGGGAGATGTGGGATGCTTGGTCTGCCAAATCCTTCAGGCAGGATGGATCCACCCCTTTCCTAATTAGGGTATTTCCTGACTCCTGAAGTTATTTGGGGATGTCGTGAAAAGTCTAGTTTTTGGATTGAAGCCCAGCCAATCCCAAATCTGGAAATAACTGCTCATGAGAACAGAAAGAACAGTTATATTTGTCAACTCTACTATTGTGGGTAAGCAAGATTTTTAGAGGCTCATGCCCGGTGCAGAACAGATCTGAGAATAGCTTTCTCTTGTGGAGGTTAGTAGTATTACTTACACACCAAGGCATTTAATGGCTCTTTACTCCTCCTTTTCATGGTAATATGTGATTGTGTTGGGATGTTTGTGGAAGTTTAAGCTAAACCAAGTTAAAATAGATGCATGAAGCTCAAGCAGGATGCTCAATCTGTGTAAAGTATATGTTGAATTATTCTGAAAATAATCTTGTAATCCGTGCTTAAAAAACCCCACAACTATTATAGATTGGAACCAGAATTCCAAAGGTGGCAGCCCTTAAGCTCCTGGATGCTTCAAGGCTTTAGTCTATAGTGCACACTGCTGTAATTTCCCCTTCTCAAGAAAAACTCTTTTTCATGTGAAGTGGTCTCTCCAGGGTCAGCAAGGAGAGAATACCAGAGGGGAAATGAGTGGGCGTTAACAACTTCCCACAGGATAAAGCACAAACAGTCCTCCCTTCCAACAAATCCAGTTACTGGGTGTGAGCAGGAACTCTGAATCTTAGTGTATTTCTGCAATTAAGGATACAGGCCTCGCGCTCCAGAAAATAGTTAAGCAAGTGTTTATAGCGGTGAGGGAGCTCAGAGTAGGAGCTGGTTATACCAATTCATTCTGGTTATTGGCCTTTCTTCCCCCTTCCTAGTTAGAACTAATTTGAGTGTGACTAACGCCTAAAGCTGGGACTGTACTACATGGCACGTAATCTTTTTTATTTTCCACCCTGCTTGATGATGCAAGTTGAAACAAAGGCTGAGTTGTTTAAGCTCCCTCTAAGCTCTATAAAAAAGTTCACGTGCTGCCAAGCCATGCTTTTAAATCACACCTCTGAGCCTGTATGGCCAAGCTTTGAGAAATTCATTCTTCCTTCTGTTCAGCACGCAGCTGATGGCGTCCCAAGAGAAGAAGGAGGAGTATGAGCATGAGAATGGTACTTCTTAAAGCGCTCTGCTTGGCTGTTAGAGTTAGAGGGGGGACCTTGAGCTTGGGTAAGGAGATATCTGGAGCTTTTTGCCCCCAGGTGACTGGATCAATGCAGAACATGCTTAATGTGCTAAAAGCTCGTATCCATCTGGTCAGTACTTTCAATGCTGCTCTTGGGTGACAGATGTCCTCTCTAAAATGCAACTATTGGTATGGCACTAAACAGACCCCTATTTGTTTTGCAGCCTCAGTTGAGCATGTAAGATTGAATTAAATGGAGGAACTGAGCTATGGGAATGGCAAAGTCATTCATGATGTTATAATGCTTGCTGTGATGGATTCTGATCTCTCCAGGTAGCCTCTCTGGCATGCCAGTGTTCCTCTGCTCTTTGTAAATAGAATAGTGATGGTAGAATGGGACAGAGGTACAGAGCACGTCACTGCTGTTGGAGCATATCCGGAGCAAAACTGCAGTTCTGACATCCGTGAATCATCTCACTTTGGTCTGTGATTCAAGGACTATCCATGTGGTCCTCGGACACAAGGACTGTAAATGTTTAACTTCTGCTTACTCAGGTTAGAAAAGTTGCCTCAAAGGCACACCAAATGGGGAGCAGGAGAAACCTGGCCTTTGAAATGAGACTTCTGGACACACAGTGGGCGTCACTTCAGTAGCTTGGGCAGGTACTGGGTGCTCCTGTTCTTTCTTTCCTTTGTAACGACACTGTCCAGCTCTGAAGAAGTTTATACAAAAACAGTGAATTATAAGCTAGCCCAGGAGACAGGAACAGTTTTCCTGTACCTATTGGCAGGATGACAGAGAGAGACACTGGCTTAGTCCCAGAAATAAACATGGATCTGGGATTTAAATATGGAGTTCAGCTTTCTCAGCACTTGTGTAGTTTTGATTCTTCTTACAGCTCACTACAGGTCCCCTTGTTTGGGAGAACGGGGGCACCTCAAGGACGAACTGTTCAGGGTATGACTCCATCAACAAGTCAGTGCAAGGTGAGGGTGTGGGTTGCTGGCAGGTTGTTGCTCACCCTGCCTCTCCCATGGTAAGGTGCAGTGTTTCACCTCAGTGGAGGCCCCGTCACACCTGCACTAAGGCAAATCCATGCCCACAGGTTTCAGGATATAAGTGGCATGCTATAAACTTGCAAGATAACATACTTTCAAATATTACAATGTCAAATCTGTTGTGTTTAGGTTGAGAAGTACTACAGTAGTACAGCCAGTTGCCTGCCTCAGAGTGGGAGGTTGGTGAAATCTCTGCCACATTCTTGAGTCAAGAGTATTGTCTGTTTCTTTTGCTTGCTACAGCAGTCTTTACCAGAGGTGGGAACTGTGTCATCACAGCATCAGGAGGTCAGATCTAAATCTTGTACAGGGCCTCCGTACATTAACTCTGTTTCTCACGCACTGGAGCAAACACTGTTTTGACAGATTTTTTTTTTTTTGTTTCTTTCTACCATTTGATGCCACCTTCCCTTCCCTTTTATCTCTGTTCTTCTACATGAGATAAAAAAATTGTGAATGCTGACCCTCACTAACTCTCAACTGGAGAAAGAGGGAATTGCTTTATTTGGCTAAAAGCCACAGAACTAGGTGAACCTGTCATAGGATTCTTAGCCACTTCTGAGAAAAGTCTGGGTTTAGTTTCAACAGTTTAGCAAGGAAGTTCAAGCACGGATAACAGCTGTGGTTCAGTCTCAGGAGACGTACACTAACTAAGGTCTTCGTTTGTATCGCTCTCCTGAGAGAGCTCTCGTGGCAGTGGGAGAGTTCAGAGCTGGAATGGGGCTAATCCAGCTGCCAGGGATAAGGTGTCTCACTGAAGAGCTGTTGTAGTAGTGATCTAATCTGGAGTGCACAAAGAGGACTCGTGTCTGACAGAAATAAGGGTTGGGCTGTCCGTGCAGACCTGTCGCACAGCACAGTTGGTTTCACTGGCAACAAGACAGAGCTCTGGTGCCTTTAACCTTTGTCTGGCCTTGTGGGGCAATAGTGCTTGGGTTTATGTGCTGCATCCAATTGCATCCTGGTAGGAAAGGAAGGCAGAAAGAGCACACTGGAAGGTACCTTAGTTTGAAGGCAGATGGAGATTCTTAGCCAGCAGGCTTTTTTTCTGGCTTAACTTTGCATGGTTTCAGTGAGGGTGCACAGTTATTCAATTAATTTGTAGGGTGTAGTCTCAGACAGGTCGCTTCCTGGGTTTGACTACTCCACATCCAACTTCCCGTTTCCATGGACAGAGAGAGGTGGGAGGTTTAGATTGTGGGAAGCTTTGTCAGGCACTGCACACATGCCAGAGGTACTGAAAAAGGTTTGGATCGGTGGCTCTGAGGAAAACCTTGTCACTGGTTGATCTTTATATGACATGAGCAGACTGCTGCCCAGTTTCTAAGCTTTTCAACCCTGTGATTTTATGGTATAAGGTTTAGCTTGATCAGGTTCAGCAGCTCTTACACCTACTTACCTGTGCAATCGATTGATCCTCAGCAAGAAGCAACAAAAGTGTCTTTCAGACTTGAGGAGTTTGGTTTTCTGTTTGTTGGATTTCTGAGTAAATGTTGTAGCATCCACTGTGTCTGTTTACCTGTATGGACACACGTGGAATGACTCCTATTGTTCTGAAGCTTTGCCACCTGCTTGCCTCTATGACCAGTTCAAACCATGTACAGAAGGCATCACCAGCCCTGTGGTAACACTCTCATGCTTCTGCTGAACTCTGCTGGTTGTCCTTTCAGAACCCAAGGGCACAAACTGCTTCCAAGGCACCTCAAATTAAACTGGCAGGGATCTCGTAACTTCGAGTGTGGTCCTGACTACTGTCAGTTATGAGCATTTCTCTCTGTTGTTGCCCGGCCATTAACAAGAAATGCAGACCTGGGACTGAATTTGAGTAAGGGCCATTTGAACCTTACATATAAACACTACAGTTATACCTACCAGGCTAAATCACACATGGAATTCCTCCCAAGGTGCCTTGGTATCTTTTCTGCAGGTAAGCTGGCAGTTGAGGATTGAGGATTGCTCCCTGTCTTTTCTTCAAGGTTGTTTCTCTCCTTACCTGTGTTACACAATTTCATTTTGCAGTGCTGCCCTCCTTTCAAACATTTCTCGTGCTACTGGTTGTAGCTTCATTCTCAAAAAGTGTCATTCTACAAGATTCTTGAGGGACATTGCTCCAGCACCAGGAAGGCTAATGTTACTCCTGCCTTTTCATACTATCTCAATACCTGTATTTTGATTCTTGCTTTGGAAATAACTTTTCCTTTGTGCAGGCTGGCCAAGCAGCATTGGTAGCTGGAGAGCTGCTTCTCTCACAAGTATTTTATTAAGATGTAGTAGAGCATGTTTGTGAGGTTTGCAAAACCATTTGATGTGAGTCCTGTGTCTGCTTGGACTCTTCTGAGATGTGAGTGTTTAGAGTGGGTTTGATTCAGCTTTGCCTCTAGCTGACCCATACTGGGTATGTTTTAGCTGAAGACAAGAGTGTAACCTATCAGGAGAGAATAGAAGTTGATATAGACGTTGTTAACTGTTCTAGGACACCTGCTAACACTAAGTTCCCCTAATCCCAGTGTATGTTCCGTGGGGTTGCCATCCTCTTCTGCCCCTCTAGTGTAGGAGGCACCGTGGAGCTGCACAGCTGGCACCTGCTCAGTTACTGATTTTTTCCAAAGCTGTGCCTAACAAAATATTTTATGGCATCCAATGATCACTACAAGTGCACCATAAAAATCTACTACATTTATTTTTATTTCTAAGTCATAAAGAGAAAAATAGGCACGTTATATGCTATGCATAGATATAACATATAAAATTGTGTTTAAATGTGAAACAAGCAGCTTCCTCATCTTTCATGGTGTGCTGTGGTTGTTCGTTCTTCACTTGCAAAAGACCAAAGGTCCTGAAACAAGCAGAGAGGGGCCAGGAGGAAAAGCTTTCCTGATGGAGCCAGCAGCACTTGGTGCCTGCAGCTGTGTCTTGTTTTAAAGGTAATCTGTTCATTTGTTGTCAGTGGAACAGAATTATCATATCACCCTTGGCTAATAGTTGATAACCAAATGAGTGATTATATGCAGAGTAGGAAATGAGCTAAAACATTGACACATTCCCTCCTGGAGATAATGGAAGCAGGAAGCCTAATTCAGAGTTTTGAGCAGACTGTACAGGAGCTGCTCTAAACCATGAGTGCTTTGGTGGACTCAATTGACAGTGGTAAAGCTTCTCTGTAAGACAGAATAAATTTTCTCCTGTGGATGTTGTCACCTTCTGTATGGTCTAGTGGGGAGTTTTTCCTACTATTTGTAGGTAGAAGCTGCTGTTTGTCTGTCTGGAGCAAGTTTTTTCCCATGCCTGTGTCAGTGACCACCTTTTAAACAGTGTCTTTGCCTCTGACAGTTCATTAAAAATTCTTCTTTCTCCAGCTATCAAAACAAGGTGGTGGTGACCAAAATGAAAGTAACTGCATTTCCTACCTGGTGGCTGCAAGAGTTTATGGACTGTTCAGTGAGTTTAAAATCATCTTTTTGTTGTGTGATACAACAAATAAGGTATCACAGAGAACAGTCATGACAGAGGCTCAGGCAGATCTTTAATCTTACAGATTGGTTTGGAGCTATCTCTTTTTTTAAGCTTTGCATGTAATATTTAAAATTAATATGTTTCATCTTGCTTTCTTAAAAAGTACACAAATCTAATGTGGAAAAAGAAATTGGTAGAGCTAAAACGTACCCTTTTGTAATGGCAATAAAGTGACAATTTCTTGAAAAGAGGCATAAGAGGGGCTATTGCTTGCTGGGTACATTTTACAAGTTAATAATTGGAAACTGGGTTAAAATTCTCTGAAACTCGTCATGTTCTTACTTTTCTTTGGCGTTCTGGATTACTTGCAATTTGGAAGCAGATGCATTAGTAGTGAGTAGCAAGGAACAATTTGATTTGTCTTTTTTCCCTACATTTTCCTTGCTATTCATAGAATATCATAAAATATGCTCTTTAACTTGGTGATATGTTTTTAGGCAGGAATACTACTGAGAGTAGGCTTGGACTTATGCCACCAAAATCACAGTAAGCTTGTGTTTTTTCCTGCCTTGAAAGAGCTGCCTGAATATCCCAGAGGGCCAAGCCCTTAATAATTGAAAATTCCAGATACATTGGTGGTTTCTTTTTTTTTCTTTTCCTTGCTTTAATTTCCTTTTCCTTTTTGCTATCTGAAGTTGCCATTTCTTATTGTCTGGTATCTTTTGTCAATCAATTTTACATATGAAAGTGTAAAATACCACTTATTTTTATGTAAAATACTCAGAAGGGAACAGGACCAGTGTCTTCCCTATTCCAATCAAGCCCTGGTTAACCCCTGAGGTTTTTGACAGGTGCAGTGAGTAATGGTAATAGCAAAGATTGGGAGCTCATCTGTGAAATGACAGGATAAATAACTCACAGGTGATTCTTACTTGCCTGCTGCATCTTCACTACAGGCCTTTGTTCTTAAGTCATTTGATTTTCTATAGCAAGTACATCAAGGAGAAAAGTGCTTTCTAGCTTTTTCGTTTGAGTTCCCAGACTGCTGTGGGGAGGATGGGGAGAAGAGGTAGGCATTATTTCTGCTTTTTAATTAGGTCACTGATTTCACTCTTACAGAAAGTGTTTGAGCTGGAACTGAGTCAGTGGCAGATCCGCAAAGGCAACTCTGTTTTAGTTTGCTTAATTTTATTGTCTGCACAGATACATTAGCTGCTAGGAGAGGGAAAAGTCCTTTAAAATGAAACTGTGCATTTCAGTCATCTTGGCCTTATATGGCCTAGGAAAGTCTTTTGTGCTTGACACTATGGAATGGGTTTTTAAAGATCTGTGTTCTGGGTGGATTCTTGCAGTTCAGCAACAGTCAGTGTGAGGCAGAGAGTGAAGACCTGAACTATGACTGTCCTTGTTTTGGAATAAGAGTTTCAAGAATACAGTATAAAAGAGTTGGTGTAAGAAGTGGGAGGATGTCAAGAGAAAAGGGCTGGCAGAGCAAATGGAATCATGGGAAGAGGTGCCTTGCAGCCCATGATCAAAAGTTGGCACATCTTCATCTGTCATGGCAGCTGCTTTGGCCTGATTACCCCTCTGTGCCAGTGGGCACTGGGGAACTCCTTGGGCTGAAGAGGAGTCACCCAGTAACTCCAGTGCAAAACCTTGTAAAGAAATGAAGTGTGTGTGTGTACAGGTATGGTGAGAACACCTTTATCTGTGGTTATTACTAAAGGAGGTGAGGCGGAACTCTGAAGTGAGAGAAGAAAAGGGAGACATTCTTTATTCCCCACTGATTCACTACCTAAAAAACCTGTAAAATGTGAGTGTGCTGTACAGCTACATTGGAAGGAAAGGCTCAGGGATTCAATTTGTGTGCTTCAGTTGAACAGTGAAAGGAAAATCAACTAATTATCTTAATAAGCCAGTTCAGTGTTGTATAGTAAACCCTTTACAACTGCCATCATGTTTCCTCATCCCAGAGGTACAAAACCTGTTTTTCACATCTGTGAAACACTGGCAAGGATTGTTGGATGGATTTTCAGGTTGGTATATGAAAAACCAGAAGCATTTAACAATTCTTGCAAGTATTTTTGTGGTAATATGTTGCAAATGTGATATCTGCAGGTTTATTTGGGTTGCATTAACAGTTGTATGTCCAAGGACTATACTCAGACATGACTGGTGTTGCCTCAGATGAGGAGGGAGAAGGCAGAGAAGCAGGCTGAGATGGGGTCTTTGGAGGTCTGTTTTATTTCACCAGAGCCTGGTTCACAAGCAGAAGGTAGCCAGAGCTCGTTGTTTTGGTGACTGTGTCCTTTTCTGTGTTGAATCCCTGTGCAGAGGAAGTGGAAATTTCATGTTTGGTTTTCCTGACTCCTCGATCCTCGGCTGTTGTGTCAGCTTCCTTTCAAAGCCGCTGTTTGCATGGAAAGCTGTGGGATACAATCACTGCTGTTAGGGTGTGTGTTTTAAAGGGATTCTACTGAAGGTTATTGCTCCACTCTTATGTGGTTCATATAGTTAAATTTTCACATTTTTCAAGTGATTTTTTTTTTAAGTGGACTTTTAGATCACTTTGTGTCTATGAGCAGAAGTGGTAAGATATTTGGGGTTAGAACTAAAATGGGATCACAGCCTTGTTTTTCTCTGTATTAGGTGTGGATTCTTTAATGAAACAGGAGGTTAAAATTAAACCACCTAATAAAAAGCACATTTTTGGTAATGGTATTAAACTGCCAAGAGGGCTGTTACTATTGCACAGTCGCAGTAACGTGCAGTTACTCTTGCAGCAACAGCTGTTCTATATAAAAGTTTCAGATTAAAAGTACTGTGGGGGAAATAGAGATACAGCTATAGAAACATACTCTGCTTCTGTTCCTACAGGAAAAAGTAGCTGTAGTGCAGACTCATAAATCAAAAGAAAAGGGAGCACGCCTTGTGTACATTAAGTCAGTTTTGTGGCTTGAGCTTGTCAGTCAAATGTAATGAAATTCGTATTTCTGCTGAAATTGCTGTTTTCTGCTTTGGAAAGAAACACAGAAGATTTCACAAGTTCATGAAATGCCATGAGTTATAAATGCATGGGAATTCTGTGGCTGCGGAAAAAACTGTTGAGGCAAAACAAGCTAATGATATTCTTTTAATGCAAGGGAAATAACATCATGGAACCTGGCAGATACTAACCTTGTGTACGTGTATGTTTTTCTAACATGTGATGTGCCACCCAGTAATAATCCAGTTGTAGGAGGAAAAAAACTAATGATCATGGGAGGAGATGTATCGTTGTTTTGTCACGTCATGACATTAAAAAAGGATCATTGTCAATTTTGGTTTTAAACAAAAACCAAGTGAAAAGAATGGGAAATTCTGTGTAGTGTCTCTGTTATTTTGGGGGGGGGGGGGTGTGAGAGGTTGATGAAGCACAGTTAAAACGGCTGAGACTTCTTACTCAAACACTGCTTTGCAGAGTTATTAATACTGACAGCTGCTTTTCCAAAGAAAGGAAGACTTGCGTGATTCCAGAGATGACGAAAGAGAGGATACCTTAGTTGTTTTAGCCAAACTATTCACAAAACCCTGCTGGTGTGTTGTTTTTCTTGTTACCTTCAGCAGATGGTATTAAGCCAGTTGTAGACATGTCTGAACAAGAAAATACACATTTTTACCGTGTTACTCAGCATTATAAAAGTTTGCCAAGACTTAGCAGACTTACATTAATTTTTCATTGATGGTAATTTCTTTTTGGCTGTCCAAAAATGGGTGCACTTCGTACACACAAGAGTCTTTATAGGCTTGCAAATATTTGTGACAGTTGTTGGCAGTAACCATACATGAGCTCACTTACTCATTGTGGACCTACAAGCTACCTGTCTGGAGAGCACCCTTTGCCCCAGGGCAGTGCATTATTCACTTGTGTATCCATTAGTTCCTGTGTGGAAACAATGGTATTTTCCATCTGTGCAGTAACAGTTGCACACCCAGGAAGCTGCAGAGATCATGACAAAATAGCAACCAGCCAGGAGCCACTTCTCCATGTTCTTTCAGCCTCTCAGACCTGTGGTTCATCCTCGATAGCTGTGCCGTAGTGAACTGAGATGCTGATCTTGGTCCTGACATCTGGCTCCCTGTTTTGTGTTTTCAGAGAGCAGTGAATTCATTGTGTTGCTTACGTGTTAGGATGCCTCTGAATTTCTGCACTAGTCACGTCTCTGACATAACATGGATATTATATTTCTGGCTGGACCTATCTGTTGTTGCTGTGACTATTCTCCTTTGCAAGTATCATGGGATCTCGTTACCGTTAAACTGTAGTTTCTCTTCATCTACCACTGGCATATTCAGTACCTGTCTGACCAGTGAGGAGTTGCCAGTGTGACTGGGAGGCAGTGTTTGCAAAAGTACCCAGCAGCTGCTTTGTCAGTCAGGCAAAACCCGTGGTGCTTTTCAGGTTGGGGTTTATAAGGACCTGAATTGAAAAATATCTCCTCAGTTTAATTAGTATTCCTGGAAACTTCAGATTTTCAAGTGTGAACAGAGAAGAAATTGAAACTAGCTCATTGGTAGCTACAGTAAAACCCAGTGGCCAGTGGTGAAACTCTCAGCAGATACAGTGTGTTCTCTGGGTGATGGAGGTGAGGGGAGCGGTGCCGCAGGGCACATCCTGTTCCTGGGATTGGACCCTTGGACCTGTCATCTGCATCATCTTGTCTGAAGGTGGAGGAAGGGCAAAAAATAATCAGCCTAAGTAGAAATGCAAACAAAGCATCATGCTTTTAATCACAGGGGCAGTGTGGGAATCATAAATCAGGGAGAGGGCTGACGGAGTGGTTACAGGAAGCACACATGATTAGGAGAGGTTACACTTTGCTTTCAAGATACTTCAGCTGCTCACTGACCCTGAATGCACTAAATTTTTGCATAGCAAATATGATGAATAGAAAACAAGATTATACAGAAAGAAATCAACATTATGTAGATTTTCTCATGTACCCCTTGAACTGCATTTTCTGTGCTCTGAAATATGTATATCCCTCTTAACCACACAGGGTAACAAAACACTACACGCTTCTGATGGTGTGTACAACATACACACACACAAGAGTGCTCCTCTATTCCTATTTCTTTACTCATGTGGAGTTTTTTCCCCCTAGCTGCCTCTCAAGATTGTAAAAAGGTTATAGTATGATGGAGTTCTTTTTCCAGAAAAGAAACCAATGAAGTTTGAAGAGACAGAAGAACACTGTAAAGTAGCTTTTGTGTTCATGTAGATACTGTGGAGGTACCTCTTGTTTTCTTGCTGGTGCCAGCAAGGGCAAAACAGGAATGCTCATCATTGTATTTCTAGATCTATGTTCTTAGGCACAGCTGTGAGCCTGGAACCACAGCCATGACAATTTAGTAGTCATTCCTTATCATAAAAAAATATTTAAGTTTCAGTGAACTTATATACTCACAAACTTATATTTTCTAGACTCCATTAGTTATTTTAATCAGATATTTAATCTCCTTTAAAAATTTTTCTTCTTTTCTTTGATGACCCTTTCTTAAGGCTTACAGTGATCTTTGCCTTTCCTTCTTGTACAGTAATCCAAAACTGACCTACTGCTATAATACCACTTGGGGATTAAAGATTTCTAGGACCTATTTTCTGTTCTATTTTAGTTTTGCAAAGCCTTAGGCTTCTGAAACAAACTTTATATCTTCAAAAATGTCCTTATTTTTAATATATCTATAATAGGGCCCAACTTCAGACACTTTTGGCCTGATTTTGAGAAGTTCCCAAACTTCCAGCAGATGCATTGCAAGTAATACATGTCCAGAGACTTCTGTTTCTCAGTTCCATTACACTGAACTTGTTGAATGTTTTTGTTATTTTTTTCCTCTCCCTTTCCAGTTTTGCAAATGGTATCAGTAATGCCTCTGCTGTCCTGCACTTCAAGGTTCCCAAGCATAAGCTTTGAGAGCTTTTTTTATAGCTCTACACAGTGGTAGCACTTTATTTGTTGTGTTCCTGATGTGTAAAAATATTGTAGCCAATGATATTTCGTTTCATTGTGTGCAGGTAATTTGATTATGTCACTTGTAAAACAGAACCAGAAGACTCTGCAGGGCTCTGCCTCCAAGTTTACATTTACCAGTTTAGGAGCTGGTTTGAGATCAATCAGTGCCACTTGATTGATTGTACACTGAGTGTCTCTCCTTTCCAAAAAGAAATTCCTTCTCCACCTGTGTCTTACCCCACAGGCATTTCTATAAAATTCACTTGGAAACTTCTCCAGATCAGGCAATATCATTTGGCAACTTCTAACCTTGTAACACCCCAAAGTTCAAAGGGGTTTCCAGACTCAGAGAGAGAATGCCAGGCTCCTTCAGCTCCGTACAGTGAGCCTCGTGCAACAGGAGATTGCAGGCAGTCCGAGCTGCAGGCCCTCACCTCTCGCACCCAGTTTGTGTCTCCACTCCTTGGTCCAGCACAGCTGCAGAGCTGAGGGCGGGCAGCGTGCAGGGGAGATGTGTTTCACTCATCTATGCACAGACAGAGTAGGAGAAGCCTGAGACAGGTGTAGGTACAAGTTATGGGCTGAATCAGCCCTGTGCAGATCCGCTGGGGGCTAAAGAGTAAATTCACCAGGTAACAGCAGTACTGGAGGATGAGATTCCAGTCCTGAAAGCCTCCCTGCGTCTCCTTAAGCAGTCTGAGTTGTTCTGTGATGCAGTCACTTGGCTGCAGACTCAGGATTTAACTTCTGGGGGGCTCACTAATACTGTGGCAGCTTATTGGTTTAGCAGTTGCAGCAGCAGGATTATACTTTGGTAAAAACAGAGTCGCTGTTACGAAGTTTCTTCAGGCCTCTCTTCTCCCTAAGCTTTCTGGGTTAGTGGTCCGCAAGTCATATTTGGATGAAGGTGGTTTTTTTTTCTTATTTTCTTTACAGCTCTTTGATTTGCTGTCTTTTTAGTTTGAGGGCTCTGCCTTATGGCTGGTAGGTGACCTGTTAATGTCCTGGAAACTGGAGTTTTTTGAAAAGGATTGATGCCTTCAACATTAAGAAAAAATTCCTTTGCATTAGTCCATTTTAACAGCCAAGGCAATTTTCCACATGGTGGCTTTATGGAAATGGGTTGCAGCTCTTGCCGACCATGACCAGAACATTACAGGAAATGTATTTTCATGGAAGATTTGCTGCAATTGCCAGCTGGAGAAAGGGAGGGGGACAGGGGTTTGTTCTGTTAATGGACAACTGCGTGCCATGGTGTGAATCCCTTCTGTTAAATTAAATTGGTTTACACTTTCCACTCTTGCTTGTTCCATGCTGAAAGAAGTAGTCAGTGATGAGCCGTGTGCCTGCGTAAGGCCGGACGTGTTGGCGTAGCGTGACACCTTCTGCCGAAACGCGCTGAACAACAAACACATTTGGGTGTCTGACTGAGATCATTTAGGCGGTACAAACAATTGGAATGTTTCCGTGGAGTGGCTTGGTCAGAACCGGAACTAATGGAAATTGGCTTTGCAGCCTCAGTGCTTACAGGGGGTAATATCTTACATGATTCACTGGAGTGCCGAGTGAGAGTTAAGTCTGAAGATATCATTGCACATGCGTGCCTTTAAACCTGTGAATAGTCTCTCTTAATTCAAACTTCAGCATGAAAGTCTGAAGGTTTGGGTGGGTTTGGTGCAATGTGAGTGTGTTTTTTTCCATAGCTGCTACAGCTGGAAGTTTGATACTTTCCAAGTGGAAATAGGAACGATATGTGGCTTTATTTAGATGTGAAAATGTTATCTGTGCTGGGAATATATGATTACTTGCAGGAAAAAGCACTGCTTGACCGATTCCCCTGTGGTAAATATTTGAATTCCAGTAGGTCCATTATCAATTCCATATGAGATATTTTCCAGCTCTTCCTGCATACGCAGGAGATGAGAACAAAAGAAAAACAGAAAAGAGCAGAGCACGTAGGTACATCCCCTCGGCTAAACTCCTTGTTCCTGGCAAAGTAGTTTGGAGCTGTGGGGCAGCAATACCTCTTAAATACTCATGTAGGGTCTTATGTTCTCATTTAATATTTCTACCACTTGATTTCAGTTCTCTCTTGTAAGGAGTTTAGAGCTGAGCTCTGTGAATTTGTGTTGACCTGACACTGAATAGGTAAGTCTGTTGAAACAGAGTTTAGCAGAGATTTTACTTGAAATGAGCAAATGTCTTTATAAAGAAGTGTATGCCATAGGTTTTACTCTCTTAGAGTTACATCAAACTATGGTGGGGGTGGGAAGCCCATCCACGTGGTAAATACAGCATTTGTAAAATAGTTTTGGAGGGATTGAGGCTTTTATAGTGATCTGTGGAATTTTCAGTGGTTGTGTTGGTTTTGCTTTGAATTGACTCTAGAAAGTTTTAGTGCCTACTGTGTGATGTTTGTAATTACAGGAGGAGGGAAAGAGGAAATGGTGAAGTAAGACTAATTTGATAAAATTACCCTGAACATACAATAGATGTATTTCTTGATAAACTGCCAATCTGTGTGTTAGAAAGTTTTCATTATTAGTCCTTTAATTTCCCATTCCCATCAAGGAGGGATTTGTTCAGCTATGTTTGCTTGAAAAAAACCACTGGAATGACCAACTGAAATTCACCCTTTTGAGGAGGTACTGTTTTATGTTAAGAGCATCTACTGGATGAATATGCTTGATACATAGTTCGTGTGGCATATGCTATATTTAAAATCTGTTTTAAATTTTGATCTTGTCAGCAGCATTATAATAATGTTGCACAGCTATTTCTGCTATATTTGTCATGTTTTAACATTAAGTGTGTTACACAGAGAGGAGCACCAGAGGAAGTTTGAAGAAATTGGGAAGAGGGAGGTGGAAGGGCTGGGGCTTTAGAGATGACATTATCTTGTTCCCTTTTTGTGACTAAACTGAGAAAGTAGGAGGTTAGTGCTTATTGCTGTGTAAAGCTGGGTGATTGTAGCGAGAGAATTATATGGGTGGATGATCTCCAAACATTTCTTTAGTCTCTTGAACTTGAGATTTGGAAAATATGCATAAAGCTCTTGAGGCTGCAAAAGCAATTGAATTTAGAGCTGAGGTGGGGAGTCAGTCGTGCAGTGCCTTATCCTACAAGGGAACGAGGCACCCTCTCTGTGCTGGCCCTGATTGCTGCTCAGCTTCTGGACAGAGAAATGTGCAATGAAACACCTCCATCAAGAGTGGTACGTGGATACAGCGAGAAAGGGAAATGAAGGGGAGGAGGAGAATAAAAATAAAACCTTAAGTCCTGTCTATACAGTCAATAAAAACAGGGTGTGAAGCTCTTTCTTTGCCTTTTTTAATTGTGTTGATGGGTATCCATTCTTAGCCTGGACTTCACCTGTCATCTGTACCACTTGGTGCAAGACCTGGAGTTCAGTAAAGCAGTCGGATGAGACGCAGTGCAAGAGTGCAATCATTACACAAATCAGCACTCCCCTCAACGACTGTTTCCACCTGACTGGAGTGGCTTCTGTGGTAGATTGAGTATGACATGCCATCTCATATCCCAAAGAGTTATTAAACCAATGTACCATGCATGACTTCTTCACACAGTATCACCAGGGGATGGTTAAATATTCACTGGGACAGGAAGAAGTGCAGGCTTTTGAAGACAATCAAGCTCTCCCATGCCAACTGACTATTAAAAACTTAATGAAAAATTATGGTTTTTCCCAATCATGCCCCACTGTACACTTGGAGAGCTCTGTACAGCCTCTTCCCTCTCTGAGTCCTGTTAGCAAAGAAGCCCCTGGAAGAGGAAGGGAGTGTGCTGTGTACATGGATGAAACAACATAGTTCTTTGCTGATTAGCAGATGGATTGGTGCTTAGAAAAAAATTTGTTAAATATGGTTCTGCTCAGCCTTTAGTAAGGGAGATAAATGAGTCACGTGCACCACAGAAGGAACAATATGCTCCCATCAGTCAGCAGGTGATTGACTTGTGTGTGTTAGTAGATACTTGCTGGCATGGATGAAAATACTGCTGCTTTTTGGGGAAGGATCAATATAGTTACAGTATCTGCTTCAGGAATAAGCATTAGGTTCTTGCACTGGGAAGGACATTAAAAGCTTGATGCCAATTTGTAAAACTTGAAAAATGCAGAGTTAAAGCTCAGGAATCCTTAAGGTCTTTGTTTGCCTTGGACATTCAGCATCTAAAAATACAACGTTTTACCTCTGTATTTGTTACTTACCTGTAAGAGTGAATGTACATAACAGAAGCTGTGCAAGTGGGAGGAAATGAGAGGGTCCATCTCTGATGTCTTTGTTCATTGCAATATTTTGAATGATGGAGCAATCTGGCATTTTGCTTATACAGGAAGTTTTCTCTTCGGCAGCTGATTATCCCCACTGACCATGTTGTTTGGATTATTTTTTTTTTTTTAATATATGTGTGTAATGCTAAAAAATGGTACTGGACTCTGTGTCTTGAGCTTTTCTGTATTTTGTTATCTTGACTTTTTGTTGTTGCCAGTTCCCCCCCCGAGCTGGGTACCTAGCTGTGAGCACTGCATTAACATGTTTCTGTAGTTCACTGACTGCTGTAGTTCTGTGATGAATCTTCCTGGCTGGACTGGGAATGGATTTCCTTGGAAGTGAAAAATAATGGGCTGAAGGCAAAGTTTTAGAAGTTGCTTCCTGTTTTTTATCCATGCTTTACAAAGAGACTCAAGTTTATAAGAGAGACCTTCACTGATTCAGAAAAGTCCCAACTGGCTCCTTGCCTTTTAAATAATAAGAAATAGTTCCGCAAGCAGATGTTTTAGTTATGAAACAGCCAGCCTTCATGATCAGTGGCTATCTGTTCTGAAAGGCATTGTGACCTCAGACACACCTAAAGTGGCTGCAGGAAGGAGCAGTGGCACTTGTGCCTTGAAAACAGAGGCTGCCTGGCATTAATACCACGTGGGGCTGGTTTAATTGGAAAGTATCCTTTTGGTTGTGTTATGCAATTGCATTTGTTGAGTAGGTGTCTTGCTAAGTGAAGGGTGTCTCAGAAGATAAGAAAACCTGTGATGCTGATTTTTGAGCTCATGAGCCATAAAAGTCTATTGTTTGCATTACTGCTGTTGGTTCTTTTTACAGGTTACAGAATACCTGGAAGGAAGCGAAGTTTGTATCTTCTTGCAGTCTTAACTAAATCCTTCCCTTATCTTGGATATAGGGAAAGATCTTGTGCTGCTAGAGGTTACAGTTGGGTGGCACTGGGAAAATGCAGAGTCAGCCTCACCAGACACTGAATAGAACTGAGGGCACAAAAGAATTTATACCCTTCATTCCAGTCTGATTCATTGCTTGATCACAGATTGTCCTGTCTGTCATTAATTTAAAGAGAAGTCTGCTTTTCTGAAACAGCTGAGTGTCTTTGAAAGTTGGGTTTACACAGGTCTCTTTTACAGATGGGTTGCTTTTCTGCTTTATCTTAAGCATTTTGCTTACTGGATGTTTGTATTTGCATCTGAAGAGCTGATGCTTCAAAAAAGAAAACGGATCAGAAAAAAAAGAGAACACCAACTTATTTTCTCAGCTGCTATAAATTGGTGTAGATATCCCCTTATTAACCAAAGTTCCTGTCTCAGTGCTGAGCTGAGGATCTACAGCTGCAGACTCGGAGCCAGTTACAGAGTCAAGTGCCCCCGTGCCCAGTGCTGGCACGTTCGGTGAGGGCAGGTTTGGCACAGAGCAGCTGGCAGTGGTGATGATCTGTTTGTGCAGCAGCAGTGAGAGGGTGAGCAATGATGCTCACTGAGTATGGGATCCTCTGGGATAACAGGGAGTAGTGCCACTGCAGTGCATGGGCTGTCACCTGTATTCTTTATTTTCCTAAACAAAGAAGAAATAAGCTTTTATGCTTATCTAACAAAGTATTGTGTAACTTTATTGCTTTTGACTGTTGTGTGCTGATTATAGAGGCCAGATTAAGATATTTCTTTTGCCCTTAACATCAACATTAACCTATTCAAAGGTACCTCTTTTATCGGTGCAAATCCAAGACCCTTACAGTCAAAATTTGACAGTAAAATTTGGTGTGTAGGGTTATAAAATAACTCCACTGAAAAATGCTATCGATGTTAATGGAACAGGGCAGTTTGCAGCCTGGAAAGAGTGAACTTGTGCGTTACATGGGTAAAATCTGGGGCAATAATGTCTACAGTAAATGGAGGAGTTTGATGGGTGTTCTACCAGAGCTTGGGCACCTCTCCTAAATGGAGTAGGAAGGCACAAATAGATCCCTCATCCTTTCTGCAAGCAGCAAGTGTAATAAAAAGCTTCATTGGGTTTTGTTTTCCTTCCTTCAGGCAGCAGCTGAATTGCAATTATATTTAGGTTTTTTTTCCATTTATTAGAATAAGAAAAATACCTATTATTCCAGCATTACCAGTTCAGACATGAAAATGAAAATGTTTGTTTACTTATGTTACAGGAGGCTGAGTGCATGATCTTACTTGCACTGCCATCAGTGGCAAAGCTCCTACTGATTTCAATGAGAACTGGGTTGTCCTCTTTTTGGGAACAGGAGATGCTGTGACCAGCTTAATTTGTGACAGCTAAAAGAGGGTTCAGAGCCAAGAAATTGAAAAACAACCCGCAAAAATGTGGAAAGACATATTAGAAAAACATCCAGCTATCATATCTGTGGGCCTGGTAATAATTTTAAGGGAAATAAACAATGGCAGTGGACTCTGAAAACATGCAGTGATCAGTAAAAAACACCAGATAGTTGGAAAATTCATCCCTGAAGGAAGAGGTATCTCTTTTAAAAATGATAATTTCAAAACAAATAAAGCAGACATATAAAAATTCACATTTCTGAAGCATAAAGTGAGATGTGTGTGGATTTGGTACAGCACAGTTTAATTTGTCTCGAGATGAGCTTTGTGGGTGTCCCAGCTTGCAAGTCCAGTTGTCTGTACATGTTCCCAGGCTTGCAGCAGGATGGGGGAAGAAGGATGTTGGTGCTGTTTTTTCCAGGTCTGGAGGAGGCTCCAGTCAGAGCAAACAGCCCTGTGGTGCTTTGTGCCCAGAGCTCCCTTCACTGGGGCTAGCCAGCTGAAGGTGTGCCTGCAGAGTGGGAAACTGAGAGCAAGCGGAGCATTTTAAATTTTTCCTTGCTTCTCATGCTGGCAAGCACAAAGTGGAGCTCATTCTGTTTGAGTTTTACAGTATCTTAGCCAAAGTTTATGTAGTTCATCTCTCTTCTGTTCGGTGAATAATCACCAAAACAAAAGTAATTAGTCTGTCTTTTTTTTTCTTACAAATCAACAAGAAGTTGTTATGAACACCCTTGAAATAGAAGACATGGGAATAAGTGTTGAGAAAGGAACACAGTTTGTTGTTTTTTGGTGTTTGTTTTTTTTTTTTTAATTGTTAATGCCTTGCTGTAAATAGAAAGCTTTTAAATTTAAACAACAGTTCTCAAGTGATGCCAAACAAGTTAAATGTGTCCTTCACTCGAAAGCTTTTGATGAATTTGCTTTCTCTTGGGGATGAACTTGAGCAGAGCAGTGATAACTCTTCAGTGGACCCAACTTTTATTTCTTGTCTTGCACTTATATTTACGAACCTTAACTGTCAGTACTTATTCGAGGTTAGGTTAATGCATTTTGTTACTGCGCTGGCACACCAGGGCAGGGAATGGGTCATGGCAAGGCTTTGAACAGGCTGCCACGGTTGCTTGGGGAGCTCACTGCACCCAGGAGCAGCTTAATGGTCTCACAGATTGATTCCCTTTTCCGTGGGCTGGAGCCACCCTGGGACTTTTGCCTTAGATCTGAAAACTTTCTGCTCTTCTGAGAAGAATAGAGAGGGAAACAACTCTGTTAGCCACACACAGGTACTGGACTGTGAAATGGGAGTTCAGAGGAAATGAACTGATTTCAGTTGCAGTTCCACAGCCTTGTTTTACTGCAGGAGTTGGTATCCCCTGGCTTCAGCAGCTGCCCTTCCTTTTCCTTAGGGGCAGCCAAGGATTCACGTTACTTGTTCCTGTAAGCAGCTTGATCCTTATTTACTTGGTTGGTCCTCTTCCTGCTCATCCCATGCAGATGGAGTGCAGTTACTGCCTGCTTGTTGCGTGTTTGAGGTGGTGGAAAACAGCATGAAGATGATGTTGACAAGAATGGGCACAACTGGTTTGGGTTAATTTGGGGGAGGTTTTTGTGTGTTTTGGTGAGGTTTGTGTTGGGGTCCTCCACCCAACATTGTGTGCATGTTCTGAAGAAAGAGCATTTCACAGAGGGAAATGGCATTATTGCTTATTTCAGACTGGGTGGCTTATTTGATTGCTAACCAGATGGCACATCCCTGTCTTAAATAAATAAAGTATCCAGTTAGGTTAAACACCGTGTAATTTAAACTGTTTGGGGAGGGGAAGGGTGAAAAGGGGGATTGGTTAGCAAACACTAAAATTACTCTGTTCCTGGTCTTCCTTATCTCTAGTTGCTGTGGGAATCCAAGTGCTGCAATTTCAGATTCCCGTTCAGCTTTTTGGTCTTGGCAGTTTAAGTAGATTTGTATAGCTGCAGACAACCTACAGGATTGGGCATTTGGGGTCTTAAAGACGAAGATTTGCTTCTGATACTATGTTTCATGTTTTCAAATTAACTATTGAGCTCCTGGTGACTGAACTTCCCTTTCAGTGTTTGTGAGAGTGATCCCAGACTCAAGAGCTCTCTCCCTGTATTTTATCAACTGTTCTTTTTATTTAGTTTTGGTTATGGCCCTGCGTATCTCACTATGAAGTACTGCTGTCTGCAAGGTTTCATTCTTTCCATGACCACTTTTCCCCTCTCCAGAGGAAGGTGTGTCTGTAAGACAGGAATGTGTATCATCCTGTGCAATCTCAGTCTCCAAGAATGGTGCCAGAAGATGAGGCAATGAAATTCTGACCCCTTGAAGGATTTTGTGTCTCTGCAATGCATCATCATCGTGTGCTTTTCCCACCCTTGGCCAGATCCCTGCACACCTTTCCCTAGGGAAGGGGTGGCCGTGACTACACAGAATACAGAGTTCTCAGACTGAGAAGTGGTTCAGCATGAAACACACCACAGTAGGGGGGACCAAACCCAGGCTGATACTCGTTTTTTCACCATCAATTTGTGATTTTGTGGCATGGTTCTAGAAAATCTGTTTCTTTTCTCAAGTAAATCTAGTTTGAGGAATTTGGCAGCAAACCCTTTTAGACAGGGAGTTTTGTTTGGAAGGCTTTTATCTTGTGGAGTTTTAAAAACGTGTGTTGCCCACTTTGCTGCGCTGAAACTATTGCACTACCTATAACCAATATTAGATTCTTTCCTTCATTCACTTTTTTTTGTCTAATTATATGTTTTCACATTGCTTTCAGGTGGGATGAGTTAGGATCAGGGTGTATTAGCCTTTAGCTTGCCAGTGATAAGTGATTTCCTCTGTGACAAAGGTGAGGTAGTAAAAGTTGCAAAATATACGAGTTCTGGGCTGGCATTTAATATTCTTCCTTTTCTGTACTCATTCCACCAACAGCCCTTCAGGTGAGTGGAGTGAAATGCAGCCACAGGCTGCAGGTACATTGCACTGCAGCTGCTCTGTCCAATGCTGAGCTGCCTTTATGTAGCACCTTATTTTTGGTATCAGTAGTACCTCCTGTGGTCTGGCACAAAGTACCTGCATCTCGTCTAGTTTCATGAATAAATTTTACAGCAGTCAGAATTATGCTGTTGCCAGTAACTTTGCAATTTACAGTTCACTTTAACCGCAGAATGAGCAACACAACCTATGTTCTTCAGTTGACTTTTGTTTCTTCTTGTACTTTGTTTTTATCCCATGCCACATCACCACTGTCTTGGTTGTACTTATGCAAGTGTTCGGGGACCAGACTTTAAAACAATATCCCTGAAAGAAGTGCATTTAAGTGGATTTTCTCTAATCCACATCACTTTTGATTTCTGCACAAGGTCCCACAAGTATCTGCCTCAGCACAGCCGAGAGGAAGACCCAAGTATGCTGTTGAAGCAGACATGAAATATTGATTTGGGGTTTTTTCTCAATCTGTACCAAGTGTTTTCAGATGCTGTGGAGTTGGTGTGTCCCGAGACCACTGACACAACTGTTCAGTCAAAAGCAGTGTGAAGGACTTAGGGCAAGGCAGCAGGAACTTGGCACTGCAGGAGCAGAGCCCACACAAGGCAAACACGAACTGTGCATCTCCCTGAGTGTGCTCTGTTCTGCACTTTCCACTGCTGTCAGTCTTCACAGAAAATCAGCAGCATTGCCTTTTCCTCCTGCCCCCAGTCACTTACCTTGGCAGAACTGAACTGCTGAGCCCAGTGATGTCTGTAAAGCTCTTGGCTTTGTCACTGTGGGTTATTTGTTACCTTCCCAGCCCCTGTTCATTCTACCTGTGTGCCGGCAGGCAGTGCTGGGAGGTGAAATTCACCAATTTTAAGATGATAAGTTGTCTAAAAAAAGGCTTTTTTGGAAGGAGATAATTTTTGTGCTGACTTTGTAATCTTTTTGGTCTTCCACAGAGGTTCTGTAGCATGGCAGACATTTGTTTGTAGTTTAGTATTTCAAGTTCTGTGAGTTTTGGCATGCAGAATTTTTCTTTTGGTGTTTTTATTTGTTTATGTTACTTCCCAGATTATCTTTGTTAGTAATGTATATATGAATAGTCTATTATAATGCCTAATCCCTTATTAACAGAGACCTGGAAGGATCAACTGTGCTGTAAAAGAATAATTAGCTCTTTTTTCCCTTTACCCTGAAAATGAAAATTGAATTTTCACTCTGTGTCGTATTGACTTTGAACAGTTTATTGAGAACTAGGTTAGAGAAAGTCTGACTCCCACCCAACAGGCTAATCAGTCAATGGCTAATAGACCCCTGATGCTCCACAGCCACCAGCTAATAGATTTTCCATTGTTGTACCTTCCTTCTTGGTCAGATAATCTGTTTCAGCAGTTGAGCTATGGAATGCACAAATAGCACTTTGCAGAGTGTGAAGACCCTAAAATTTCCATAGAAAGTTTCCATTCATTACGATTGGTAACTTGCCAGCTTCTCCCTGCTTTTCTCCTGTTCCTCTTCCAGTTCCGTTAAAAAATGCTGCTTATTAAATCTGGAGCTCCTGAAAGGTCGAGGACTGAGGGTTCTGCTGTCCCATGGAAAGCAGGAGCTCGCTTGCCTCCCCCTGGCTGAGCTGTGGAGAGTGTCAGGCTCTCTGCGAGCACTGCCCTGCCATGTGGTTGCAGGGTCACAGCTGCTCCTTGCTCTTGGGACACACAGACACAGAACATGCCGCTGCTTCACCTGTCGGGGTGCAGGTAATGGCAGAGCACGGGTACAGCTCTTCTCTGGGAGGGAAGCTGATGTTTCGAGAGCTCCCTAAAAGCCTGTAATCTGCCGTGAAATTTGTGACTATAAAAATGGACCGTCACAGATGGGCATTATTAACAAATGAGTTAATGCCAGCGAAGCGTGAAAGGAAAGTAAAAACATAGTAGATTATATTGTTCCTCTGCAAGAATGAGCCTCTAAAAATAAGCTTTTGAGTTAGTCTTGCATGCTGCTGCACCCCGTGGGTCCAAACAGGAGACCAGGCCTCCTTGCTTCTGCTAGAACTTCTCTTAAAATTGTCAGTGGGAAGGATGGAGCCAAAATACTACATAGACAAGGAAGTCTAACTGTGAGAAGCATCTCTGGGGTCTGTAGGTCTAATACAAGCAACTGAAGGTGTTTGGAGTTCCATTGGTAATTCTGCAGTGAGCACCCAGCCCTGTTTCTGCACAGAACTCTAAAAACAGCTCTCCAAGAGCCATTTTTAACCAGCATCAGAAGTCAGCACCTCCTCTTCTTTTATATAGGAGCTTAATAGGTCACTGGATTAAATTATTCATCTTGAGAGGAGGAGAAGAGGAGTAATTAGGAAAAAAAAATCCATTTGTCCCTGTGCACTGTTTTGTGTCTGCACATCCCCACCCACCTCCTGTCTTGACAATTGTAATTTTCAGAAATTTTAGCTTGGTTAAGGCTAAGTTGTGGGGATGGAGATGTGGATGGACATATGCAGCTGCTCCTACCCTCCACCCGCAGTCAACGTGGGTTTTCATAGTATTTGGGTGATGCATCGACAAGTTACTTTTTCATACAAATAACAAATATTTTTAAGGATAATCCCCAAGAAATTTATTTTTAAGAGGAAAACCACCACCTTTACAGTCAATTTTCACTTCTCTGCTGAAGCTGTAGAAGTCATTTTTAAGGAAGTGTTCAGTGTTGTAGACGTGGAAATCTGGGTGCAGTGATACACGCAGCTTTGAACGCAGAAGTTAATTACTGAAAGGTGGTTGTGCTGCAAACCTGACTTTTAGCAACTCAGACTCCAAATGTGGTTTCATGTTGTTGCCATGTTTATGTGACTTGGGGCCCTGAAAGCCAGGGCCTGGTAGACCTCTTGGGCTTTGATCTGGTTTTATGGTCTCTGCTGCGTAGCCTTCGTTGCAGTAACACGAACTTTTTTTCCCCTGACCTTGAGGGGTGAACTTGTAAAATTAAAGTAAAATGAAAATGGGGCTGATTTGGTTAAACTCTCTATTTAACATCAGCACATGAAGTGCAATAGCTCAGTTCCAAGCTCTGAGCTTCAACCACATGGCGATGTCAGGGGAGGGGACAGCCACTCCATAGCCTGTGTCTTGGGTCAGCAGGGAGAGGGAGAAAATAACCTGATTCCAGGAGAAAGATGACAGATAAATGGAAAATAAATAGCAAAAGCTTCTAAGGATATTTGGGGCGAAATAAGAGTTTTCTGGTTAAGTGATACCTGAAATAAGCTCACAAATGCTTTTTCTTTCCACAAGTTCTGTTTCTGCTGGCTTAAGCTCTAAAAGCATAATAAGACACACACAGATCTTTAGCTGATAGTGTTCATCAGAGTCTGTTACACAGCCAGCCAGATTAAATTGTTCTGAAAGATGAAGGACTGGGCAACAGAAACCAGAAGCTGCCCTGAAGGAATGACCCGGATTTCATAATTTCTTTTGTAATTTATTATCCTTTTTTAGTAGCGGTTTTCATGATATGCACTTTTAGAAGAACTCTTGGACCTAACCTTTTCTTGACTTTTGATCATTGTTTTGGTACTTTGCTGGGAGGTTTAACCCCTTGAGCTCCTGCCCAGATAGACCACGGGTGGGAGGTGTGGTCCTCCACTTCCTTAGCCAGCAGCGTTCCCTGTGTGGTGCTTAAAGCTCTTACAGACCTTTTGGGAAAACAGGGTTTGTTGTTTTGTCCAAACATTGTCAACATCCTTCCTGAGAAGGAACTTAGACTTACTGGACCCAGTCTTAAATGCCATTTCAAGCTGTAGTAAAGCCCAGACAACAACAAAGATATCTTCTAAGAATTCAGGCAGGAATCGGTTTGGATCCTTGATCCTGTAGTGTTTGCTGCTAAAGGTGGGAGGTTTCATTATTCCTAACTGCAACTAAGAATTTTTTGGTTTTTTTAGTGTCTAAGATTCCATTCAAAGCAAAAGAGGAAAAGAAGGCAGAGTAGAATTAGGAGTTAGTGTGTGCATCTAAGCCTGTACTTGAAGATTTTGTCCAGAGGTGCAGCTGGCCACTAGGGCCGTTCAGAGCACTCTTCTTGGTGGCCACCATGAGCTGAGCCCTTCCCTCTGCCTCTGAGGGGCTGAACTCCAGCACTTGCACTTGGTAGTCATTTAAAGGAAAATCAAAACCCTGATTGGATTGCAATTATCTGCACTGTGTCCTGCTGGGAAAGTGGATGTATGTGTGGAATAAAAAGTATTAGTGGCAGAGTCTGCAGAAAGAGGTCGTGGAGCTAAACCCGCCCAAGCTGTATGTGAGTCACTCCAAAGCTCCACTTCCCCTTTGAGGGGGCCAGGTGCAATCTGCCCTTCTGTGCTTTGAGTGGGAAACAACTGGCAGTTTGCTCTTTCTGAGAGGACAATCCCAGGTTAAAAACAAAAGAAAAGCTGGAACAACTCCTGTGTTTTCTGATAGTTTTTCCAGCAGAGCTTATACTATACCCTTGTATTTTAAACATCTTTTCCTCAGGCACTTGTCTCACCTGATTTGGTGATTTCTGAGCATCTTGGAATGCTGGAATGGTGTAATTCTTAGTTCATTTTGAAAACTAAATCAAAGCATGTTATGTAGAACAGCAATATGGATTCTGACAACACTTAATACTCTCTCTAATTAAAGAGTATTGAAGCTTGGTAAGTGATTCCCAAAGACAGTGTGTTTTCAGTCGGGTAGTTACCCCGATGATGAGCCATGCTGTATGATTCCTGCTCAAAATGCCAAGCTACATGTTTTTGTTTCATTTTTCCAAGCCAGTGCCTTAGCACTCACCTGATTGTTCCTCTAGACAAAAACCTAGACATTGCAAGCCGGCTGAAATTTCTGGCTTAGTCTTTGGGAGCTTGATGTTTCTGAAACCACAGTGGATTTCTAAGGAATTCTTGCTGTCAAAATCTATCCATGGTAAGCTTCCGAAAGAAACAGCTGAGGTAAACTGTAGAGGGAATCTGGATCTCTTTGGAGGTCTCCAGATAAAAGAGTGAAATGGGAAATATTTATGTTCTCCAGACCACATACAAGCAGCTTCTGCTGAAATCATCTCTCTGCCTATCAGGCCCTTAAGGGCTTGGCCGGGCTGCTGTGAGGGGTTGGGAGGTTGGGCAGGGAGGGGCTGGGTGCTCTTGTAGTCTGGCTGAGAAGGGGGCCCTGGGTTTAGGTTTCGTCTTTCAGGCTAGGAGACCAGGAAACTATTATTTCATTAATGATCTATCCAAACATGTCTGCTTATTATATGGACTCCTTGTTTATAAAAGGAAATTATGCGTTTAATGAGTAATAGCAAAGGAAGGGAAGAGGGGAGAGAAACCTACTCCGTCATCCATTAAGACAAAGCTCCTTGCAGAGAAAAGCCTTCCCTTTCCCATAATGAATTCTGCTGCAAGTGGAAACATATGCTAAGTGCTCCTGCTGTGTTAGTGTGTATACTTTGTGTATATTACCATAATTGTGCAGTAGGTGTAGAATATGAGGAGATGCCACTTGAACACAAATGCAAAGGCTTTGTAAAAACGTGGGGCAAGTTTGGCATGAAGTATGTTAGCTGGAATCTCCTTGTGAATTTGGTGAAAGATTCCACAATGCCTACAGAGCCCCTTAATCCCTGTGACATTCTTCTTTATGTTTCTGCTACCTGTTTCTTTAATGTAATTATTTCTGAAATGCATTAATACAAATCTGGTTATGAAGGTGTAAGGCAGCAAAATGAGAAAAACCAAATCATTTAAAGGGTTCTGTGTTACCTTCCAAGGGAGAGAGGGTGTCAGGCTGTTTGTGAAAGTAGCAGTTGCTTGTAACAGTAGGTTTGCTGATTATTGTAATAGGAAGGGGCGGGAGTGCTAAACGGAGAGGCAAAAAGAAATCTGAGACCAGAATACAGCACTTGAGCTCTCACAGACAAATGAAGTGCAGAAAAGGGAGACCACCTTTCTTAGACACAAGGTCACTGATTCAAACAGTTGAGTGGGACCATTGCAGTGACTCCCACACATGCTTTGAAAATGTAAAGCCACAGCACCCAATTAACACATCTGACAGTTGTTGATCAAGAAAATATCCCATTTGCTTGCTGTCTGCACCCATTACAGTTCCCCTGAAAAGTCACTGGCAGCAGGATCTAAAATCCTTCTTGGAGAAGGACGGGACAGAGGGATAAAAGATGTGAGAAGAACACAAAAGGTAGAATTGGTGTGAACAGCTCCTTTTATATCTGCATGATTTGTCATCTTTCTAAAATCGTTCCATTGCGTTTGCCTGGGCAGGTACAAACTGTTTCCGTACCAAGCCTCAGTGGGCAGAAGCCAAATGTTGCCATAAGCTGGCTTGAGATCTGGAAGAGCCTTCTGAGGCTTAGTCTTAAACTTTCTGCATGTTCACCTGGGGAGAAAAAAGAAACCCTGAATTGGCACCTGCTGGGAGTGGCATTATTTGTTGTATCACCCTGAGGTACCATTTGGTATCCCTGTGAGCTCCACAGCTGTAGTAGTATGGAAATAAGAGACTTTGACATGGTTGTGGAATACATTTTCGAGCGATTTAATCTGTTTTCTGACTTTTGTACTTAGTTCCTTCAGTCCTAGATTACTGTTCCATTTCAATGACTTGGGGAAATGTAATTTTCAGATGGAGTTTCACTTTCAGTTTCTGTCCTAAAATTTGTAGGAGGGGCAGAGTAAACAGTAATTCCAAGTGCCTTCTTTGAATCTGTGTTAAAATCCAGTGCTGTGCTTGTTCCACATTAATTTTTAGGTGTTGTTGCCCTCGGCTGTAGCAATAGAGGGTAGAAAGAGTAGCTCGGGGAGGACGTGACCCGTGTGCCTTCACAGGTACTTCGTCACTTGTGGGCCACCAGTCTTGGTTAAGATGAAACAGGTCTCAAATAAAACATTGTTACCTTTCCCACGTTTCTTTCCATTTCTACAGAAATATTTTAAATGTATTTCAGGGAGATACAAAAAATATCGATGACATTCTTACATTGAAACTGCAAGAGTTTAACATTTTAAACTTACGGTATAGCAAGAGAGAAATGACATTTTGAATACCAACATCACAGTGGAAATGATGTAACAAGCATTTTTCTGCCTACTTTAGCCTTTTTCTAAGCTTTTATTGCAGTTGCTTTCATTGCACTTAAGTCACTGTTTGCTGTCCTTACTATATATATGTTGTAACTTAACCTTGCACTTCATTACTGACCAAAAGCAATCATTGCAAGCACAACCTAAACATTCTAACTTTTAAAGGAAAATAAAAATATGATGAGTTTTATAACTAATGCATGCATTTTCTGAGTAGTAGAGTAGCATCTGTAAATCAGCATTCGTTTCCTTTAGGTCAAGGAATTGAGGCTAAATTGCCCGAATTTTTCGAAATACTTTTAAAACCCCAAATTCAGTAGCACTGAAATGATTAGATGCTGCAGAAATCCGTTACAGTTGATCTGTGGTTTACTAGAAGTGTTAAAAAGTTTTCTTTATTTCATTATAAATTTGTGCAGGGTAACTTTTTCTACTGTATCACCAAGGTTGTAATTAGGACTTCAGTTAAGGTTGTCTGAAGTCACAGCACGAGTTCTCAGTGTTGCACATGACGTCTTATTCCATCTCTCTTCTCCTGACCTGTCTCATGGTGCTGGGCAAGAAACTTCACCCTAGCATGGTAGAATGACAATCTTGCTTAAAAACCTCTGGGTTCTATTCTCTAAGTAATGACAATCATAAATAGTAAATAACCCCATAAGCATTTTCTAGTTTACCACAAACAGCTTTTGTTCATAATATATACCTTGCTGGGGTTTTTTTATTTTATTTTTTTAATGAATTATAACATGTGGAGTCAAGATAAAAATCCCAGAATACTCAGACACAATTAAAAAATAAATTGGCTCTCAGAAAGAAATACTGTGCACTTGAGTCGCTTAGAAGAAAAAGGAAAGTGGGTAGAAATGCTGTGTTGCTGCCTAGATGGAAAACATGTCAAATATGCATGAAACTCTCGGCCCAGGGGGTGGGGAGGTTGAGAAATGGAATGCATTTTTTTTATCAGCTAAAAGAGACCATTTGCTTTCAGCTTCACCTCTAATCCTGATAAAAGAGTTTCTTGAACTCAGATGCTTTTCAAAGAGAATTGAAGGGCGCGCTCCAATTTTATTTCTCGGAGAAAGTTGAAATGATAATGTTGTCTTCATATCCTCAGTGCTGCTTCAAAGTTGAGGAAAAAGCAAGAACAAAGCAGTAAAAACCCACCCTGTCTGCCCCCTCTTCCCAGGCCTGGAGACAGGGTGTTTTATTAGCACTGTTTGTACTTCCATGCCCTCTAGTAAAGCCACGTGGAGTTCAGCACATGGCATGAACCACGAGGGACAGCCCGTCCTGCTCGCTCTGTGGCTTCCACGGACTCCAGAGCCTCTGGAGGAGGGAACCACACTGGGGACTCTGTGGTGTCCCATTGCATCTACATGATAAATCTCTTAAAAACATCACCACAACTGCTGTTTCAGCCTTTGCTTTGTCAGCTCCTGTTGACATGACCCGCTTCTGAGGTGTCTGTGAAAGACCCAGGCCAGTGAGCTTGAACGTGCTGTGGAGAAGCTGCCATATGGATTAAAAATATAAAAAGTCCTTATGTCTATTAGCAGCTGCTTAAGGAAATAGCAGTTGTGCAAACTGGAAAAGGTGAAATACCATACCTGTTTCTTTATGGTTTTCTAGAAACCTTCCCCGTAAAATATTGGAAAATTTGAGAACACAGGATGTACTCGGTGAAAGATGTGTGGTGTGGTAATGGTGGCTTTAAAGCAATGAGGGACACCAGGTTGCATTCACACTGCAAAGACTCTTCTGCACAGATTGTGGTCATGTGGGGATTTTTGTCATTGTAAGTCTTTATTCATTTTGTACCTCTGCAGACCATCCGTAGACAAAAGGAGTTGGGGATCTGAAGGATGTTGTCCTTTTTTTGTAGAGAAGGAGTAGATTTTTCCCCCCTGTTTCTCAGCCTGTGGCTGCTAAAGGAAGTCATCACACCTTCACATCTGTTCTTTTTTTATATAGTTTGTAATACAGCTTTAGAGTCAGGCTGGAACACACACTTCTACTTCTGTCATCTGCAATACCCTGTTCTGTTTGAAGTTTATAATTTTCTTTTTTGTTGGGGTTAAATAAAAAGGCATTGCTTCTGCACCTTCTCATTTCAGAAGTGGAATTATGCTGATAAAGACCACAGGAACAAGCAAATGGCCACTGAAAGCTGAGAAAGAGAAAAGGATGGTATGAAGACCCTCCTTTAGGCTTTTTGGCAGTGAGTGGGTCAGGTCCTGTATCGTGCATTACTCAGAAGCAGAGAGCAATGCCTGCTGATTGATCTCTTGTATGTAGAATGTAACACTGAAGAGCTGAAGGTTCTTCCATTGTATAAATTATTTCTGATTATTTTTTAGTTTCTCCTAAGATCCTTGTAATTAAGAGAGGAGGGAACTTTTCAATCACCTGCTGGTGGGAAAAAGTTAATTCAATAAGCTTAATCACTTATCAGCTAATAAATTGTAATATGAAATGTCCTTACTCTGTACAGTGCATGCTGGTTACCTGTTCTGGCATTTGGTTCTTGTTCAGGATCCACAAGTTGCGAGCCATGTTTTTTGTTTCTAATGGGTTTTCTGCCTCTTAGTTCAGTTTGCCAGTGTGGTAAATTTGTCCCTTCACACGCCAAGTCCTGTCCCTGTATAATGCATGAATCTTCCTTCTTTTCAAGGCTCCAAGGTCTCCAAGTCCATAAATATTCCATGAACAGAAAGCCCCTTATGTTTTCCCTTTGGATTGGAAGTGGTTTAGAAAGAGGAGAGGTTGTAGAAGGGGAGGTGGCAAATGTTAAGCAATGATTCAGTTAATTCTTTTTAAAGAAATCAAAACATTTTCATGACATTCTGCTTCCTTCCCCGTCTACTTACAGCATATTTGGGCTGTTTTTCACACTAGAGTGGGGCAAGAAACTATTTTATTATTTAGTTCCTAATGTCCTTGGAATAATTTTAGTGTCAAATATCAGAGAATGGGAGGAGGTGTAACAATGGTTTGAAGTCAACATGTTGTTAATAGGATGTTATTTGTGTAATGAGCCGGTGAAGATGTAATGATATAGTACAGAACGTGGCTGTGGCATGCAGCATCAGTAATAATAGGGCTGAAATATTTATGGTCTTCTTCTCCATGTAACAGTTGTAGTTCTAATTGTTCATTTTTATGCATCCATATGATGTTGCTTTGTCTTCATGTGGTGCAGTTGTTTTTATGTAGCTTTTGTAACTCTTAAGTTCCCTTTCCCTCGCCAGAGCAGCACCTGATGGCTAGAGCTGATAGAATTATCTGAAATTATTTGCTCATCTCCTTTATTTTCTGTGTTTTTCAGTTTATTTCCATAACTCTTTTTTCCTTAGGTTTCCAGAGTTGTGCCAATTGACAATAGAGAGAAATCACCATCAGTACCTTAGAAAACCACCTAATTTTCCCGCAGGAAGTATGAAACAGGGTGTAGGGTTAACAGTACTTTTCTATTCTCTTTTCCCTGATACATCATCTTTTGCTCCTGGACATACTATTTCAGTTCCTGTCACAGTTCTCGTGCCAGAATAGAGTATCTTTGAGCTCCATCTCTGTTTCTTAACATTTCTGAGCCAAGTTTCAAAATGGCCCCATGATCTGATGTTTGGATCTGTTTAGCAGATGCCATTAGCTGGAAGAACAGTGATGGAGGTACTGGAATGGAAAGCAATGGCTAAGTGTGTGTAGGTAGTTTCTGACCTTGTTGAAACACAGTCAGTATTGTGTTACCGGGGAAATTCTAATGTGGATCCCTTAACACATGCTAAGAGAGGGAACACGATGATGAGGGATACACCTCCCCTGCAATCACCCCACTGCCTTTGACCAAAACAAGAAAGTGAAGTTCCCTTGTGCTTTTTCAGTCATACTGTGGGTTTCTGAGAAAATTACCTTTTAACTATCAAAGTTACAGAGAAATGGGCAGAATGAAATGTGTAGTGCCAGCCAACATCCATCTGGGATTTACCTGAGGCACAAAGTGGACATCTGGTGGCAGCTGCATTTGGTCTGTCTGAAGACACTTGAAATGCTGGTCAAAGATACCCTGGTAAAGTGGTGCAGTCCGGTACACGGCAAAGAGAGAAAATGGCTCAGGAATTGTGGTGTTTTAAGATCTGTACTGTAAGGCAGTGATTGATAAGCTGCTTTGTTGAGGAGGTTGTTCCTTAGGTTGATGGGGAGTTGCACGTGGCAGTGGGGTCTTGGTGGGTACTGTATAAATGGTGAGCTGCGGCCCAAGCCCTACAGACTTCCCAAATGACATGGAGACAAAGTCGTGTGGCTTGTACAGCACAGTGGAAGAAGCTGATGGCAATCAAAGCCATGGCTTAGATCTTCATTTTCTCCACTTGCCTGTGCTGTCTGCTTAGATCATGTGAGGACAAGGTAATGCCCTAAACAGTGATGGCCACAAATGACTGATAACCAGCCATCTGAAAGCTAAATGCTGACAAGTGTAAGCGCTGTTCATAGTCTTCATTGTGGTGTCTCTTGTATTACCATGGTCTGAGAGAGAATATTTACATTTAGAAACTCAAACTTTTCACCTTGCAGTTGGTCGCTGCTCTTCCCTGGGTTTCGGCTGTAGGTAACCACTTCCTGTTTTCTTCCTTACTCCGAAACCTCAGAGCTGAAAAGTAAACTTTTCATCTCTCTGCAGTGTGCACATCTCAGCACAGCCACCTGCTACTCTGCTGTAGAAATGCCTTTGCCATTTCATAACAGTTGGGTGAATGCTATGTTGAACTATTTAGATATCTGAAATAAAAGAAAGCAGAGTGAACATATAATTTATTATGCTGTTTCACACTGAGAGTAAAATAAAAAAAAAAGCAGTTCACTAAAAAAGTAAAAAACTTCCTCTTCTATGCACTTAAATATTTCTGTTGCTTTGTTTGCATGTGAGATGACTTAACTATGCAGTCTGGGAACTGCAGTGTTTATGCTTGTTGTGTTTTGTCACCTTGTGTTCCTCTTCTCAAAAGAAGTAGAAAGGGCCAGACTAGATTTTCACAGAGCAGTTCTCATCACTGTCCAACTTCTAATTATTCTATTACCTCTTCTCATGAAATACAGAGATTTTTCAGGGTGAGTGCTGGGGGCTGGAAGGAGGAAGGGGAAGAGTGTTCTTAGCCAGGAATGTGGGGTTAAACCTTTTTCTTCCCTGCGTTGCTTGGCGCTACCCTGACCTCTGATAAACTCGAGGGGAATTCAGGACTGGTCTGGAATTCACTCACATTTGAAAGCTCAATGTTTTGAGCTGAGAATAATTTACTGAGCCACTTTCTGCCTGCTGATGTACGACTATGATGGTGAAATTTAAAGAGGAAAAAGGAGTTGGAGAGAGGATTAATGGGAGAGGAGGGGAGAATTTTAAAACAGTTCTGGCAGCGCCATCTACTCAGGAAATCCTTTGTCCAGCAGCCATATACACAGCTCAGTCCTAATGTAGTTCTTGTAAAGAGAATGTAACAACCTGGCCTGAGTAACTAAACTGTTAATTAAGTTGTCATAGGGGGAATGTGAGCAAAAGCCCTGGCATTACATGAGTGGTTTTAGTATAATCCTCAGTTGTTCTTTGAGCAGTTGCCCAAATAGATTTCAATTTATGGAAACACGTGAGCATGCCTGTGAGATTCCATTTATTTATTTGTATAAATATCAGTTTCCCAGCCTGCAGACCCTTTGTGTCGAAGCTGGGCAATCAGAGCAGAGAGAGCACTGGCCCCACAGTGTTCACACACCTGGGCAGCTCTGACTGCCTGAGCTGCAGGAGAGTTGTTTGAATGTCCTGGTGTCTGCACAGCAGCAAGGACAAAACAGAGATGTGTGCTGAGATGCCGATCCCTGGCCATTCCAGGGCAGGGAGCTGCTCCTCATACCGCGGTCTGCTTTGGGGAGAGGTGGGCAGAAGCTCAGTTCGGTGTTTATTCTCCAGAGCGTTGAGAACTCCAAGATGGGCCTGAATGTTGCATGGCTGGAGGAATCCCTCAGCATTCACCCATTGTTTCCAGGTTTGACAAAGAGGTTTTTTTACTTAGATCCTGGAAAGGTGCAGCTCTGCCAGCAACAGCGTGTTCTTCTGGCATTGGAAGGGGAGAAGTAGGAAGTGTTGATAAGGATTTCACGGTGTCTTAAAATGTTTGGTAGGACAAGAGGACAAATTAAAAGGAGTCTAAAGACAATACAACTTGAAGGAGACCCGGAGAGGTTACATTTTCGTTTGGGAAGGAGCAGGTTACTTTACACTGCACCGTGACTGAGGTACAAACACTTCCAAGCAAAAGCTTGAACAAAAAAACCCAAGCCCATGTGAACCAAAAGGCTTTTTATTGACATACCTGCTTTTAAATGCCTTATAGCACAATCTTCTCGTGAATTCTTTACTTAAGGTTTTATTGTGTGCGTATTCCAAAATGAGCACTTGATTTTTCTGCCTAGTATTGAGACTTGTGAGTTTATAGGTATTGGCTTCCCTCTACCTTGGAAAAAGGTCATTTGGTTTCATAAACCACTGTGATTCCTCATCTCACTTTTTAGGTGAGACCAAACAGAGAAACTTCAAAGACAACTTGAGAATTTTTCAGGCAGACATAAATGAACAGAAACTGGAATTCACAGTTTTACCTGTACTATTTTCTCTGTGAGTCCAAGGTAGTGCTGCAGGTGTTGTTGAAGTAAACAACGAATCTGTCAGCTAGTGGTTAAATTTTACTGTGGTTTTATGGAGAACTGATTTGAGCCAAGCTAGGTAACTGCAGGTTAACAAGCTCTTTCTGTGCCCTGTTGTATTCTTCCTGGTTGAGCTCTGCTCAGATGCTGCCAGTTGTGCCAAAAGGTGGTGTGATTCTGCACCAACCCAGGAGCAGGATGGGACTTGCCAAATATTTGTGTGCTCGCAGCTGATGCCAGAACTAAAAACCACCAGTGGCACTGGCTGCCCTATTGAAAATTTTGCTTTGTATTTTTCCTTCCTTTTTGTCCTGCTTTCTAACAACGTTGCACGGTTTCAGTGGCAGCCTCTAGCTGTCTAAATGTCTACAGGCTTTTTTTGGATTGTGACTTATAGCAGGAGGAAAAAAAAAAACAAACAAAAACAACTGTACAGAAATTCTCTGCTTTCCCTCTTTCAGGAAAAGGCAAACCAGGTAGAAGATTTGACAGTCTTAGTAGCTGTAATTCTTAAACTGGGAGTGGAAGGAACCTGACTACGTGGTCTCCTCTTTGTTTGCCCCCTTTCTGTGCCTGATTTTGGTACATCCTTTCCCCTCGGATTCCTGTCATCGAGTTTCTGTCCAGTTTCATTGCTTACAGCCAGCGCTGTGGCTCCCAACCCAGGTCAAGCGCAGTCATAAATCACACCCATGCCCTCGCTGGGAAGAAGGATGCTTTCAGCCAGCCCGGGGCTTGTAATGCAGATGAACGGTCTCAGCCTCTCCGGGGAATGCTGGGGAGAGCAGGAGAGGGAGGGAGGCAGAGCTGCGGCTCCATTCAGGAGCCGTGAGCTGTTTGTAACTCGCCTTTGTTGAGTCCCAGTTGGGTCTCCCTTAGGTCACACATTTGCACTTGTTTTGAATAAGGCAGAAGAACCCTTGAGAGGCTGAATTGCCAAAAAGGGCTGGGGAAGAGCAGGGAATGCGCTGGGGGCTTGGGAAAAGGAAGGGAGGGAGAGCTAAAGCTCCTTGAGTGCAGCAAATGAAGGTCAGAGGTCTCCTATGACCTTGCACTGCCTTCGTGACCTTTTCAAGGCTGTTGACTGTGATGATTTCCCTGCCTGAGGGATCACTGGCGTCTGCAGGCATTCCAGCAGCAGTTAAACACCTGTGCATTTGCTGCTGACATTTCATTAGGACGAGTAATGAGCCTGGATATTAAATGCCTGCCTTTCTGGCTGGTCAGGGGAGGGAAGCTCTAGCATGTCTTGGGGCTTGTGAAATCCTCCTAGGAACAGCCAGGTGCTCTCCCCTCAGCCCTGCTGCTGAGCAGAGCACAGAAAGCAGACTCAGCACTCAGCATCCTCCTGCACCGTGGCCAGCAGCTGAAAATTGTTTTCCCGGTTTTACAGCCGTGGCATAGCCCCCTTGTGTCCATCTCAGTCCTTCCTAGAAGGATAAAGAAATTCCGTCAAGATGCCCTGGGAAAAACGCCCACATTTGGGGAAACGTTTATTCTGTAACCTCCAGCTGCAGATGATTCTCCTCCGTACTGGGATCCAAAACTCTGTGCTGAGGGATCATGTTCCACAGAGGCCTAAGGAGAGGGTGAGCAGGAACGCCTGCAATAGCCTGGGCTAGGGAAAGCATTGCTCTCTCTGACAGCAGGCCAGGGCTGCTCTCCACCAGCAACCTGAAGGGCTGGGAAGCAAGGTCAAAACACGGGAGCTTCAATTAAGTTCACCAAGTGGAATCCCAGGGGATGCAGTACTGCTCTGCTCATTTCCGATGTCAAAGAATTGTATGTGTTTGAAGTTTCTTATACCACTGGTATACCTACACCACAAACACATACTTTTTCAAACCTAATAAATGTCAGGCTTAAGCAAACAAAACAAAACCCCAAGAGTGGGTTAATGAAAATTTATTATTTGCAGAAAGGTCTCTGCCTACAGTCTGATCTTGCAACAAACCACACCTCCAAATCTAATTCCTTTTATGCTCGTACAGGGGCGAGTGCTTAGACTTATCCTAACAGAACCTGAAAGGGCTGGATTCCTGAGAAGGAAGCAGGTGTTGTGTGCACCTCCAACGCCTGAAACTGTGGCAAAATCTTTCTCTTGGAGTGCTTTTTCACAGCAGAGGCAGCAGCTGTCATTTTGCTGTTGCTTTTAGCTCTGCTGAAATAAGATCCACTGACTTGCACCGATGTTCAGAAAAGTCAATGTCTCTTTGTTTATGCAGTAACATAAAGATGTGCTGCTCTTTACAGAGGGTTAGCAGGTTTCTGTACTGAGCAGCTGGGCTTGGAATGGTTTACATGTGCTGGTGGAGGTGCCTACCTAAATTTTAGGAGGTGCTAGAAGTATACCCCAACAGGCAAAGATGGGCTTCCATAACCACTCCTATCTTCTGGTAAAAGCTTACTGAAATAAGTGGGCTGAGCTAGAGGTGTGGACTTTTAAATATCTTACTTGTCACTGTTGGCTGAAGGACGAGAGGTGTCCCTCTAGTTTGTACTGAGTTTAATTGGAGGCATATTATCCTTCACTCTATCAATATGAACTGTTCAAAATGAGTTTACCACAGTACAGAGAACAGTTAGCTGAGCTTTTTTTCCAGCCCTAGGGAAATTATTATAAAATTGTTTTTTTCTCTTTGTTGCTGATGCGCAGGACAATACTTTCATGAGCAGCATTTTCATTTCTGACAGTAGCTGGCCTATATATCATTTTAGCATAGAAGTATTGTTTGGAATCTGCAAACTGCATGCACCTTACGTAACTGTGCTCCTGCCACCTGGGCAGGAGTGTATGCACAGAATGCCTGAGGGCTGCTTGGACTCCTTTAAATACACATGAAAGAAACAGTGGGGTTTTGTCTTGTTCCCATGTGTTGGTTTGGTTATTTGTCTGTTTTCTTGCCTTCATGCTACTGCAGGCATTGGTGTCCTTGTGGATTATTCATGAAGGGCTGTGTGTGTGTGTTTCCCATTTCTCCATAGCTGTGCCTCACCCTCCGAGGGCCCTGTTGTGGTTTAACTCCATCAGGCAGCTGAGCACTGCACAGCCACTCCCTCACTCTCCACTGATGGGGGAGACAGAAGAGTAAAAGTGAGAAACTTGTGGGTTGAGATAAAGATGGTTCAGTAGGTGAAGAAAAAGCCATGTGCACAAGCAAAGCAAAACAAGGGGTACATTCACCACTCATCAGCAGGCAGGTGTTCAGCCATCTCCAGGCAAGCAGGGCTTCATCACACATGATGGCGACTTAGGAAGACAAACACCTTGACACTGAACAAGCCTTGCATTTCTCCTACTTCCCCATGCTTTTTATTGCTGAGCATAATGCCATATGGTATGCAAAAACTCTTGGATCAGCTGTCCTGGTTGTGTCCTCTCCCAACTCCTTGTGCACCCCCAGCCTTCTTGCTGGTGGGATGAGGAACAGAAAAGGCCTTGACTCTGTGCAAGCACTGCTCAGCAATAACAAAAACATCCATGTATTATCAGTGCTGTTTCCAGCACAAATCCAAAACACAGTCTCATACAAGCTACTACAGAAACATTTTCGCAGTCAAACCCAGCCAAGACCCTCAGTGTTTTCAGCTTTGCTTGAACCCTCCTGTCCCTACTGGCTGTCCTCCTCCCTTGGCAGAGCTGATATACACACCTAATTGGTTCAGGGCTATGCTCAGTCTGAACAAAAAACTTCCTTGAGGCTGCAGTTCAGTCATTTTTACAGACAGCCCCTATGGACCATTAGATACTGACTTTGACTGAGCTGTCCTCCACGTCCTTCAGCGCGTTGTGAACATCACTTGTCCCCAGAGCTTCCCCCTGATCCTGATTCCGCCAGCAGCCATGTCTCCTGTGATGCCTGCAGGTCAAATGACTCCCAAGAGGAGTTTAATTTTTAACTCCTTTCTTGGTTTTTAACTCCTTTCCTGCCATCAGAAGTGTCTCCAGTGATACAGCCATGCTCGTAACAGTGCATGGGATTTTAGAGCAGTGAGCTGCTTTGGCAAACTGTGTCTTGGGATGGTAGAACTGACCGCTAGACCCTTCTCTGCTGCATGATCAAGTGAACAGGATAATCATGTCACAGCAATCCCATGGATTTTTTTTTTTTAACAGGAAAGTGTGTGCTGTGCAAAGGCTTCTCATATGTCGGGGCTGGAGTAGTTTATTGAGGGAAGTGATGGAAAGAGAAAGGGACAGCATATTTCTGTTTGGTTTTTGAATGCAAGTGGTAAAATTTATGATTCTCACTTCGGTAAGATGTCGGAGGATTTGCAGTTATCTGGTACTTCTCTAATTCCTAAGCACAAATGAGAATGTGACCGAGGTGGAGACCTGAGGAAGTTGTACACTGACAATGTTAAGTCTCCTCCCCCTCTCTCTTGAAGTTTTAGACCTGTGTACAAGTGTCATGACATGGAAGTTTACAGTTTCTTCAGATTTTCATACCTACTGATCTCTAAACATTTAATGCTACTTTATCTCAGATTGTCTGTGTCTGAATACAGGTTTCACCACCTAAAGGCTTGGTACCGTGAAGACTGAGCCCAGGGGATGAGAAGCCAGGCAGACTTTTTGAAAGTCTCTAGAAATATTTTTCTAACTGCAAAGAAAATACTCTTCAGGAGCTGACACCCCTTTGTTAATTAAGACTTTTCTTTCTGTTGGAGTTGTCAAACAGAAAAAAAAAAAAAAAAGAAAGGCTCTATTTTAATGGAATGCTTAGGGCTCGGGGAGAAACCAAGCTGGCGTTCAAGATGCCTTGCCAACCACAAGGCAAGTGAGAGCCTTGAGTAACTGTAAAGAAGCCAAGAGTGTGGGAGATGTGCTCAACCCTGATTCCTTTGTCCTGACAGCTGTGCTAAGGTGTTATGCATGTGTACTCTGTGTGTAAGTAATTTCAAAGCCATTAGTGCCTGGTGGTCTAGTGGTTAAGGACGCGGCGCTGTCACCGCCGAGGCCCGGGTTCGATTCCTGGTCAGGGCCACTCCC